>OZ005740.1:39934548-40534548 GCA_963930735.1 Dioctria linearis
TTTAATATTCGAAAGAGTTATGTATAATCAGCTGTTTCATCAAACTATGCCTGCCTTTCATATTAAACTCACAGCAAAGATTCCTCCCTGGGCGCTCAACGGTTACAAACTCAGATCTTTTTACTTATGCCATAGCTTCTACTCTGGATGAAGGGGCGCACCGAGGGAAGAGGCGAACTGGACAGCCCCCTCAGAAGGTCAGTTTTTTTTTTAACATAATTTACAAATTATGTATAAAATGTAATCTGAAAATTATTACAAAATCGGATTAAATATAATAAAACCGTTAAATACATAACAGCTCAGACGTGCGCAGAACGCGACTTTAGAGCCTTATTTTTCCAACCCTTTTGGACTTGGGATACGTATGGTGCCGCCCACCCTCCCGCCTGTAGACAACACCATAACTGTTTCAGCAACTCATTATAAATAATTCCTTGCATATTCCACTATATTTAAAACATGATGAAGCACTATGAATATCCCACTATGGCTGCGATGGACCAGGTTCACCAGGCTTATCCCAAGATTTTTTAACCTTAGGATTGTCATAGTGAATCCACTTTTCATCCCCAGTAACAACTCTGTGTAAAAAACCCCTTTCTTGATTGCCTTTTCAACAGCCTTTCAGAAATGGTTTTTCGGTTTTCTTCTTGACTTTCGGTAAGCTCATGAGGTATCCAATTTCCTTGTTTCTGTATGAGTCCCATTGTTTGCAAACTCTGTTCCACAATTGATCGGTCAATCTTTAATGCTTCTTGAGTTCGTCAAGTAACTAAACTATTTCGGTCTTATTTCACTTTCATCGTCATCAACATCGAAAACGCCATTTTCAAACTGTCGAAATCATCTCCTGCACATACTATCCGGAAAAGCATGCTCACCGTATGCTTCTACTGGCAAACGATGACTTTCAGCAGCGGATTTCTTTAAATGACTTGCTGCAAATCTCGACTATTTTGTACAAAACCGGTTCAAACCGGTTCAAACGTAATACACATACAATAAGAGTTACGCCATCTATTAGAAAACAGAACTTAATTTTTCTCATCACTATTAGTTTTTTCTCATACCTATTAGTTTTTTCTCATATCTAATTAAAGGTCCTAAATATTTATTTTTCCCGGACTGGAATCGAACCCTAAATGGTTGTCCAAAAGTTTTGAATAATTTATATTCCTACGCGAAGTCTTATTCTTGATATCTCCAACTTCACATATTATTTATGTACCGCATAATCCATGTATCTTAGATCAAACTTAATTTCAGATTGAAAAGATGTGAAGTTTAAAGCATCATTGAGTAAATTTGTAATAATGAGAGAAACATATTATTTATCAGCACACCATAATTAATTCACTTAAATTGAGTTTGTATAAAGCAAAAAAGTAATTAATTCCTTTCCCATAGACTCCCACTTATTTATGTGCCGGGGTATAAATATTTAACTAATGCAAAAAAAAATCGGTCAAACACATTCTATTAAGACTTGAGTATCGACTGTATATAGCTAACTTTTTACATGAAGGGAAATTCATCCATTAAAATTAATTGCAAGCTGTTAAAGTAATTTTTCATTCTCTCCCCCATAAAAGAGTTGTAAAGTGGCGAATATCCATTCAGTCAAAAGGTTACTCTCCCTACATCAAATAGTCCATCTATAGAAGAGGGCGAAGTCTAAATCTGTCTCCTTGCCATCTTTTGATTTATTTGAGACTGAAGCCGAAAGGATCCAGCTCCATAAATACCTGCCAAAAAAAAAAGGGTTAAAAACCTTTTTTTTATTCGCCGCCGAATCCTCAGCAAAAGGATTGTATTTCAATTCACAGGATTTGCATACCTTGACAACTCTTTGAATAATATGTTTGGAATCCCACTGAAACAGGAGACTTATTGCATGCTTAGTCGAGTGAAATGAGGTGAGATTCTTGTCATCGAGCTACTAATCGAAACTCAAATTAGCTAGCTCAACTGGCTTAGGTACTTCATTGCCTGCGTTGATGTAAAGATGGAAGGAAAATTTCTATAAGTTCACATTTTATAGTCTCTAAAAAAGTAATTGACATTCTTATGCTAGAGGCGATAATTTGAGTCGGTTTTTATTATCACCATAGTCGAAAATATCATGGTCGCCTGTGCCTGTCTTATAAAAGGATTGATATAGTTTTTGTTGCGTTATACATTATCCTTTTGATGTAGATTAGATTAGATTCGCGAAGAAGTGGCTTAACTTATATGAAGATAGTATGGAATTCAGAATTACGACTTGGATCCAATTAGATCCAAATTGATACAATTTATTCTTCAACCTAAATTTGGATACTTTGATCCTATTTTTTTTAAATGGATGCATTTTCAGACACCTACCTAATTCCTTACTTAAGCATTTCATTTGTCTCCTAGGCATTTTCCGTAGTTTGATGCTGGAAAAAATAAATTAATATTTTGCTTAATTTATTTGTTATACATTAATAAATTTCTGCTTCACCTTTAATTGAAAGGTACATGAATAGAAAGGTGATATGATTTATACATATTTCACTGCGCTCGCACGAAAGGAACTAAATTAAATAAATTAAGGCTAACAAGGAGAGGGTCCCTACTTGTCATCACCGATTTCGTCCAAATTCACAGTATATATAGGGTTTCACTAGAAATGAAAGTGACGTAAGTAGGAACTTCAGATGGCCAAGCGAAACCGGAATAATGCATAATGTAGGTGAATTCAGGGTTAAAATTAACACTTTTCGGAAAACTTTCATAATTACCATCTTGCGGGTATATTCGCAATATTTAAGCCACTTTTTTTCGTTACAATTATCTATAATCTGCTATCTTTCATATACAGCAAACCAGAAGTCATTACCCCAATTAGTTTAGGACATTTTCCAAAATAAAATTGCAAGGTTTGCTAATTACTTTCAACATAGATTAATTAGCAGCATATACTGTAAAGCTTTATCTCTCGGCCAAATTCCAACCGAATGTCAAAATTCATTGTGTGTTTTTTTATGATTTTTTTAAACTATTACGAGATTCGTACGGCAGCGGGTTACAGAGTGGTAACCCGTGGTGGGTTACTTATATCGGGTGGCGCAAAAGTAATGACCCTATTTGGTTCAGCTATAACTTCTTTTCTAAATTAGAAAACTAGAATTAATTTTTTATATATGTATATTTGTGCCATGAAATTTCTACGCATTAGGATTTGAAGATGATGTTTCTTAAATGGTGACCACCAGAGTTGATGCACATTTCAGCCCTATTTATGACATTTTCCATAACTTGCCGTAACAATTCCTGCGATATGTTCCTTATTTCTTGATGAATTATTCCGTAAAAACATTGACACGTTTATTCTACGTTCTTGGGGAGTATAACGGTTCATGGATATTTTCAGTAATTTTACATTTTTTTAACTACACAATTTTCCAATTTTCAATATCAGAATGACAGGAGATGTCATATAAAAAAAAAATATAAGTAATTTCTATAGTGCCACTACTTTTGCGCCACCCTTTATATTATTATAATAAAAAATATATATAGATAGATCTGTGTAGGATATTAGTACACATAGAAGTAGTTTAAATTGTAGTATTTTTGGTAACACTAGTGATAAAAGTAACAATATTTTTATTAATGAATTTCTCAGTAGGGAGAAGAGGGCATTATTTCATGGGGCAAAACAACTAAAATTAAAATTTAACTATCAATTTTTATGGACTAAAAATTCTAAAATTTATTTATAGAAGGATCCTAAATCTAATTCCATCCTCTTAAAAAACTGGGCCTGTCTTGAGCAAGTTAATAAAGCTAACGAGGACACACTTAAATAACATGCCTATTAATATGTACTATCAAAATGTTAGAGGGCTTCGTACTAAGACTGAAGAAGTTAGATTAAATATATTGAATTGGGATTATGACATTATATGTTTCACCGAGACCTTCTTAAACGAAGGGGTTCATAACAACGAATTATTTAGTAATAAATATTCTGTTTATAGAAAGGACAGAAACCTTGTTAACATACCTCCAAAGGACGGTAGTGGATGTCTAATTGCGGTCAATAATGATTTGAATTCTTATCGTATAGAATCTTTTGAAACAGAGTACGAGGATCTATGGGTTGCTGTTTGCACTAAGCATAGAATGTTATACTATATCTGTTTAGCTTACATCAAACCACAGTCTTCGCTCGTTTTGTATAATTCGTTATTTTCTAACATTAGTACTAGAATCTTGTCATGTCCTAAAAATTCCCAATTCTTAATATTAGGAGACTTTAACTTACCATTTTTACAATGGGAATATGATCCAGGTGGTAAGGCTATCGTATTTAATAACGCTTACAGCAATATAGCTCTATCTTTACTTAATACTTTGTCCATATGTGATATCAAGCAGTATAATAACCAGTTTAATCATAATAACAAACTGCTGGACTTGATATTGACCGATATTCCACACAATAATATTGAAGTATCAGCTTCGTTATGTCCCTGATCTAGGATTGATTCCCATCATCCTGTCATTGATATAACTCTTTCCTTATCTGTTGAGAAGATCTCATGTAATAATAATAATAATAATAAATATTTTAATTTCAGGCGAGGTTACTACAATGGCTTAAATAATTATTTAAAAGGTGTTAATTTTTCTAATTTATGCAACTCTGATGTTGAACAATCTTTCAGTGTTTTCTACCGTATTTTAAATAACGGAATCCATAATTTTGTGTCCGAAGTAAAGCGTAGAGATAAGCGTTACCCGCATTGGTTCTCCCACTCGTTAATATTAGCTCTTGACACTAAGGATAGATTTCGTCGTCTCTACAAAAAAGGACGTAACCCTGAAATTTATAGTACTTTCTCCTACCTAAGAAGAGTTTCTAAGAAACTTCTGCGTGATTTTTACAGAAAACTAATTAACACCACTGAAAATTCATTAGATGATAATCCTAAAGCATTCTGGGCTTTCTGTAAGAATTTAAAGAAATCCAACACCTATCCAAATGAATTGGTCTTAAACGATGAGGTGTCGCGGTCCCCCACCCAATCGTATGAAATGTTTTCTCGCCATTTTAAATCAGTCAATACATCAGATGATCCGAGCGCTGGACTAAATTTGTCAAACGAGGAGAATGGCGTTCTGAATAATATTAAACTGAATTCAACATCTAGTGAGGAAATTCTCAAAGTTCTTGATCAACTTGACACAAATAAGAATTCTGGTCCAGATGGAATCCCTAACATTGTCTATAAAAATGTTCGCATTCTTTAGCTTAGCCATTATGTGAACTGTTTAAATTTTCTATTGCCCGGAATATTTTCCTTTTCAATATTGAAACGCTGTTTTGTTACACCTATTTTTAAATCAGGGGATCCCAGGTTAATTACTAATTATGGTCCTGTTCCCATTGCTAGTAGCCTAGCATTAATATTTGAAAAAGTTATTTATAACCAACTCCTCCCCCTAACGAAGGCACTTATTTATCTCGGATAATCAGCATGGTTTCATACCTGGTCGTTCCACTGTCACGAACTTGACTTTATTTACAGACTTCGTTGCCACTTCCCTCGATCAAGGGAAGCAAGCTGACTATGTTTACACTGATTTTTCCAAAGCCTTCGATAAAATTAGTCACAAAATAGCAGTAGCCAAGATGGCTCGGTTGGGTTTCCATGCGAATACTATCTCCTGGTTCTTTTCTTACCTTCTCAATAGGAATTGTCTCATAGTCTTCAATGGAAAGAATTCTAACCCATATGAACAGCTATCGGGTGTTCCGCAGGGAACCGTACTTGGTCCATAAATTTTTTTGATACTCATTAATGACCTTCCTTCATATATCAAGTCCAGGTGCTTATTGTATGCTGATGATGCTAAAATATTTCTGACTATAGATTCCGTCCGAGATTGTCTTCGCTTACAAGAGGACTTACGAAACCTTCTTGGCTGGTGTACTAGGAACAACTTCGAAATCAATACATCTAAGTGCAATGTCATCTCGTTTTCTCGTAAAAGTTCTCCTACTTTGTTTGAGTATAATATCAGTAATGTTCTCTTAGGTCGAGTGGATGTTGTCAAGGACCTTGGTGTGCTTTTTGACTCGAAACTACTTTTATAGGTCCCATTTGAATCATATTACCTCAAGAGCTTTTCGATTGCTGGGTTTCATATTTCGTGCTGGTAAATCATTTTCGACTCCATCTTCTTTTATTATATTGTTTAATTCTCTAGTAAAAAGTATTTTGGAATATGCGTCTCAAGTTTGGAATCCATTCTATTCCACATATTCAGATCAGCTGGAGGCTGTTCAGAGAAAATTCACGCGATTTCTGTTCTTCAAGTTTGAACATTCATATATCGAATATGGTGACAGACTTGCTAGGTTCGACCTATTGTCCCTCGAAAATAGAAGACTGTATTTGGATGTAATGTTATCTAAAATTAATTTTAATGTCCCGCTCAGGACATTAAGGCAACAAGACTTGTTTTATTTAGGCACCCATAGAACTAATTTAATGGAAAAATCTCCATTATTTAGACTTCAGAAATCATTCAACAGTAAATTTCCCAATAATTAACTTGTTTGGCAATAGTCTTCTGACATTTAAAAGGCATGTATTAAACGAGCTCAGACAGCCCAAATAATTTTAATTTTGATTTTACTCTTAACCCCTTTCATTTCCTTCTTTATCTTTTATATAGTTTTATTGAGACTCTCTATGTCCTTTTCTCCTATGGTCTGGATATGAAAACACATAGTATAATAAAGTTAATTTTGAACTTTATTTTAGAATCTAGTATTTAGTAGTAGTTTTAGTTGTACCTTCTGATAAGTCGTTTGCTATCGTAGTATTAGTATTTGAATTCATATTTGGTAATGAGTTGTAGCTTGAATTATCTAATTGTACCAATGTTTTCCTATTTTTATTATTTTGCATAATGTTTTATACTGTATCATATTTAACTGGAGTTAATCTTAATTACATTAACGTTCTTCTATTCTTTGTACGTTTGCATACTGTTTGTATTCCAATATTTTTCTCTAGTTGCACGATGCGTATGTAACTGTACATGTAGATATTTGCAATTAACCGGTAGAATATAAGTGGATTTGTCAAGAATCTGTAATCTCCCGGATGAATTTGAAGTTAAATAAATAAAATCGGATAACAAATTCAATGTCAAAAGGTAATTTATCTACACCAATGGGAAAAAGTTTCTCATTTCCCGAATTTAGGTGTTCTGAGGAGGTGGGGTAAATATTATCCGATTTGCAAAATTCCTTTTGCTAGTATTTTGTGATTTTTTGCTCTGATTTTTTGAACATAAGTTTCGCAATTTAATTTAATTCTTTCTAAAAAATTCATTTCGAAATGTTTTCTACAGCTTGTCAATTAATCCATTTTTTGTTTTACCATAGATGCGCTTTAACTAAGAGATTATCTGTACATAAATTTCAGGAAGATCGGATGTCATTTACCTATTTAAAAAAAAAATAAAAGTATAAAAATTGTGCATACCCATTTTTCGCCATCTACCGGCAATCTTTGAAAACGCACGGAAATGCTACTTACAGAATCGAAAATCTACATACCTCGTCCGTGGTTGGTATTTTACCTGAATGAATTTGGCACTTTCGTTCAAATTCTGTTGCAATTTAACAACTTCCGCGAAAATTTGAAAATTTTCTGGTAAGCCTACAAAACTCCGGGCTCCCCTACATTATGCATTATTTCGGTTTCATGTGGTCATCTGGAGCTCCCACTTGCGTCACTTTCATTTTTAGTCAAGCCTATAAGTAGGGCTGTGAATTTGGTCGAAATCGGTGATGATGAGTAGGGACCCTCTCCTTGTAAGTCAATTTTTGATGCTGTGCGAAATCTATATGGGAGTAAAAGCCAATGAATTGCAAATCACAAAATTAAAAATAACGAATTAATCGAAGTATACAGCAAAGTGTTCTTAAATTTGACATAATTAGACCCAAAAGTATGTTGATTCCACATTCAAGTGAGTGTATTGACACTTCTAAATAATTTTTCGAATATGGTTTCCCAAGGTAAAAAGGAGTTAATCAATATAGAGCAGGAGGCACTTAAATACAGGCACACGTAAATTAGATCATATACATAAATAAGAAGAAGCCAGAAAAATTTTGGTCGGTAGTGTCAAAGCTTAGAAATGCTCTGATGGAACCGATGTTTCATAATATTTCTAGTTTCATGATGGACCTGATAGCTATGTACTTTTGTCTCCGCAGAACTGGACAGAACAAAAGCTACACAAAAGAACGTCCCATACATTTTCATAGAAGATTTATAAATGAAGCGAACAATACAAATAGTTCCTTTCAATCGACAGAACAAATTGTTCTCTCCAGTATATGGGAGTTCTAGAACAAAGTACCTACTAAAAAGAACACAGCTAATAACTTTTTCCCATAGTTAGGCGACTGCGGAAAGAAAATTTTCTGACTTGAGTCTAATTGAAAACATAAAATCAAATAATTTCGATATGACACAATTCAGTTAAAGATAGAATAAATTTTTGATTTAACAACATACTAACAAAATAGTATGGGTATTGGGTACAAAAGGAAATGTTTACTTTTGTATCGACTAATTATAACAAATAATCATAATGTGATCGTTAAATTTATATTTATGTTTTTTTTTGTAATAAATATTTTAATTGATAATTTTTCGTGTTTATCATCATTATTTAATTAAATTTTTAATGAATATATTTAGATTTTCTCTTCAATTTCGATTCGAAAATTGTTAGACTAGGGGCAACGCTTGTGGAATTATGTCACAATTAACTGCTTACTAACAATTTTAAGATTCACCATTAAAGGATAGATATTAGAGTGAATTCTCTCGAATAAATTTCGCCGTATATACTGACAGACTTGCCTTAATATTTACTTTAAAGACCCTTGAAAAGACAATTGGGGACGACCTTCATCTAGTACTCAATAATGTCACAAATAGCGTAATACTGTATTTTTCACACACGGCTAAGTTATTTTTTTTTGCAATGCCTATTCAGCTTGATTAATGATTACATCATCTAGGTTATATCCATTATGCCCCAAATATAATGAATGAGGCACTATATATGGGCCTTCACTAATGTAGCATTAACTATATACTGACTGAAGTTTATTTCATACCAGAGAGTTTACGGTTATGATTGATGCTACGATTTCTATCGTAGTACGTACAATTCAATCGCAACAAAAACAAAAGCGCCATTTCTCATCGTTTATGAAATCTTTAGAAGGAATACGGAATGCTTCCTTCATTTCTTTCCTATCCACGGAAAAAACGTTTTTCTAATGGCTTTCTACAAAAACTTATTACAGTCAGGAGTCCGTCCTTTTTTTTCATACATAAATTAATTGTCTGGTTTATAATTTTTGTTTCACTTGATTTTATGAAAGCTTTCAATTCCATAAGTCAGTTGAATTTACTGGCAGAATTTTACAATGGATTTTTATTTTCTCCGGTATTAGGATAACAAAAAAACCTTTTCACAAAAGCGCAATCAATTTTTTCAAATCGGAAGATCGGAGTTCAGCTATCATAGATCGGAGTTCCTCAGGTTCCACAGGGATTCATATTGAGTCCGGTCCTATTCAATTTATATGCAAGTATATCAATGATTTTCCTGTCGTAGCTCTGATTGCCTCATTCTATCTTTATGCTGATGAGGTTCACATTTATGTAAGCAGGTCAATGGGATCAATGGTAAATTATACCTCAACTTAAAGATGACCTGTATTACATTTACAACTGATCAATACAAAATCAGGTTACGAAAGTGCTCACTTGCGAGAGGCTTATGATGCCGCTCGCTTTTCAAAACTGAGAGCAAGGACAATTTTTTTTTTTTTTGTAAGTTGCTCTCAGCTTTCACTCCAGAGCAGTGTTGGGAGATCGTGGGAATTTTCTCATATTGTGGGAATTTCTAGCCTATCAAAAATTTAAAAAGTGAAAATGGAATAATTTTTTCTCTACGTAGAAAATTATGGGAAAAATCATACATCCAAAATTCAGAAAATATTTTCTTAAAATTTTCAGACAAAATTGAATTTTCCCGCGCAAGTATGTTAAATTAATGTGCGCATGACCGTGAAAATCAAATATTGAGCATTTTTCAAATAGAAAAGCTTGCTTTGAGAACTTTGATGAGAATAAGAAGATAAAATAATTGAATAAATTTTATTATGCATACATTGGAACTGTATAGTTAAGGATGAGAGTTTGTATATAATAGATAGCTGATATTTAGTAGCACTGATCACCTTACTCTTAATTAGCGAACGTACATAACTTTTATAGAGGTCTCCCCTATCAATAAAATATTATTAGTTTTTAAATGTTGCATGAACTTTTCCTTTTTTTGATATATTTCTTAGCTCCCATTTGGTACCTAGGAAAAAATTGTGGGTATTTGCTTAATAAATTTGTGGGAACAGCTCCCAGTAATTCCTCATGTTCGAGGGAATTTTGGCCGCAACAACTTCGCAGCACTGCACCCGAGCAGAAATGAAGCTCTTTATTCATAAACAATTTTTTTATTTTGCTTGCACTATCCCTTGCTTTGGTCATTCTTGTTCATGTCACGCACACGCAGGCGCAGTACATTTGATTATTTTCAGAAAAATTTGTAAAAGCGCAGTGAAAACCCCAAAACTTTTATACGCTGCACGTCATCAGCGTAAAGGTAGACTTTTGAATCCTGTAGTATCATTGATGTAGCAAAAAAGGGAAGCGGGCCTAATTTTGATCCCTGGATATTATTGGTATTATTCACTTTTGCGACACTTCAGAAAGCTTTTGATGAATTTAATTGCCGTGCTCGAAAACCCAAAATGTTGCTGGAGCTTACTAAGCAGCATAATGTGATTCACTGAATCACAGGCCTTGCTGAAGTCCAGAAGAACCAGTACTGCTATGTAGTCATTGTCAATCGAGTTAGTTATGTCAAATACTACTTTATGCAATTCGACTGCACCTTTAAGATTCGCCATTGTGTACTAATTTTTTCTACATCAGAATGTTTATAAAGATTTGGAAATGCTTTTAATAATGGCAAATAGTATCGTTACATTTGCATGCTCTATCGGGATCTAGACTAAAAAGTCGCTTTTGAAATCGAAGCGTTCTCTTATTTGACTGCTCAATTCATAAAACGAAAGGATATGTGACCTTACAGTAGTCAAAACGGAATCTACTATACCCTTTTCTGCAATAAATAAATCAGCATTTGCACTGATGTATATTTCATTAAGCGGCAGATAATTCTCTTGATGTTGTAGGTCAATGTCATTCAGGTAATCTGAGTTATTTATTAAGTATATGAAAAACGACAACATTAACTCGTAGGTTGTCTCAATTGTTTTGCCTAATGTATGTAACCTCATTTTTCTGCTTGAAACTCTAAGTTAATACTAGTTACAATTTGAAGGATTTGTGACAAAAAGTAAAAGTATATTTTACTAAAAGGATTGCCCATTTGATGAAGATGATATAAAAAATAATTGCAGAGCTTGCCATTGCTCCAAAATTCTGTCAACAACTTCCTTTAAAGATAGCCATCTCGTTGGAGCTACGTTAAGGATTTTTTCTGCTTTACACCAGCATAATCCTGGAATTCTCCAAACTCCGATATTCTTTCAGAAAATTTATTTCGAACTTCCTCTACATTGAATATCTAATAAGCTCGATTGTCGGAATTTATGTAAAAGTAGCATTTTAGACAGAATAATAGAAAAAAGTATCAAAGTAGCATTTTTGGAATGACATGAAAAAAACTATCATTTTGCTACAATTGTAGGAAAGTGGCATCACTGATCTCCACCAGAGCCAAATAGTCTATAGCTTTACGAATTTGCTGCTGCTGGAATGATATAGAACTCTAATTTTTGCTGAAAGTGAGACTTCTGTATCCCCATGCTCTTATAGAACAACTACTGGCATTCCCACACATTAACAATTATCACTAAGATTTTTATTTCGTAAGATTTCAATTTCATTTCAAATTGTTTGTAGGTACTTAAAAAAAATTGCCACTTTTACAACAATTCTTGGAACCTTCTCATTTTATACAAATTTTTGTGACTCTACATGGACATGTGATTAGTATTTAGTGTAAACATTGAGTTAGTGTCTCTCAATCAAAGTTATACTGATTACTAAGCTTATAAGTCCTTTAATCTCGTTATTGAATAGGATCTATTTTACTATATATTTGTTTAATAAAAGGTAAATAGTGTCGCAACTCCATGTATGCGAATAACAAAAAAAAACATATATTACCAAGAATTTTACCCTTCTAATTAATACTTCTGAAAATATTTTTAAACAAATTCAAGTATTAATTTGTACATATGTACCTATTTACAAAAAAAAAAAAACATAAACATATATAAATATATAAATTATAAAGTTAAACACTTTCAAAGGATATTTTACAAGAAAATCAAATCAAACTCTTCATTTTCCTTAATTTATGTACATTTGCCTCAATAAACAACATTTCTCCATTGGCTTGTTTACTAAAGAGGCTTTTCTGACTTCACACAAATCACAATCTTTAATTAAGGCAAACATAACTAAGTCATTGACAGACTGAATAGAAAATGGAAGGGATCTTTTAATACCAACAACTGGCAAATAAAACCCAAAGAATTATTTGCTGTATAAGGGCCATGACTACAGCATCCTTCACAACTATTTACTATCGTCCCGCATTCGAAATCGTAACCTAACAACATTTAAGAAAAATTTCAAGTATATATGCCGCATTAAGTTAACTGAAGACTTTCCCTTTGATATATTATATGTATATATATATGAGTACGTACATACTTGGTTAGTTGGTACCAATAAAAAGTAGGAAGAATTCTGTTGCAGGACACGGCAATTTAATATATACTTTTACAAGTTCTATATAATTATCAAAGTACAAAGTGGAAACGTCGAGTTTCTCAGAGCCTTACTTTTCTTATTTCCGACTCCTTAATGTTCTTTTATATATAGAGAAGTCAAGAGATCCTTGATATTTGAAAATGCTAAGAATCACGAAGCGAAGAAATAAGACGAAACGAGACTCCGGGTAAAAGGGAAAGATTTAAATACGCTGAAAGATTTTAATTTCCCCTTAGAAAGCAATATATGCACTATGAGAGTTTTTTTTAATGTCACACCAAGCGAACGTTAAGGGCGGCGGATAATGGTAGAGTCTCTGCTCCGCCAAGAACTCGAAATAGCTCTATCAAGACTATTCTTAGTCACGAACAAAATTTCTCCCTTGAAGGTAATTCCGACGATGCTATTTTAAATCCTTTTTTTCCTTTTTCCACATTTCTATACACACATATATTCACGTGAAACTTGGTATGTATATGCACTAGTAGTATGCATACACATTGTAGAGATACGCGAATAGAGTCATATTCGCTGTTTAATTTTCCATGGCCCTAAGGCTTAGGAAAAATTATCTGCTTTTAAGATTTCCATTCTAAAAAAATATCAGCTTTGCTTTAGATTGTAAAGCGAAAAACTCAGGACTTAATTGAATTATTACTCCCACTGGAAAAATAATATTTTTTTTTTCATTTATATTTGTACATATGTATATGGAGGTATATACAAGGTTTCCTATAAATAGATGTTAACGGGCCAGTTATAGATAGATATTGAAGTGAGACAAACAAAAAATCAGAAAATCTTACTATTTTGGAAGGTGCGAGAGCTAAAAATTGTATATTAATTTTTTATGAATCACCCTATAAACTCCTATTTATGGATAACCTATTTCAAGACATTGTCCCGAATTCCAGGCAGAAAACTAGTCAACTTCACTTTGTATTAAACTTGGTTAGGAACGCTACCCCTACCAGCTTTAACCATTTCAGCCCGGTTGTAAGATAACGTATCCAAACTCAGATCACCCGCATCCATCAAGTTGTCATAGGGACGACTAGGATCTAAGTCAAGCATTTCAGATTCTGAAGCCTGTAATTCCTGCGGCAAACAACTTTCCGTCTTTGCCAAAAAAGTACGCTGCAAACAACTACAACGTAGCAGCGACGGCTTAAGTGTTTCCCCTGGAGGAACAGAACACTTACAGCCTCAACGTCGTCATAGGGACAACTGGCTCTACATAGGTCAGAGCAGCTAGTCTACAAGCAACTACAGCCCAGCAGCTACCGCTTCTGATGTCACGATAAACTTTAACGCCCAAAACCCTATAACACTCTCCCCTCATGAAATTGTAAATCTAAGCTGAATTGAATCAAAAATGAGATCAATCGAAAATGAGTTCGAACAAAAGTGAGTTCGATCGAAAGTGAGTTCGATCGAAAGTGAGTTCGAACGAATGGGAGGTCAAACTGAAGGGAGTTCGAACAATAGTGAGTTCGAACAAAAGTGAGTTCGAACGAGAGTGAATTCGAACGACAGTGATATTGATTTAGAATGAAAATAAATTCGATCAAACGTGAATTCGATCGAAAATAAATTCGACTTAAAATGTATTCGGTCGGAAGGGTATGCGATCAAAAGTGAATTCGATTGAAAATGAATTCGATCGAAAATAAATTCTACCGAAAGTAAACTCGATCGAAAATGAATTCGATCGAAACTGAATTCGATTGAAAGTGAATTCGATCAAAACTGAATTCGATTGAAAGTGAGTTGGATCGAAAATGAATTCAATCGAAAATGAATTCGATCCAATGTGAAATCGATCGAAAATGAATTCTATCAAAACTTAGCATAGGTGTACATCTAACACTAGCTGTAATATACATTTCCTTATCAATAATTACTGCAAAAAAAGGAAAGTTACAAATTACTCACTCTAAAAATTAAATTAAAATTAAATTCTATAAGTTCAAAATTCAAAAATCAAAACTCAATCTATAAATCTACAATAAATGCAAAATGAAGATTAAAAATACAAGATAAAATATAAACAAATGATTAAAACTTTATACATAGTCAAGAGCGTCCATCATATATTGATCTGTAAATGCGACAACAAACCTTCCTCTGAAGGAATCCACCGTCCCGGCCCGACGGACAGTATCAGGCAATATATTCTATAGTCGGACAGCGTGAACGAAAAACATACAGGTGCTTTGTAAATAATTGTAAAAATAGGAAGCAAAAGCTTATTAGTTCTTGAAGAGCGAGGGAATCTCAGATTATTATGCAGATAGGATGGCAAGTCAGAAATTAACAATTTGAAAAGAAAGAGACATGTACGAAACTGAAGGAATGAGGACAGGCTCATTCCTAATACTTGGGGGACTAAATAAGACACAATTTCGAATCTGCGTAGATTAAAACCATAACGAACAGCAGAATTGAGAGCAACTTTAAGTTTTTGCCAAGATAGCAAATCGAGGTTCCCATAATCTACGTCTCCATATGGCAGCATCGGTAAGATTAGGGTTTTTACTAGGCGTACCTTGGTTTTCAATAAAGTAAAATGTTCAGGGTACCTTGGGCGCCTTATGCAAGCATAGATCTTCGACACAGAAGAATTAATGTGATCGTTGTTTGTTAATGTTTTGTTTATGACAATATCAAGATTAGTGACTTTATCGACGTAATATATAGAATACCTATTAAGAACTACGGGAGGTAATATACCCGTCTCGATTTTAAAAATAGCTATGAATTTACATTTGCCAGGGTTTAAGCGCAGCAGGTTATTTGATGTCCAACCCACAATTTTTGATAAATCGTAATTGATATTGCTGAAACACCAAGAACATCACTAACAGGTTTAGCATAGTAGATTTATACGCCATCTGCATATATAAGAATACCTGATAACGGAAGTTATATCGTTGATAAAGAGGGTGAAGAGAATAGCAGAAAAAATAGAACCTTATGGTACTCCAGACAGGATAGGTAAAACTGAAGAAGTATGATTACCGATTTTAATAAACTGCTTGGTATCAGACAAAAAGTTCGCTATAAAATGAGTAGCCCTGCGGCTGAAATTATATAATATGGAAAGATTCATGCATAAAATACTATGGTTGATAGAGTCAAATGCCTTTGAGGAATCTAGTACGGTAAGAATAGTAAGAAGATCATTGTCCAAATTCACGCGAATATCATCGGTAATTTTAAGAAGAGCTGTAGTACAACTATGCCCTGGACCAAAACCAGAGTGCACATTCGATAAAAAATTCTTGAAGTATGCAATTTGATTTTGCATAATATTTTCCAGTACGTTAGATAAAAACGAGAGAATAATGATGGGATGGAAATCCTCAGGTGGGCAGTATTTTTTTTTTTTTTTTTTATGGATAACAGCGGCCAATTTCCATTTTACAGGAAAAAGTGATGATGAGAGACACGCATTTATAATATGGGTAATGGAGGGGTGAATATAAAGTGCTATTAGCTTGACAAAGCGTGGAGAAATGTTGTATGATTGCGTAGCACTTGATTTTATAGAATTAATAACTTGAAAAACATCCTAAGTATTAACTCTACGAAAATCAAATGCCTCATTGTGATCGTTTGGCGGGGTCATTAACTAAAATTGAAAATAATAGGGGTCCTAGTATCGATCCTTGTAGCACACCGGTTAAAACAGTAATATATGATGATTGGTGTCTATTTACTTTCAAATTTTTGGCATCTATTACTGATATAATTATAAATCAGTTTAATTTCTTGAGAGGAAATACAATCCGAAGTGCATTCCATGTTTGTAACAAAATAGATGGTAGTTAACCGTGTGAAATTCTTTTGAAAAGTCCAAAAACACTAGAATAGTTAATTCTCCGTTTATCAATAATACTAGAAACATCATCACTCACTTTGAGCAGAACTGTAATACATGCCCATGGACCAGTCCTAAAACGCAATTGAAGAAATCTACAGTTATGCCTGAGCAACTTTATCAATCAAAAATTTATTTTTCTTCGTATTTTTAAATATTATAAATTTATGATATTCGCGATGCTCCAAATTTTTAGTATAGTTATTATTTATAATCGAAAATAATATATTCATTATTATTCATGGCTTCATACAAGTTGATTTAAAGTTAAACTCAATAATTATAAGCTTTAAAACCTGTGCTGGTGGTGAAAGTCCTTTCATATCCTTTAACCAAATGTATTCATATGCATACTAGAGCCGTAAAGAGCTTTTTTACTCAGTTACTATGTATATTATATAACTTTTAATACCTTTATTAATAAAAGCTTTGCAACTCAAATATTTACATAAAATTTTCTTTTAATTAACTGCTTAAAAATTTGCATATATCTGTGCTATTAACGTGAAGCATAACGAGGAGATAATATCATCTGCAAAGCAACTCAATTTCATTTTTCTCGTTGCACCAATTGAGTATGTACCAAAAAAAAAAAAAAAGGATTTTCCCTTTATTTTTATTTTTTTTGTATTTTGTTATTACAAAAGTTTATGCTAGGAAATTTTTATGCAATTATGTACATACGTGCATACAAACCATGAATGCGTGAAGTGATTAGTAAACTTTAGATAAAGGCAAACATAAGCAATTCGCATAAATGTAAAACTTATACAGTCATACCTTTACGAGAATTGCACATATATACATATATATAGTAATAGCACACTTTATTTATGCATATGTGTGTGTGTGTGTATTATTTCGAGAAACATAACAACTACATATATATATTTATATTTATACGTACAAAATTTTGCAACCCTACTATAATGCTACTGTAATAGAATTTTCCAGTACGTTACCCGGTTTGTAGAGTGCACACCGGATATAACAATTAAACAACAAACACACACTCACTTGGATCCATAATCCACCATTTATGAGACCAAACATTTTGTCGGATTAGGATCCGACTAATTTGAAGTCATTTAATTTTCATGAGTGTTTGGTGACATTGTTTTCGCAGCTTTATATTTGGCACACAGTCTCGTGGCAAGGAACTTCATGCCTGAAATGGTTATGATGGCGATAGCGATAGGATGAATGAGACGATTGGGATGGGAATGGGGGAATCTCCAACCTCAAAAGACTTTTGACATTCATACCTATATATATTATTTAGAAATGGGTGGCTATATGTAGGTATGTATAATATGGTTAAACGACACACAACAATTTCCCAGTTCCATATCTCTCATTCACATTCGTTTAGAGAACGAACGTATACGATATAAAAGTTTATGATATAATGCTGACTTGTTATGCGTGGGACGTCTTCGCTGTTATCTGATTTCCTTAAGCTTCGCTATTTTATATGACTGTCAAAAATTACTTTTCGGTATAAACAATTTTATGAGTTTGAAATGTGATAGAAAGTTTTGCACAAGTCATAAGCTTCGCTCGAAAAGGGATTATTGCTCGTAAATAATAAAAGCCTGATAACTTGATAAGTGAAGTTGTTTACCGATGTATGTACCGATTTTCTATGCACATTATAGCAATATCATTAGAAATAATGGTGGTTCTTCATATTTATGTTTAGAGAGTGGGAATGGAGAATGAAATAAATTATGTAGATATACTTATATAAAAAAAAATAATTATAAACCTGGTTTGATCATGGAACATCCCCACGAATGTTTTTAAAACCGGTCAAGAATGAGTCGGACCAGCGGTGGATCCAGCTAAAGGGCTCGAGGGGCGCCCCCTCCCCCCTTGAAGCCCATTGAAAACAAAATTGCAGTGAATTTTTCCTCACAAAATTCACATCGATTCTACTGCACCTTTTGTAAAAAACATAATAATTTCTGGAACCGTTCAACATGACACATTTAGGAACGCAGGCCCTAGCTAGCACCTTGACCTTCGGTCATGGTTGTTGAAGTTTATAGCGAAAACAGGAAGCGCGAATACCTGTACATGAGCGTCGCTTTGGTCAGGGTGTTTGAAGCAAGCCTATTCATGTTAACGCGATGGAAGGTTTGTTTTAATTGAAGCGTCTTTGATAAGCCTTCCATGTAAAGGCGGCTTCTTAGAACATTATCGGCGCGGCGTGGCAAAACAAACATTTAAAGAACCAATTATATCTCGTAACTGGAGAAATTCAGCGAAACTATACACAATGACGAAGAAGTCATTGTACATTGTTGTGGCGGTGCAAAAGGTTAGTGAAGCGCAGAGCTGCCAAGGGAGAATAACTGGATGTGAAAAGCTATATATATGCACCGTGCTTCGTTGTGCTGAGGTCCCGTACATCTGATTACTGATGAAATTGCGTGTACCTAGTGAAGCCTAGCGCCTATATGACCTAGTATGCAGCTTGATATTTGTACCTTGGTATACTATAGGACTACTGGCATTAGTCTCAAGCCTCTCCTAGCCTAAAGAGCGGATCATAACCTTCTCGTGGTCCACTGCTGTCACTTTATAAGTGCTAATATGATTAAGCCCGAACGGAGGTACCAGTAACGTTTAAGGATCTGCATGTAAGATTCACTGGGAGTACTCATGATCGTATTATCATGTGATACGAAGCCATACCAATTGGGTAGCCGACATTGCTAACTTGGTACTACGGGGTTGAGGAGTCCTGAATAGAGCTGCACTTAGTAGCGATATTCACCTCAACTTGAGATGGCTCCCTTGTGGGAGCATCGTAGGGGCTGTGGTAGCCCATATGCGGGCAGAGAGATTGTCTCAGTCTGCATGACTTAGGCGAACATTCTTCTCTAAACAGAGTAGTTTGTTCCTTTGCCAAAATTGCATACTTCGACCGCGAATTTGAGGGATGGTCGCTTATTAATGTATGCTGAGAGGATTGGCTCTCGGCGTGGGGTTGCGCTAAATCAACCGTGTGCCGTGACCCACAGATCGGAAGAGATTTTAGGTAGGTCTGGCTTCGACCAGTAAGTCCAATGTCAAGCATGCACTGACATAAACTGGTACTTCTGAGACATAATATAAATATATTCTGCCTCTCGAGGGCGTTGATTGTCGCTTGTCTTCAATCCGTGCATTAAGAGTGCCGTTAGATTAAGCCATAATGGCAGGTGCTCACGTAAAACCATGACAGCTTTCTGTACATTTAAAGCAAGATATTAATTTTTAATTTTTTTTTCTTTATTATTTCGTAACATGGCATCGTTTTATAGAATACTTATCCCAATCGTTGAATAAAAACAAAATAAATCTGCAGATTGGGAAAGACTCAATCAGTATCCTAGAGAATTTGATTGGTCGGTCTGTTTTGCTTTAAGGGATGTTGATGAATGCACATTTGAATTTAGTACAATTCTAAGTCTTAGGCATGCATGAATACATACAGTATTTACACAGCCGATCTTAACAACAGCAAAATCGCTTTTGGTTTAATGATAAGTACAACCAAGCAATAAAAGCGAAATAGTCTGCTCTTCGCACCTATCAATTGCATCCATGTCCACAACTGACGCACTATCCAAAGAGAAAAATTTCCGTTTACCAGAACGTTAGAATATTGGCAAGACGCAAAGGCAGCAAAGGTTTCTCATCCCTGTTCAAAACAATCAGGATCAAATTCAGCAGTTCCTCTATTCCTTTACTACTTTACAATGACTCCCTGAATAAAACTAAATTTAGACTGTTAGATTCACTTCAAATTCTCCTTTTCCACCCACTTTACATCTCCTTTGTAGTTGTGTGCAAGAGCCAATACACATCCATACGAGAGATATGTTCAAGGTCCTTAAGGAGATCAACGTCTCCATAGCTGCAGGTCCTGATAGTTTCAAGCCTCCGTTAAATAAAACCTGTACCTCATTCTTGGCTAAAGCTCTGCGAAAACTATTCTGCTTGTCTTATTCAACAGGAAAATTTCCAATTGCTTGGAAACTACCTCACGTTCAGGCTATACCCAAGAAAGGAAAGGGTAGTGATCCCTCAAATTATCGACCAATTACAATCACTTCAATTCTTTAAAAGGTTTTTGAATCTATCATTAACTCCAAATTAATAAAGTATCTAGAAAGTAATCAAACCCACAACGATCGCTAATATGGATTTTGTTTTTCTGACTTTCTCATGGAACGTTGAAGCCATAGTTTTCTCAATTTTGGTGAGTTCAAAATCGTTGCCTGAGATATTTCAAAGCCCTATCATAGTGTCTGGAATTCAGCCCTTTTAGCCAAACTTAAAGCATTTGGCCTCTCTCGTCGTCTTCTATTATGAATGTAAAGTGATTAATCTGGTCGATTAATACGGATTATATAAGATAGCGTTACATCTCAATCTCAGCCAATAAATGTCGGGGTGCCTCAAGGCTCTGCTATCTCTCCATCACTCTTCTCAATTTTCATTAATGATCTGCTTTCCCTTACTTTCAATCCCATTCATTGTTTTGCCGACGACAGTACCCTTGGTTTCGCTTACTCCCTTGACACCCTTGGGAACTACAGAGGAAATGTCACATCTGTCAAAAACTAGATTGCATGATTAGATCCGTGAATCACCACCCTGATAATATCCTCGCTTGGAGCAAACCGAATCGCATCTAATTCAATACATCTAAGTTCCAAAGCTGTCCCATCTCTTTAAAACAAGATCATAATTTTTCCACTCCCGTTTCTTTCGATGGAGCACTGCTTGACGATAAACCGTCTTTATGCATTCTTGACATTAATATTTGCAGTAAGTTAAGCTGAACAGATCACAACTACTATGTTGCCAAATAAGCAACGAAATAACTTCGATTTCTGAAAAGGTATAAGAAATATTTCTGCCCATCGATTCTAGCGCTCCTCTACAAGTCCTACATCAGACCTGGAATGGAATACAATTTCCATATGTAGCCCGGGGCTGGTCGTAGAGCCATAGCTTCGTTGGATATTGTCAAAAAGAGAGCCTTCAGCTCATTGGCGATGTGGCAAAAACTTGTCATATGGACTTATACGAGCACTGCCGCAGTGTTGGTTGCCTTTCGCTCCTATATTGGTACATGCATGATCAATGTTCTGATGAAATACTCGCACTGCAAGCCGCGCACATCCTTTTATCCTTCAAAATACTTTCAGTCGTGTGCGAAGCGAACGTGGAACAGTCTCCTATCTTCTGTCTTTCCTCCGGCATGCAATCTGCGAAAGTTTAAGGTTGACATACATCAGCACCTTCGCCACCCTCCTCACGTTCCCTAATTCCTTACTTTATCACCTTCTTGCCATGCTGTGCTTTGCATCATAGTACATAGGATATCTCCTAAGCTTGGATAATAATATAAAAAACAAAAGAAGCCACACTTTCTTAGCTTGCCGACGAAGTTATATACGTACAAGATAGGTATGTATTGCATCTATTCTGTGACTGCTATTTTAAATAAATGTAAATTTTTAATTCCTGTATTTTACAAAGATACAATTTATGATGATTCGTGAATTTGAATAAAGTACGTTTCCCTAGTTTTATTAACTAAAATGGATGATTGAGAAGTTTTACACTTTCACCCAAACCAAAACAAAATGAATAATCTAACATGCCCTCTGACTTTTCGGAGTGGCAAAGAACCTTGACCAACTTTCTTCGTTGCGAGTGGTAACCACTTGCTAATTTGCTCGACTCGTATCTTTTAAATGAAAAATTTTGTGCATTTTTAAACCATAGTTGCGCCCCCCCCCCCCTCACCCGAATCCTTGATTTGTCACTGAGTTGGGCTCACGCAATTAGGATTTCGTACCAGAAAACTTTATCAACAAATCAATCAATCATTTATTTTACTTAATTTACACACAAAATTAGATATCTCACACTTGTACAATGAACAGTACGGATAGGTTAGCTAATAAACTACATAATAAAATTAAAATAAAAAGTGAATATAGTAAAAACTGAAGAGGAAAGGAAAGAAAGGAAAAACATAGTGGAAAGATAAAAAAAAAACAGAGTTCGATACAATCAGCTAGTAATTAGTAAAATACCATTACTTTATAAGTTGTTTAAATTCACTGGCAGAAGTAACACTCCGTGCATGGGGGTAGGGAATTCCAAAGGCTGGATGAATTGAAACGAGGAATTAGAAGTTTACGTGCTTTCATGGACTGCAAAAAAGATACTCTGGCTCACCTGTGCCAATAAGATTATGCACGAAAATCAGTGCTTTACCCTTTAAGTACGAATCTAGAGTATAACCCAAGATCAATGATCTATAAGGATAGATATGAGCAAAACGATGCAAACCGAAAGCTTTTCATTGCATACGAAGTCTAATCTCATGTATATTAAACTACCAACAGCAAAAACAGCAAAAACACGTTTGTGTCCTAACTAGTCTCAAACGCAAATCGGCGGGAAGTATATTTGCAGACAGCCAGAGTCTCCTAAGCCCACCATAAATTTTACTTACTATAGATTTGAGAAGATCACAGCAATTATTAATTTTCACCCCCAAATAGGTTATACAGATTACATTAGGTAGTTCCAGTTAATTAAGCATAATTGGGGGAAGATCCTCAATATTAAGATCAGAATTAGAGAAGGCTATGCATTGCGATTTATTGGGGATGGGAATCAGTTGATTATAAATTGACCACCTAAAAATTTCTGAAAAATCATCGATTATTCTGCATATACTGTCATTAATCAGTTCACGAGGTCTATGTACATAAGTACAACTGCACATCATCTGCATACAGGTGCAATTAAACATCATGCACCACATCACATAAATCATTAATGTAGAGACTAAAGAGGAGAGGTCCTAATACTGAACCTTGAGGATCTCTACATGTTAAATGCATTCGGGTAGACGGAACTCCTTTTTTGACCACCTGTTGCGACCTATTTGAGAGAAAATTGGCTATCATCTTAACAGCAATAGAGGACAAATAAAACTTTTCATATAATTTAAGCAACAGTTTTGCATGTACAACACAATCAATTGCCCTTGAGAAGTCTTACAAAATCATCACAACAAGATCTCACTCATCTAGAACCGATCACAAGTCCGTAGTGACCTTGAGTAACGCAGATTCACAACTGTGTCGTGCACGAAAACCAGACTGACCTTTCGCCAGGAGATCATTACATGTATGATAATTTTCAATCTGGGCTCGCATAAGCTTCTCCAAGACTTTGGAAAGAAAACTGAGAATGCTAATGGGACGGTAGTGTGCCAGCTCAGTAGCAGACATTTTTTTAGTGATATGAATAACATTAGCTATTTTCCATACTTCGTTGAATTGAGATGTAGTTAGACAAGTGTTCATGATGAGCCGAATATACGGTAACATGGAAGGCAATAAGATCTTGAGAAAACGAGGATTTATTTCATCAAAACCAGTAGCATGGAACTTGATAGAGTATATCAATTTAAAAAGTTCATCATTTTCCACACACCGGAAAGAGAAGCAATTGACACTTTGTTCACGTAAAGTAAGAAAGGACATACTAGGTTGTTGTAGAATTAATGAATTTGCTGCTGGACCTGCAGTAAAGTGACGGTTAAGTCAGGGTTGACATCAGAATAAATTGAAGCTCGCTTCAAGTTTTCCCACAAGGTTTTGGAAATACTCGCGCTTAGCTCCCCCAATTGCAGAAGTGAGCTTGTTATGAGCTTGTTTATAGAGTGAATGCGTGTAATGAGTATTTCCCCGTTTCCACTGTTTATGTAAGAACTGCTATTCTACAATGAGAGAGCGGATTCCATCAGAAAACAATGTATTGTTATATGGGCGGATACGTTTGACTTTAAGTGGAACATAAATAAGAGACCATCTCATTAAATTTCTACAGCTGTTGCTCCACCGATGGAAGAAGAAAGATATCATTTCACGCTAGTGACATGCACTCAGTAATCAGGTTAAGATTGCCAAGATGTTTGAAATCACGATAGCAGAAAGTCTTATTAAGATTACCACCGTCCGGGGAGAGATTATAGGTCATAAAATTATATTATGATGGAGTACACTTGGATGGAAGTCTCAGCTGGTTGTGAAATCTGACATTACTCTTATTAGTAACCATGACAAGATCAAGAAGTAAAGGGTTGGAACAATTAAAAAACGTAGACAATGAATTTATCATATCCAAGTGGAGCGCCACCATATCAGTCATCAAATTATCAATCAGGATGTTTACATTGAGATCACCACTAATAATAACATCATTGTAACGATGTACCTACTAAGTGTGACATTGCATTGAAAACTGTTCAGGAGACAGCTCACTGTAGGCACCAGGAGGCGATACACAGCACATAATAAACATTCCCCAGAACCAACCACAACCTCCAAGCATAAAAATTCTATTTCCGCAGTTGATGAAGAATCTAAGTAGGAAAGCGCAGGGTTAAGATTAACAGAGGCAAATTTTAACAAGCTAATAGCTACGTACATATACTGCCGGTCTACTATTTGAAGCCGCACACATTTTTTCATATATTTCTGATTCCGATTCCACTTGAACCCGGGTACAAATTGCTATCCGGATTATCCGGAAGAATAAGGATACGATTCCTCAAATTCGGGTATCTGGATAATCCTGATCCTAGTATCTGGATTCGAAGCTATCCAGATCTGGATCTGAACTATCCAGATCCCGACTAAGTAAAAGGGGGTCATAATTTCATCCAGATAGCAATGCTTCATTGGGAAAATATTAATTTCATGATATTTGCATGATATATGCAATCTGGAGGAAATTTTGTAACTTTTTTGCTTAGTCTGGTTCCGGATAGTTTGGATCCAAATACAGATAGTTCGGACCAAAATCCGGATAGTTCGGATTCAAATCCGGATAGTTCGGATACAAATCCGGATAGTTCCGATTCAGATACGAATAGTTTGGATCAAAATCCGGATAGTTCAGGTCTGCATTTCAGGAATAGGATAGTTTGTAGATCCGGGTATCCAAATATCCGGATATTAGCAAATCCGGATCCAATTTTCAGCTCTAGACAAACCGGAACATTATCACATAGTTGGGATACTGTCGTTTATAATGATAATGTAGGGTCTACGGTGCACACTTCATTACTCACTACTTTTATCAGTTCGCTTCCAATTTTTGGAGAAATATGATATAGGTAGAAGATGGATAGTAATAATGACAGCGGGGAAACATACTGAGGCTGAGTACATTACAAACGAGAGGGAACTTCTTCGGAACATCATTAAGACCTTTGAAAGCTTACCCGAACTGTGGAATCCAACAAATCCTTATATAACAACAAACCAAAGAGGAAGAGCAAACTGTAACAATTTAGGTGAAAATTACACTAGGCTCTACATATACAGACTGATAAGTAATTTCTCAAAAACGACACGTGAGTTACCCAAATTTTGGATGTGCATTTACAAGGATCAAATAAACAAAATTCCAACGGAGTGCTAAGGCTAATGCGTGTCCTTTTCTTATTTTTGTTAAAGAAAATGAAAAGTGTCCGAATACTGAAGCTGTCCGGATACTAGTGCAGTTACCCTACCAAGACTTAATTATATGAAATTGGAACTAATGGACACCAGAAAATATATATTCATAATCGAATAATTATTTGAAACTCAAATAATTTCCACCAAATTGCAAATAATTATTTGCGAATAACTTAAAATAAATTAATAATCAAATAAAATTTATTCAAATAATTTTTTATTTGATTTTTTAAAATAATCGTTATTTTATTAAAAATTTATTCGAATAATACCCAGCACTTATAGTCCAGAACGTCTCATACTCTTCACCCAATTTTTTTAGCCCGCGCCTTTTCGAAGATCTTTTACTATAAAAACATGCGCTGACCTTTTGTAGTTCAAGTGAGCCGGAGGACGATACAATATTTCTGACCATTTATTTATTATTTACAGTGTATTTCTTTGATAATTTGTTTGTTGACATTTTTTGGAAAGTGGTTTTTTTGTGTCCTTACTGGAGTTACATTACAGGTAAGTGCATTTCACACAAGTACGCACATAACCTAACTAACGGGAGAATATTTTCTACCGCATTTAACTTTTTTTTACAATATTTTGATAAAAAAAAGAATTTAGTACAACAATGACCCAAGGTAAACTATGTTCCCTCAGTCTCATTTGTCTAGAAAGTGAAAAACTACGCAGTTTATCTTTTAATAATGTCTTCACTGACTTTGCTTTGGCAAAGGCAAGAAAGAAAATATGTTGGTTTAATATAATTCCTTCTTTCAAAAGGCCTTTTGGTTCTTTTTACCAGAGTTTGCATTTTTACGTTTGGTATGAATAAAAATTATTTTAAATTAGATTTATTATTTCACTATCTATATACTTCTTAATTGTATTTCAGTTTATCCCTCTAGGCATCCGAAAATCATATTTGGCACTGACATGTATTATCTGGACTTATAAAGGGCCCCATATCTCAAAGGGCCTTATCAGGTCAAAGTGCGGCCCTGTTCCCAGTCAGTATTAAAATATATAATGGAAAGATAAATTTTTGCCAACCCTACGAAGAATCTTGATCTACCCCATTTTCAAACTTAAATCTACACAAAATTTTTTTAAAACCCCGGGTGTAAAATTTGAGCTGTATAAGTACATAAACGCGTTCTCGCGTTATTGTGGGAACAGACAGATGGACAGATGGACGGACAAATGGTCGGACAAACGGAAGGAGAGACAGACATGCAAAAATCAAAATAACTTTTAATATTATGTGTAAGATGGTGTCCAATCCATTTTGCTCTAGCATTATTATTTATTTGTATTACAAAACGGAATGACAAACAATATGATTTTATCATCTAGGCTAGAGTACAAAAAGAAAACGACGGTAGGCATTACATACATCGTTTGGCTTTCTAAAACTGTAATAATTCTTCAAGAAATAGATAAAGAATTCTGAAAAAGTTGTTGTTGAAAATGTTTGAGTGGTTTTTGCTACTTTTGGAAACTTAGCAAGCCTATCACAAAGCATTTTTCAAATATTTCTCGATGTAAGCTACTATAAAGCTGTAAAGAAAAAATTTCCAATTAAAACTATTCAAAATCTCTAAAAATTTGTACCAAACTATTCCTCTTTAATTCGGTTGATCAGATCGTTGATGTTATTCGTCACAATCTAATAAGTTTGCAACCTCATACAAAATCCGCAAACGTAATGAATAGCAAAAATAAACAGCAATTATTATTATCTTGCATTTTTTATAATCGTGAAGATATTACAAGCTTTTGCAAAATTGACATAGTCCTTCAATAGGATATTAGGATAAAATGGGGAATGCCCATTTTAGGTCCGACACCTCCTGACATGAGAGATGTTTAAACCATGCATTATGAAAACTCTGAACATATTTTATTAACAATATTTATATCAATTAAGCGGAGGAAAGCTTGGGGTGGGAGGTTAAAGTTTGTTCTAGTACATTTTGAAAAATCTAGTACAGAATCAGTTTGAGTAGCCACACTCCTATACTCGGAGGCTTAAATAGCCATCCCCATACTGGCTTTTCTTAGTATTTCCCTCCTTTTTATTCGAACTGAGATACTAAATTTTTTGCACCTTAGATCGGTTCTAACACGGTAGGGTTATGTCCGATCGAAAAACAGGTTTCACTGCTCGGCTCAGCTCATTACCAGCTACAATTCGCGGAAGAAAATTTTTCTCTGCATAGTTTTAGGGTGGGAGGTAGGAACCCCCGGCGGAGGAAGGGTCGTTCCCATACGACATGTTGCATATCAAATCAAAGTTCTCGCCAGGTACTATCCGGTGTTGTACATTTTGCCCGATTCCGAAAACTTTCTCGGGACGTGTTTGCCGCTAGAAGACTCATTTTCATGCACTAGGGTCATATATACCCCCTTTACTACATTTCGCATATATTTATGAAGTTATTTATTCAATGGCCATTAGTGCTCTGTTGTGATAGTCAAATAAAAATGAAAACGTTTTTCATTGGGAGTCATTTTACCCGACACAATCAATAGAAGTAAAAAAATCCACTTTTTAATCCAAGAAAGTCGTTCAAGCTACATCCGATCGCCAAAGCTTTCCCCCGCTTAATTGACAAGAACATTAAGAATAACATATGTTCAGGGTAACATAATGCATCCTTTAAGATATCTCTCATATCTGAAGGTGTTAGGGTTAAAGTTGTATGAAAAGTGGGTGGAATGCCCAACCCTCTATTAGCTACGCAAATTTTTTGCAGTTGCAAATACATAATGTATCCACTCGGACATAGTACCAAAAACGTTCTTCACAAAATGTGTTCGGGTGATGGGTTCGTATCCCATTGGGTGTTTTTTTTTGCGTCGTTGTTAATCCATAGAAATCAAAAATTCTACACTCATACTAACCTTTTAAAACTTCATACCTATACTAGCCTTTTAAAACTCCTATTGCTACCATATCGATTCCAATTTTATATTTTGAGTTAAAATATTTATCTCTTTAAGATCAAAAGTACCGAAGAAATCAATTTCCTGGAAGGGCTCTGATAAATTGTCGAGCCTGAAGGGAAAATGAATCGTTTTTTCGGTCTTTCTTTAAAAATGAATCCGTCAAATGGCAGTATATATATTACATCCAAACATACATATAACATATAGCTACTGAACGGTATAGGCACTCGGCATATGGGTTAGCAAGTGGACATTTACAAATGAACTCCATCATGTTAAACACATGTATCAATTTCCACATAATGTATCCTCGGTTATTTTTTTCAATCCTCCCTGTATCTTTTACCCTTTCCGAACGCGTTACTACAGTATAGATCTTCCTCCCCCTTTCGTCTTGGAGTTGTATTCCATTACTTAGTTTTAGAAAACTTGGTGCTTGATGGACTAACATTCCTTTGCTCCCCCATGCGTATGGGGCTTCTTAGGAATTTCTTTTCTATTTACTTCCGTTTCTTCAAAGGAAGCTTACGTAACCAACTGGAAGATTGAAACGTATGTTTTTCGGGAGGGAAAAGTGTAACGTATACACACAGTATGTTTACATATAATAATATGGATATGTACATATATATATATATATATATACTATATATACAGTATCCAGATGGATATACCTATATTTGTGTAATGTACATACAAGATTTCATGGACTTTTAACGATGGTACCTTAGAGATGTAAGGCGGTCTTTTCCTCAACCAAGGGAAAGTGTAATTTTTTGGTGAACGAATCCCATTTTTTATTTGTGTCCCTCGCATTTTTATTGGAATTCGAAGGCAACCGTCGTCGGTCGGTTGGGCAGTCATGGGGATAAAATTACATTCAGCTAAGGGAAAAGCTGATTTTGATAGATATTTTTTGGATAAATGATTATTCCCTCAAAATTTAATTTAGTAAAGGAAGTTCGTGTATTATGAAAATAAAGTACCTACCAAATCATTAAGTGATATATATCTAGGTATATTAGGTTGATAAGATTTATGATTAAGTATTTCCTGAATGTTAAACGAAGTATGATATGTATATATACGCACATACATAGCAGCTACCTAGTATATATGTACATACATTTCTAATTTTGAAAAGTAACGCATTGTATACGTACTGAAGTGCGAAATTTATTTAGCAGGTAGAGGTACCTATATAATATGCAATAAAACATTTGGGTTCTTGCGAGTGTTACGGCTTCAAGTATGTATGTAAATGTACATATCCCTTAACAAGATTACTATGACTTATTACCTATAATAATTTTATTCTTGTTCAAGAAGGTTATTTTTTGGATTCTTTCAATTCTCCAGCACAACAGCAAAAACGAAAAAATTCTTATTTGTTATTTCATCACAAAACCCATTTCATTTTTAATTTTGGGTGGAAAGCTTCACGTCTTGGCAGGTCCCAAATACCGAAATTGAGTGACTCGAAGAAACAAATGAAAAATAGAAGAATGGAAAGAAATGAAAAAATGTAAAAATTAAGAAGAATACAAAATAAATATTATTTAAAAATTGAAAAAATCGGATTAATTAGAAGCGAATAGAATCTGTGGAAGCCCGCAGTAGACTGAAAAAAAAAGAAATATAAACGTTTCGTATCGGCAGAGACCCTATACTCTTCAGTATGGTTTGGTTTTTGCCTGCCGTATACACTTGAAAAACATTCAAATTTTGCGAAAATGGTTAAGCAAGATAAATATATTAACGTAAATGCATTTATTTCAGCAATAAAATTTGATTCAGGAATAAATTTTAGACATCAAATTAAAAGAAAGAACTTTGACTTCTAAACTTTAGTCGAAAAAAAATTGTATAACGTGTTTTATGAAAAAAATTACGATTATTTTGGAAAATTATGAAAATTCTGGAATTTCAAATTTTAATCTCTATAATTACGGAGTAAGGAAGGCGGGGAGGACTGCTTTGCTGGTTATAAATTCTTTAGGAACGAAGAAGCGCTCTCTATTGAATGATATGTCTAAGATAACCGTAGATAAATTTCAACGTCTTCAGTATGAAACGTTCAACGTATTTTTATATTTTCTTATTTCAATATTGCCATTTAAATCCGGAATTCCCTGTATAAAGTTTAAAGGCCGATCATATTATGGATGATGATACTTGTGGAATAGCGTGCTTTTACTCTACCTTCAGTTGACTGGTCTAGGTACTTGAATCTAGGTCTGATAAGAGAGTTACTTTGTGCAGAAGTATCTGTGAAAATAAAAGCTTTTAAGGTTGGTTGACAGAAAGGTAACTGCAATACTCCCAGTTACCTTTCTGTCAACCAACCTTAAAAGCTTTTATTTTCACAGATACTTCTGCACAAAGTAACTCTCTTATCAGACCTAGATTCAAGTACCTAGACCTAGATATTTAAAAAATAATTTTCAATTTTTTTTTTAATTTCTTACCATATTTGCCAACCTTGTAACCATTTAACGAAGCAAAAACAATAAGTTTTCTATCAGTTTTCTAGATGAATAAAAAAAGAGTGTAATTTTGAATTTTTATGTGATAAACCTATTTGAAGCTATCACCCAATTTAATCCACAGTTTGAAATTACTACTGAATATTACATATTTAGTATTGACTACACCTAGCGCCAAAGTTAACCTAATGACAAGTTAAGAAGCTGTAGAGCAAAATTGGAAAATTTCTGGTGTTTTTTTGGAATGAAACAAGTAATTTCATATACTTTCGTCTTTTGCATTAATGGGGGAAAAGAACTTGGCTATGCACTATTGTAGTGCAACTGAGACAACGAGTTAAAAACAAAAATCGAGAGAACATAGGATTACCCGAACGATAAAATCTTATTAAATCCCTCAAAATCCTTTCAACCTATTCATAATTAATATTAATAATTCAATGTACATCAGGTCACACTACCTTCCATTTTTAAGAAAAAGATAAATTTCGCTGTGGCCCAGATGCTGAAAGGAGATGTAAAATCCTCTCAAAGAAAATTCTCATTTTTCCCGAAAATATCAGAGAATCCAGCAAGAATTTCTCCCACTTAATCTCTTCTCAGGAAAACGAATTTAAACAGAAGCACGTGCTGCTCAATTAGCATAGAAATTACACTAACAAACATTGGCCATGCTATAAAAAACATTGGCCGATTCTCTCAACTTTTCAGCAAAAACCGGTTTTCACAAAAGCGCGGGAGCAAAACGTGAAAACTCCGCCCCTTCTCATTTATTTACGAAAATGAAACTTTTGCCATTCTGTTTCGTTGCATGCAATTTGCGCTTTCACATTTTTTGTCTTTATTCATAAAAGTTTTAAAGAGAGTTTGATTTTCTTTCGATTTTTTGTCTTTCTTTCTTCGTTTTCTTGCCGTGTGCATTTTAAATGTAAAACACTCGGAAATCTCGCCTGCTTCCTAACCTTGTCATTAGGTAACTTTGCTAGCGCGTTCTCTTCTAGTATCCAAGCATATGTGAAACGCGAGATCTAAATAACCAAATATATGGTGAAAAACTAAGTCTTCTTGTACAGCATACTCTATGAAAGATTCGATGATTTTGATATAACTATTATAGGCAAGGCCTTATTCCGAAAAATTTATTGCATAATTTCAGATCCGTATAAGTAAATACGTTCTTAAACACATATCCACATATAAAAGGAATAATAAAATTTGTGTATAGCAACCTTACCAAATTTCTTACGTCTACTTTTAAACTTATTTAGATCTACATTTTTAGAGAAATTTTGTATACGGAATCAGCTCTCTAAATTAATACGCTCTAGAGTTATACCCTGACAGACTGTCTCCATAATAACTTCATTTTTTATTAAATGGGGTGGATTAAATGTGCGGTATGTCAGACAAATGAAGTGCATCAAGGACCAATTTGCAACATTTCAACTCAATTTCAAATGGAGCAAATGTACTCCATCTTATTGAAATTGCAGAAAAATTCTACCTACCGTCATTAAAATGATTTGAAGAATCTTGAGTGCCAAAAAGAGTTCTTACATTGGTGCCAATATTAAAAAGAAGAAAAAACGTTATTGCCGGGAAGTTGAAAAAGTGAGCAGCTCGAAAAGTGAATTTAATCAAACCTTTCGAATTTCTGCTACGTATCTAATGAATATATTGCCTTTGGTAAAACACTTTTTGTCAATAATAACCCTAAATATATTTCTGTGAACGTAGTCAATTCATATTATAAGGTACATGTCAGTTATTTAATTAAATTGTTGGACTCTGTCATGATCTTTACTCATAATGAGTAACTTTCAAGTGACATATGAATTTCCTTGAACTGACTGAATTTCAAATTAAATTTATATGGATACAGGTCATCCTTGGATAGTATCATAGATGGCACAAGAACTAGATGTCGCATGCAGTACCAAAAAAGTAAACACAATTTATACGTATAGGTGGTCCATTCCGGAATGGACCACAACATTTGAATTGATGTATACATCGAGTGATTCTGCTCTAGTATGCCATGCGACATCTAGTTCTTGTACCATCTATGCTATGGTATTATCTTGTGAACGAGTGTCAAATGGATATACAGATAGATAGACAACCGGACGGAGAGACAAAGAAACAAAATGCCCTTATGGATGTATGTCCGAAATTCATTTTGCCTTACCATCATTATTTTTTTGCGTTACAAATGGAATAACAAACTTATTATGGGTTCCCTATAATTTCATTAAGGATGTATAAAACTGCAATGTCGGAATTGTTATCAAATATATTGTCCTCTTTGAACTCTGTAACCCATTTACTCGTCTTTCACAACAACCAGATCATTCAATTACTGTAAATTCTAATTCATCCCCATTTTGTAAGAAAGTAATTATTGCAAACAGCAGACACAACCGTTAGTTGCTGGTCGTTTAGAGCATTCATGAGATTTTAATTAACTACATAAAAGCAGAATACTCTAACAAATTTAAAAGCAACTCTGTGTATACATTAGTTGTTTTCCTGTTTTTCAATTAAAATTCCATTTGAAATTAATTAAAATTCAAAAGGTGAATTAAAACTAAATTCATTTTATACAAAACTTGAACATAAAATGATCGTGTATGTCGTTCAGACACATTAGAATTTACCCCGTACATAATTAAGAAGCGAAACATTTGTACATTTTTTTTACCTATACACCCACACACATACTTGCAACAAACATAAAGTCAAATCACTTCAAGAAATAAGAAAGCTTTAAGACAGTACGACGAAGATTTTCAGTTGCCTGTTATACAAAACAAATACCTTACAGGAAGCTTACTAGACTTTATCAGTGTTCGTTCAGTCTCCACTATTGTTCGTGCAGGAAGTAGTAGTATGTATATATGTACATAGTTGGCAGTAATTCTTTTGAGCTTTTTGTTTTCTTTCCCCTCCCTCATACCACCCCCCCCCCCCATCCTTCAAATCCCTCCCACTCTTCCATTTTCCGCTACCGTTTTATCCGTTGTTGTGCACTGTTCAATCCTTGAGTAAAGCATCAGCACAAAGAGAAAAAGGATTTTTGACTTAATTACAACAAATTGAATTACTGATAAAGTACGAGAGTAGTTTTTGCCATTAACAAGACAAACATCACGTCCTACATTCTTGGTCAAATTACAACAACAACTGTTCCGCAATAACTTAACTTACGCTAACAGCGTTGGGCTGTACACAAGCGGAATCGGTCAGGTCAACTGATTTAATTAAATGCAATGTAGAAGTTTTATTATTACAGGAGGAGATTATTATTATTTAGGTATTATGGACAAGTAAAACATTTTATAACTAGTGGTGGGAAGGGGAGGGTATATATCATAGATCCTAATCCTAACACTATGACAGGTAAAAAAAAATTGATATTTTTATAAACCATCCTATATTTTCAAAACAAAGGCCCCAAAACTGATGATTTAAAAAAAATGGCAGAGATGATCTACCCTACACCCGCCCCCCTCCTCCTGCAATTAACGGCCCCTTTAACTTTAGACCACCACCGTTCAAAATCACTTTGTATTCTAGTTGGAAGCAATTCCTCTGTTATGCTTTTCCTCTTCCCTAACATTTGGAGTTTTTTCATTTAGCTACTACACGGTTAAAAATTTGAAGACATATTTTAATCCCACTGTAGTATTAAGGTAATTGTCGGCTCCGAGAAATAGCGCCCAATGAAATAACGCCCAAAAGCGATAAGTGAAATAAGAGCCAAAAGTTCCATATAAATTTTAACGTGTCAAATGTGAAATAATATCCAAAATTTTTGGGTGTTATTTCACACTTTTGGATTTTAGTTCACTTATTGATTTTGGGCGTTATTTCATAATAATTCGTAAATGAAATAAAGCCCAAGAAACAAAATTGATCCTGATGAAATAATGCCCAAAAATCAAATTGGAGCGGCGATTTCTCGCACTGGGGCGGCGCGTTTTCGCATTAATATTTGATTAAAAGTAAGAATGGCCGTGCGTGATAAGGGGGGGGGGGGCGTCGGCGAGGGGTGCCCCGTTTCCAATGCCCATTCCTCGCCCACCCCGTGGGTCTCGTTCTTACTTTAATTCCAATACGAAAACGCGCCGCTCCAACGCAAGAAAGCGTCGCTCCAATGCTCCTCCCCTACCCACGCGACTTTATTCACAACCTTCTATATATTACAAGCCGTGAAGTTATATTTTGCGTATGTGTGAAGTAGTGCTGTTTTCCCTCCGTGAATCCCGGTTATAGTTATATAAATAAGATTTATGTAAATATTTCAATTCCTTACGTGTATGATATAAATTCCTGGATACGCGTATTTAAAGTGAAAGTTTTATAGTGAAGTGTAAATTGTCTCAAACTGCTGATTTCATATAAATTGCCATTGCAAGAAGTGATTACATTTAATATATTTGTTCAATCGAATTCCCAGATCATTGTTCATTCAAAATATAATGTATATCACTACTTCAAATTTTAATAAGCAATTTTTTTAAACAGTAGGATTACAAGAGAGACCAAGGAAAAAACCAGTTGACAAGAAGTGAAGTACTTTTTTTATTTAAAATTAAACATTTTGGCGAGCATATTGCTTTCATTAAATAATATCATATATTTCATATTTTATTTTATATTTTGCTGAATATCTAATATATATCTTATGTAATTTAATATATAAATACATTTTTGTTTTATGCACCGTGCCACGTAATTGTGTTGTGCCGGGCTGGGAATCAAATTACCGATCAACTTTAAAAGTTGTTAATGCAAAGTCAATTCCAACGTTTCAATTTCCCTGTAACGAAGCCCTGAAATCTGCTTGGATACAAGCAGTTCATAGAAAAGATTGGCAAACAACTTTATATTCTTCTAATGTTATAATCGTTTTAGGAAATCCGATTTCATTGATTTCATTGCTGAAATCTCAAATGTAAAAGACCATTTTAAAAAAAAAAATGCAGTTCCTTCAATTTTCCCGAAGTTACCTCACTATTTAACTTCAGATCCCATTCCATAAAGACAATGTCCTGAATTTCGCAGGGAGAAGTACCTTAAACGGGCCGAGGATCTTAATTTCGAGTTTCTTCAATCTGACCATATACCCCATTTTGATACGAATTTTGTTCTTGTAAGTAAATAAAAGAAGAAAAAAAACGATTTTTTACTTTGTATTATATTTGATTTTTATATGCATCTGTGTAATAAAATTATTTTTTCAAAAGGACTTCACTTAAATATTTTGGCTCCGATTCTGATAGTCACCACACGTTTTGTCGACAAGTTTTTTTTTTACAAAAAATCATACGATTAAAACTCTTTGATTTGAAATCTCAAACAAAAATAATAAGCCATTAAAAAAATTAAGACATAATAATTTATTTATTTCTTTCATTGACCTATAAAAATCCCTTGCGAAAAAACCTCTACCGAGCAAAAGCACCACATATCCTAGGAGATAGCACTACTAGTGCCCTTCAATGTGTGTGTGACTCTCTCCACTTCACGGCTTGTAATATATAGAAGGTTGTGCTTTATTTTATTTGCTTGCTCTCTTGATCTGAATTTTGGGCTTTTGTTCACTTTTTGTTTGCCCTTTTTTTATCTACTTTGGATTTTATTTCATATCTGTTTTCGGGCCTTATTTCATTAGGAAATAAGACTCAAGCTATTTGGGTATTATTTCATTTATCGCTTTTGGGCGTTATTTCCCGGATCCGTTATTATCAATGCTGATATTCAGCCGGTTCGTACCGGTTCGGCCGAAACGGTTCTTAAAAAATCAGAGTTTTGCCAACCGGTTGTTATATAACTAAAATTTCTAAAATTATTTTTTTTTTTTAATATTATGAGATATTTATTTCTAAGAACTTTATAAAAAGGAGCGTGAAATATATTAAAAAAATAACAATTTATTGTGTATTTTTCCGTTAGCAGATGAATTTCTAAAGTTTGCAAGACAAAAGCTTGTCGAACTATGTAAATAAATAAAGCTTTAGAACAAGGAAAAAAAGCTAGAACTATTCTTGCGATACCATAGATGAACATAGATGAACTATATAAGTTTCTTCACAAGTTTGATTGTTAAAGTGGTTTTCGCATCTAATTTTAGAGCGGTTCGTCGGATAGTAAATATGATTACTACAACCAATTCCATTGGGTTGTATGTATATGCTGAAGAAGTTTTCAATACAATAAAAATTGCAAAACCATTTTTGAAATTATATTCACTATTTTTATGAAAACGTTGTGTATAAAAAGTCAGCTCTCTAATTGTCACACTCATGCAAACAAAATTAAGTAGTAGATTTTTTCGTGAGAAAGTAATAAAATAGCTAAAAAAGCTTTTCGAAATTTACCTATGATAAGAAAAAAAACGAAAAAATTTCCATTAAATTTCTAAGAAAAAGTTCAGGACTTCTCTTGGTTACGTCAGCAACTTGAGGCATCGTCGATTTTATTTTCGAGCGAAGCGTTGCAGATTTTTGATCTACTTGCCCAGTCATTGTATATTATTAGTTTGTGTATGCTATTACTCTAATCATTGTCACAAGATTTAACGGATGTCATGAACCTTTATTACAGTTGAATAAATATAGAAATATGTACCTGTAGTAGATTCCGATTTTAAATCTGTTAGATACAAACAATCCTTGGAATTTTCCATATATTTATACGTTTTTACCTTCACGAGAATCAAAATGCCATACCATTACGACGGTTCCAAATAGCCGCTATACCGCAGCAAAGACGTAGATGTTTTTATTTATGCACAACAATTTGTTATAGTATGTCAATACTTGTACAAATCGTTTTGCATAATTAGAAAATCTACGTCTTTGCAGCGGTATGGCGGCTATTTGGAACCGTCGGAATGGTATGGCATTGTGATTCTCGTGAATCGCATTGCGCAACCGCCATGTTTATTTTCATTGACTACAAAAAAAATGTAAGAGTTTTTGTGTAACAAATCGTTTGAATACCGTAATTTTTCCGACAAGTTTAATTAATTAGTCTGTAATTAAGCCACGCCGGCCGGCTGCGGTGAGAGGAGAGCTATGAGTTAAAAATACTCAGAAATGTCCCACAGCTTATAAACACTGACAGGACGCGGGGCCAAGATAGCTTGTGGGTGTTGTCAAGATATCATTGCCATATATATGGCAAACTTGGCATTCTCGTGGATTCAAAAGTATTCACTTTTTTATAAAGCTTTTGGCGTTATTTTTAGTATCATATCGTTTTTATTTCGAAAAACGCATGGAAATTTCAGTTTTTTTTATATCAAAAAGGATCAACAAGGCTTTCAAAGCTTTTTTATACCTATGTGTACTAAATGGAAGCTCACTTCTTTCCTCAGTTCCTGCACGCAGAACCATATCAACTCTTTTTTATGCCTGAGGAAAATGTATAAATTTATGTCCTTGATCTAAACAATTCTCAACATAACCTTATTTAACTTTACCTATTCTGACAAATGTCCATCAGTCGACTGAAAAAAGCTGAACAACAATTGTTCATGCGAACAGTAAGTAATATTTATTGCACATAAAATCAATTGATATTCCTTTTTTGCGAGTAACGTATACATTTAAAAACATTGGGGGAATTAGTTTGATAGAAATATTTTCAAGTTTTTATAGGACTTTTCTATGGTTTTTCGCCGTAAACTAGTTCATAATATTCCCGACATTCGGAATGCTCGTCATTTCTTTTTCGATTTACAAAACAGCCACATTCGACAATCTTTTCTGACCCATTGTAGATCGGAGGTGATTTTTTTTAACTTCAATTTGCTGAAACCTCGGGCACATGAACCTATCGTCAGTGGCGGATCCAGGGGGGGGGGGGGCAATTGAGTTATTTGATTTGAAAAGATATATTTTTTATTTTATACTTTTTTTATTTATATAATTCAACTTAAAAAAAAATGTTATTCCAAAACTTAAAAATATTAAAATTTATTTCAATGAATGCTATTGTATGCATGTGATGTATGTGTATAGGTTTTTCTCGGAATTTGAGTTTCGGACCTCAGCTTTGGATGATCCAAGAGAAATACTTCCCAAGCCACGAAACAGACTCTGTTACTACCACATCAAAGCCCTAACTTAACTTAGTCCTAACTCCTGTTATATTTCGCGGCTTACCTTAGCCGAAGGCAATCACTCTACGCCGTTTCAGGAAGCTATGATTAGGACAACTCGCACACTTTTATTTTATTTATATATTTTTTTTTTTACTTTTGCTTTGTTCACAAACTTTTTCTTTCACAAACTTCCTCTTATGGTTATTTTCACAAAACGTTTATTTTTTTTTATCGCAACTTCTATTTTCTTTACCTGTTTACAATTAGTGTTCAGCCTACCGCGGCGGACGATGGTTGAAATGAAATTTGATATTTTCATAAATATCAAACCATCGTGTAGCTATCGTGCATACATTGTATGCCGCTCGCGACAATTTGCTGAAAGGAGGCTTTTCGGTGAAGACTTGATCGTTTAAATCTTCACCGAGTAAAATTTATGCGCCCGATATGTATGTATATATATGCATGTGCATATCGAATTTTCGAGAAATCTTACTGAAGGTAAGATTTGTCGGGGGCCTTTTTTCTATTGAAACGACTTGGGTTGAAATTTAAAAACTTTATTTGTCCCAAGTCGTTCTATGGGAAATACTTTTTGTTTTTAACTGAGGAATTTGAATCAATTGCTGATGGCAATTTCTTCGCCTTAAAGAGAGATAAGCCCCTTTTCAGGTAATTTTGGCATGTAACACTCCTAGCATTCTAAAATATTTGCAGCGTTCTTATATAAAACCACTGACATTTAAAATATGGACTGACTACGTCCATAGAAATACTCTGCAGAACGTGGGCTCATTTCAATATAGCGTTCTCTTTCGGTCTAAGCACCAACTACTAATTTGCACGTCACATAGAAATGTGACCTAACTCAAAAATTTTCGTTTTTGAGTTAATTACACCATGAAATTGGCATATTTCTATCTGATTGTTTTTGTCACTTTTCTGTTACTTAAGAACAAAGATATTCTTCATAGAACAGTGTGTCAGTGTCACCATTTGAGTTGTGACGATCTTCATTATTATCTTCAGTATTATTTTAAATTGTGTCACTTTTCCACAAAACAGCATTTATTTCTTACAAATTTTATTTTGAGTTATGACATTTTTCCACAAAGTTCAAAGTACGGAATTTAATTCTTAAAAATCGTATTTTGAGTTGTGTCACTTAAAAGAAAATTGTAAAAATATTTATTTCACAACAAAGAAAAGCGACACTACTTAAGAGCATGCGGGATTAACAGCTAACCTCACCAACTGCGGTAACAAAAACTTAAAATTCTTTTATATAAATCTTCAGAAATAAATTTACTAACAAATTTGAGTTCAGACTATTTTTAGCAAACAATTACTACGTTAAGCTAGAATTAATTCTATGTACAGTTTTTCGTTTTTTCGCTCTCCTGAAAAGTTTCATTTTTTGAGTTGGGTCACTTTTCTATGTAACGTGCGAACTGAGAAAGGACTGTAAACAATAAACAAATAAGTGGGTTTGTCGAAATAGATGTTTTTAAATTAATTATTTGGGTTAATAGAAATTTGAGAGGTTTCACTTTTCAACTTTCCGCCAATGGATTTTTCAATGTTGGCACCAACGTATGAACTATTTTTGACACAAAAAATTGTACCCGCATGAAATAGCATATCGAGCAGTCCATATTATACAGGGTGGGCCAAAAGTCACCATGGGGTTTAAAAATTTAATAACTTTTTCATTTATATTTTTTTTATTTTTTTTTTTTAGATTATAAAATATACAAAATGGAAATTTTTTTACGCTAAGTATGGAAAATAATGTCACTTAAATGACCACCGTTATTAGCTTCGCAATGATGTGCTCTTTTTAGAGCATTTTCCATAACATCTTTCAACATTTGTGGCTGTAGCGCTCGAATTTCTGCAACAATGTTGGCCTTGAGTTCAAGGATTGTCTCGGGCTTGTTCACATATACTCGCTCCTTCAAATAACCCCAAAGAAAATAATCGGGTGCTGACAAATCTGGCGAACGCGCTGGCCAATTAATTTCCGAATTTCTTGAAATTATTCGCTGTCCAAAAAATTGCCTTAAAAGTGCCATTGTGTCTCGGGCAGTGTGGGCAGTGGCTAAATCCTGCTGAAACCACAGCTCAGGTCTATTTTCAAGAGCAGAACGTAAAAAATTGTCTATCATAAACCGATATCGCTCTCCATTTACGGTTACAGCACTTCCATCTTCATTTTCGAAGAAGTAAGGCCCAATGATATTTTCAGATGTAATGCCACACCATACACCTAATATTGGATTTTCAGAACCCCAGAACCTACAGTTCTGCTTATTAACAAAGCCATTCAGATGAAAATGAGCTTCATCACTCATAATCAGATTTTCAATAAAGTTGATTTCATTTCTGGCCAACTGTTGAAATTTAACTGCAAAATTTAGACGTTGCCGATGATCTGCGTGTTTCAATTCTTGCACCAATTGCAACTTATATGGGAATAACAGTAAATCTTTTTTTAAAATGCGCCGTAGTGACGTACGAGACATCCCTAGCTGAGCAGAACGCCTTCTGGTGGATGTTTCTGGTGTTTCGTTAACACTTTGCTCTACACGTTCAATATTTTCCGCAGTGTGAATTATACGCGGTCTACCGGTTCGAGGCAAATCACTTACGGTGCCATGTTGGTGGTGACGATCAACTAAGCAACGAATCATGGCTTCAGAGGGCGAAATTCTGACGTTAAAATGGCGACGATATGCTCTTTGCGTTAAAATAATTGATCGCTGATTTAAGTAATAAAACTCTATTATTCTGGTTCTTTGTTCAATTGTGAATCTCTCCATTATTTATTCTCCAGATGTTATTTATATAATCTAAAAAAAAAATAAAAAAAATATATAAACGAAAAAGTTATTAAATTTTTAAGCCCCATGGTGACTTTTGGCCCACCCTGTATATGCCAGTGTGTAAAACTGAGAAAAGTTTAAATCCTGCAGTTTGCACCCTATTCTATTAAAAAAATTAGTTTTTGTAAAAAAAAGTTTACTAAAAAATAACACATCATCCACACCGCTTAATGCGGATTTCCTAGTTCCAATTGTACTGCAGTACTGCGGTGGCTATGCGAACCGAGTTACGGCGTTGAATGTTTTTTTTTTGCTCGATTTAATTTGTAAGATGACCCCCCCCCCCCCCTATGTCAATGCTAGATCCGCGCCTGCCTATCGTCATTGGCAATGTCAAAAAACTCAGTGCTCGATTTTAACATTTAGATAGGATACTTGGAGGCTATAGTCATTTGATCAATGCACGATTAAAGCACATCCAAAAGCGGCTTTTCTGAGAATAGCAGCGTTCATTTTGCTGCTACGAAGATCGCTAAAAAGGATTCCAAAATCTTCGAGAACTTATTCCAACATTTCATATCTCCCCGTCATGGGTGATTCAAAACGTTCGAGTCGCTTCTTTCTTGCTCTAGTTGCTTTAACGTTGCTGGTATATCCATATCTTCAGAAAATTTTGACCAAAAATTTGTCACATGCCAGGATCACGAACCAACCATAGCCTTTTCAAGCGAATAAATTCAAATCGACAACAAGAAATTTATTTAAATAAACGGTTATAACTCAAAAATAATCTATATTTGTCAAATGCAAATTTTGTCAATATTATTTTTTTCACACGCAATAATTTTTATTTTATTTTTTCAACGAGGTCCGCCCTCCCCTTCGACGTCTGTCTACTTGCCTCATCTTCTTACAGCTCTGCTTCACGGGTAAAATTGTTCGTCTCTCGGATACTGTTTCGACAGATAAACTTAATTTTAATTTTAACCGCTTTAACACATATTTTTTGCATACATATTTCCTATTTAAATTTCTTGCTTCCTCTTCTTTATTAAATCTTGCTAATTCTGAGAAAAAAAAAGCCAAAGGATCTAACAATCATAGAAAAGGCTTTCTTGCTCTCCTTGTGCTCGGTTGAGTAGGAAATCAGCCTAATAATTTGGGTTGTTTGCATCTTTAAAAAAAATAATTTTTGGAGATCTTTAGGAACTGGTTTGTCATCATTTGCCCTGACCGGACCGGTTTGAGATCCAGTCCGGCCATGGGCCGCACCATGTTAAGAACATAGAAAAATGTTAAATAGGAGAAAAACTTAAAAACAGAATGGGCATGTGTCCTTTTGACTGCCCAAACTGTACGTATTACTGGACATGTTCCCTTTTTTTCCGTTGTCATCTAGTTTTTGTGCTTTTTTTAAAAAAAAACGATGATTAAAAATAAAGAAAGTTCAGTAAAGCGGACACGACTGCGTCAAAAAAACCAAAAACGGCCGACCCTGGGCATGTGACCTTTTGTTCGTCCACTACTCAAGTAACAAATTTTTATTTATATCTAATCTAAATACCGTTATAAATATATTTTATGCATCAGTTCGTGACAAAAATTTTTCAATTTTTCAAGGCGTAAAGTGAAAAATAAACTACACTTCCCTAGATGTGCACATCATCCTAAAAACTACCTTCATTTCTTCAATTTTTCCATAATTTCAACATCGTACTGTAATTGCAACAAATTTGAAATCGTTGTCAATTATTAAGGAGTGGATTGAACTGAAAAATCAGATTAAATCGTCGTCGAATTTTGGTTATCTTGGAAGAAAGGTTTGACGTGTTAGAGGACGTCAATTCCGATTTTAACTGTTACTTTCTATAGACTGAACTTGGACCATCTTTACATTTCTACATTCTGCCAATATGCTTTACATACACATAACTACGACAACATTTGACTTGCGTCTTTCCACAAAAATGAATCGATCCCGTTGGAACAATCTGTCGTGCCCCTCAAGCAATTAAAAGACGTTTTTACGATAATTACCTTTACTTCTTTATTACCTGAATGTTTAAGCTGCCCTATCTCAACAATGTTACATATATTCACGACCCGCACTCTTTACTTGTAGTATAACTTAGTACTTCACGCTAACTTAGAAAAAACGCGACTCTGAACTGAACGCTTAACGGCGAGAATATTACGGGCTAAAGAATATTACAGGCACTCGACAGACCAGTCATTGGTCATTTATGAACCTATACTCGAAAGTAAACTTTCTTTGCTCACAACGCGGATGTAAACAAACGACAACAACCTTGTCGTTTGTTCTACCGGTTGCAGCACCTGAGTCGCTTAGTAGTAAACAATCGCCTTACATAATAGTTACCATGCGAAGTTAATTATTATTGTAATCGTCAATTGCTCCACTAAGCGCTTATCGCAGCCAGCTGTTGGGCTAATCAGCAAAATAACCGACAGTTGCAGAACAATACCATGCGAGGTTATTGTTTAGCAATTGCTGTATTTCGCTAGAATGCGCCCTTGGCTGCTGGAAGAAGAATCTTCCTTATATTGGACCATAACACTCTACACACCTAAAACCCATCGATTTCTTATTTGGGTAGTTTTCAATTAAATTACCGAGAGACTATTACTCCGTTCACATGAAGTTGACTGGAGTGTATTCGCATACTTCGGAGTAAGATAATTCGCCATGTAAACACTAACCGGACTGGAGCTATGTATACCGACGTTAGTTCGGTAGTGCAGTGAATATAATCACATGTGAACACTTGAGTTGATCAAAGTGGATTAACGTTTGGATATTTTTCGGTATGCTTCCATCCTTCGTGCTTTCATACGCAGTATTTCAGAAATTGTAAAATTACACTTCTTTTCATGATTCGTCTTTCAATATCTACAAAAACAACTTCTAATGCCAGCGGCTTTAAATTGAGAACTGTCAATAGAAATATTTCTCTCTCGTCGATTTAATCTAGTTCATCACATGTGGACACTTGGTACTATGCGAATTAGGACTATTCCAGTCCAGTCCAATCTGCTTCATATGAACAGGGTATAATAATGCCCTAGACAGACTGTCTCCATAATGACTTAATTTTTAATTAAATGGAGTCAAATGTGCATAGTGTGTCACAAGGACCCATTTGCAATATTTCGCTTCATTTTCAAATGAACCAAATTTTACACTATTTAGTGAATTTGCAGTAATACCCCGTAAGCACATAAAAAGTGTAAAAATGTCTTTCATTTTGCCGGCTGACTAATAAATTTTTCAACTGTGCATACCATAAATGGGTTTGTTACCCTGTGTATTTTACTCCAGGTGTTGTGAGCATTTTTGGATTTATTCATCAATAATTTATTGGATTAAAACTTTTGTCGCTTACTGAACCATTTCAGCATCAGCAGTCGTGTAATGTTCTGCTCTCTGCTTTGTTGGTTTTTTGCTCAAGCTACGTTTTAATTTTACACTATTTAGTGAATTTGCAGTAATAATGCCAGCTACCGTCATTAAAATGAGCTGAATTTATTGGAAAGTGAAAAATTCTTCCCAATAAAGTTAGCAGTGGATAGCCATCAGCTGGCCATGAATGGAATTTCTTTGCAGCCTTCTTCTCTTTTTGGTTTCTTTTAATAACAAAAATTGTCTTCTACTAAATGTTTTGTAACTCCTGCAAATACTCGCAATGTTTTTTTGATAGCATTTAATTAAATTATTGAACTCTGCTATGACCTTTACTCACATTGAAGAACTGTCAATAACATTCGAAATTTTCGTCCTCATTTCATTTCTTCATTCTTCATTTCCTTGAAATGATGATTGAAATTAAGACATTAAGGACACAGTCTGTCTTAGCGTATAATTCCGAACAGGAATTGTGAAACAAAATTAAATTGCCAATTAACAAGAAATGGACGACAGTCTTGTGGATTTTTTTGGAATTTTGAAGTTTATCTGAAGCTATTTTAGCTCTATCAACTTCTTCATGAACGGCACCGTTTTCAAAATATTCTATAGCATAGCTAAAATATTAGGGGGGGGAGGTATCCCTGTAGCCAAACGTAACCCAAAGTAGTCAATTGCTAGGATTGTAGCCCAAAGTGGCAGCACTGACTAATTATTATAAATTCCTAGTTTTCACAATCGAATACAGTTACTTGTACGTGCTGATTTTAATTTATCATCATCACACATTTTAAATTTATTTTCATTCTTTTAGAGAGGCATTACGACAACGTTTTTGGCACCACCATCAACCCAATTCTTTCCACCCCGTAAGTATTTACATAAAAAGTATAAAAATGTCTTTCATTTTGCCGGCTGACTAATAAATTTTTCAACTGTGCATACCATAAATGGGTTTGTTACCCTGTGTATTTTACTCCAGGTGTTGTGAGCATTTTTGGATTAATTCATCAATAATTTATTGGATTAAAACTTTTGTCGCTTACTGAACCATTTCAGCATCAGCAGTCGTGTAATGTTCTGCTCTCTGCTTTGTTGGTTTTTTGCTCAAGCTACGTTTTAGTTTTCCCGAAATGCACAAATGTTTTCAGTTCGCAGGTATATGTATGCATTTCATACATGTGAATGGGCACGTGACCAATGAAGGCTATGAAACATGCATTTTAATTAATGTACCTTTGAGGAATTTTATTTTTTTTTTATTTTATTTCGTTTATTTATATTGTTATACGTCCCGTGCAAACCATTATCAAGTTATATTAGCCAGAACAGTCTGCTCTATTGTGATTAAGTTAAAAAAAAAAGAGTGTGGAGAATTTGTCATATGCAATAAATTATTGAATTTCCCAATTGCATATTTGTAAGGAAAATTTTTATCTGATAAATATTACTAAAATCGGTTTGAAAATTTTCCGAGATAAATGTGAATGATTAACAAGGGAAAATTTTGATTTGATTTTAGAAAAGGGAGGAGGGAATTGTAGGGTTTGGGAAAGGCAAGTAGACTATTATAGAGTTACCTTTCAGCAGTTTCACATTGGATACCGTTTAGGATTCGATGGAAATCTTATATAAAAAATTAGGTAAAGAACATTAAAAATATATCTTCACACCATGACAAAAAATCCTTATATATTTAAATGTTTTAAACACTCTGTCCCGTACAACGTGGAGGTTATAAAAACCGAAATTCGACCATTGAGGCTGAAACCCTCTGGAAGGCCCATTATTCACCCTCCAGACTTATGAGTAATAACTCATAGGTCCCAACCGGACGCTCTTACGAATTTGAGTATTAGCTCCCAGCCCTCCTTGCCAGCTTCGTGCAGCTCGGCCAGGAGGTGTGAGTCAAGGAATCTATAACGCTCTCCCGAGAGGGCTGGACAGTGACAAAGAAAGTGAGTCGTTGGCGGTTGACCCGGGATATTAAAAATGAGGTTATTTGGTGTAATTCCAATTGTAGACGGGGATGCCTCCGAGGTTGCACCAAGACGAGCAAGTTCGTCCGCCTTTTCATTTCCGCTAATGTAGCTATGACCTGGCACCCAAAACACCAGTTTCCTGTTGTTCCGAGAAAGAAACTTCAAGGTGGATTTGAATTCCAATACAAGTTTAGAGTTTGTAATGAGTTTTGACAAGGCTTTAACAGCTGCGTGCCTATCCGAGCAAATTGCAATCTCCTTGTTCTCAGTGACTAAGTTAAGAAGATGCCTTCCTGCTTCAAGTATGGCTTTGACTTCCGCATGGAAAACCGTAACATGGCTTTCAAGGCTTATGGCAATTACCACGTGAGACTACTCGCAAAAACCGCCGGCTCTGGTGTTTTCTTCCGATTTGAAGCCGTCTGTATATGATAGGATTTGTTAATGGCAGAAGCACAGAATGTGATTCCCATTCTGCCCTATCAGGAATTTTCGTTCTAAAATTGCTTTTCAGCATAGTTCCGACGAAGTGATCACTGTTCCTGTCAATTTCATGGATTCATGCGGGACTTTTGTACCGGTGTGAATCCACCTCTGACTGAGATGTAGCCTTAGCGCAGCGATAGACTCCCCCTTATTGACATGAATATGCATGGGTTGTACGTTGAGGATGACATCAAGAGCCCCAGATCTGGTTGATTTGAGAGTGCCGCTTACACTAAGTAGGCACAATCTGCATATCGCGAAGGCTCTAAGAGCTTTATTCACTCTATACTCAAAGTGTGGCTTCCAGCTTAATTTTCTGTCTAATGTAATACCTAGATATTTTAGCCAGTCCTTCAGTTCCAGACGTATGGAGCCGATAAGGGGCAGATTTAATCTAGGAATGTTCCTTTTCTTAGTGAAGAGGCATAGATCTGTTTTCAAAGGGTTGACGCGAATTCCGCAATCCGTAGCCCAGTCCACAGAGTTCAGATTTGTAGCTACTTATAACAGCCAGAGAAAGGTCCTTCTCTGCTTCTTAAATGATTCTATAATTTTTCAGTAAATATAGTTTCAGTTCAGCGTAGCCGTTTTTTTTTTAATTTATTTACCAAAACGATCCCCAACTGAAAAAAATTGGTTTTCCTCAAAAATTCAGACAATTTCTTTACTTAATTTTTGAAAATTTTAACTAAAAAAAAGACTACGCTTAACTGAAATTAGTCTAACAAGCTACCTTTAAATTGTTTTTCGAAAATCGCGTTTAAAGTTTAAATCTCTTTTATTTTATCGATTAATAATTATTGTTTGATTTTATTTTTGTTCGTGATTTTGATCGTAATAATTACGGTCCCTGCCGCAAACTGATTCATTTGCGCGGCACTCATCAGTTTGTGGAAATAAAAAATGCCAAGTGACCAGTTGTCCAAATATCTTGTTTTTCTTTTTCTTTTCAAAATGTCGTGATACGTGTACTATACCCTTCCATGACATAAAGCTTTGCAAAATCGTTGTTCGTTGAGCTATAGGCACAGTATATATACAGTAGACCAGCTTAGAACAAACTACTGAAAAGTGAATTTTAGAATTTAAATTACAAAAAAAACCTCAAAATTCGTCCCCTAAGAGGGAACTATGGGCGAACAGTAGCTAGTTGCACAATAGTTGGGAGATGGATTGGTTTTATGTAAGTACACATCTCGGAAAAAGTACTGCAAATGTGTTGTTCCATTACTGAAGAGCTTAAAGTGATATTCGTTCCATGGGCGGCACTAACTTTAATTCTAAATTCGAAAATGGACGAGTTCTGATAGCTTTTCGTAGAGTAAAAACATAATTTTTACTATCCATCGAACTAATCTGAAAAGAAATTCGAAAAAAAAACAAATTTGACGAAATAACTTGCATGCTTTCTGAAATACTTTCATACACTTAATTCCTAAATTACATACCAATTCATTAAACAAATTAATCCTTCACATATTGCACACATTTTCTTAACTTATTGAAATCCTTTTTATATTAGTAAATTGTGTGTCCTGATTTTATTAAATAAACCTAATCGAATATTTACATCTGCTCCTCTCATGTTATACGGCTGAATATCTGATACCATCCTAACTCTCTCCTGTAGATATATCGGTAGTCATCCTTTTCTAATTTTAAAAATAAAAAGATTTAGTGAGTTCGGAATGGGAACTGACTAGACGTGTTATATATCGCTCCCGCAATTTTTGCCGATTTGGCTGATTTAATGCAAAAGTTGCTATTTTATTTTCCGACTAAGTTTCAAAGGTGTTTTATTGTATATTGATATAAAACGTGCGCTGAAATCCGATTTATTTTCTTTTTTAAATAAAATTTTATTTTCTGCCACCATTATAATCATGACGGGCAGGCCTGCCAAGAATTCATCTAAGCAGCAACAAGTGCAGAGCTGCAGCACACCCACATCTTTGGGTCCCCCACAATACATCGTTGATGGACTATCCAGTGCAGCTGTAGGCGCTGACACACTCAAAAACATGGAAGATAGAATTATCAAGCGTATAACGGACATCATTAGTGAGAATGTCCACTCTCTACGGCAGGAAATATCCATATTCAATAGCACTCTTGATGCTGTGACTGCTGACGTCAATTCGCTCAGAGGAGAAGTGCAACAATCTCAGCTTAAATATAATTCTATTGAAGCTGCAATTGATGACGTTCAGCAGGTTCGACGGCTTAGTGATGCTGTAATCAGGGGAATACCATTTGTAAACAACTTAGTGCCATCACTGAACGCATTTCAGGCGTAATTGGGCATTCGTTGTCTCCACATATAGATGCCTTCTGGGTTAAACAAAAAAATAATTCTACCTGGCAATCAAGGTATCAACAACAATATTATAGTCCGTTTCTCTTGTATGAATGAGCAAAGGGCCTTTTTCAAGCTACTCAAAACTCATGGGAAACTCAAATTGAACGAGATCAATTGTGGCTTTAACTCCGACAGTGCAATAAACATAAGTGAAAGCCTTTCGCCAGGAAATAACTCCATTCTGAAACTCGGTCTACGGTTGCGTAGCCAAGGAAAATTGTCATCAGTTTTCACCCGAAAGGGGTTTGTTTTCGCCAAAATAAATAAAGATGAACCGACCTTGAAAATAACTAAACAGGATCAGCTAACTTCCATTATATAAGTGAAGTCTCTAAATTTTGCGGAGAGATATGTAAGTATATGCTATGTACATTTACCTAAATATAATTACGACGGATACGTTAGAATTGCATTGTTTACTTAATTTAATGTGCCAGTCTAGTATAAGATTGATAGATCTAATAGGTAAACCTTGTATTCTCTTGAATTATTTTGAATTTATTTTATTTTTTAGTCTTATATATAGCTTTGAATTTGAATTTATATTATACCTTAATCTTCTGTATCTTCTTGAATTTATTTTATTTATGTTGATGTACTTTGAACTGACATTATTGCTTAATATTTTATACCTATTTGAATTTACGTCATTATATGATATGTTGATTTCTTATATGATCTATGAAACTGTTTCTGCAAGATTGCCTTATTTCCAGGTAAATTTAATGAGGCGTGCGTTATGTGAGCTGGGTGTACTTTATTTCTTAAGAGATTATGTCGTCCGGCAATGACACTACACCTCTGCACAGAGTGAGGGCGCTCCTGGATATACTCAGTACGCAGCATAGTGGACTTAACGTCTGTCATCTTAATGCTAGAAGTATTCGTAACAAGATCGATATATTAGAAGAGTTATTTGGGCGGTCTAAAATACACGCATTGCTTGTCTCAGAAACTTGGTTGAATCCAAATATCCGTTCAAACTATATCTCGATTAGTGGATATAATATTTTCCGTTGCGACCAGCTAGGTCGCAGGGGAGGTGGCGTGGCCATCTATGTGAAACAGACACTGAAATCGAAATTAATTTGTGTATCGGACCCAGAGGATGTACTCGAGTGAGTACGTTTGCGTTGAAATCACGGTGGACTATTCCAAATGCATCTTAGTGGCAGTTTACTGCCCTCCCACTGCTTTTGACGTCGAAATGGCTTCACGTTTACAAAATACCCTTACTGCAATTATATCGAGATGCAACCACATCGTAGTTGGAGGTGATTTTAATGTCAACATGCTGTGTGATGATCGTTCTACTTGCGACCTGAAATATATCTTTCAAACGTTAGACTTAAAAGTTACTAATTCACTTCCAACGTACTTTAATACCCAACACCCATCACAGCTTGATCTGTTCTTAGTGTCAAATTCTGACTATTCTTTACTTACAAATCAATTAATATTATCTTGTTCATGACATATGCCAGGGATTTCAACCACATAGCCCTTGATAGACTTTTTAATGAGTGCTCAATGATATCGTGGGAGGCTATTTACAATGATTTATGTACGGATGATAAGGTGGAGTACCTAACTGCTTCTCTACAATACCTTTACGATAAATATGTTCCAATTCGAACACGTACCTTGCATCCCTGCGGCTCTCCGTAGTTCACGGATGAGATCCGAAGAATGATTGCAGAGAGGGAATTTCTTTATCAGAAATTCAAACGTACCAAATCCAACGTTGATCTGAATCGTTATCGGATCATCCGGAATAGAGTAACTGTGGTCATTCGCGCATCCAAGCGCCGGTATTATGGCTCACAACTTAACCCCAATCAACACCCAAGGAAACTATGGAGGAATTTACTGAATTTCGGAATATATGACAGAGATCAGCCCAAGTGCAACCTGGATCCTGATAATTTAAATAGGTTTTTCACTTCAATCCAAAGTCAAGTTGCTGCCACAATGCAACAGTTACCTGATCTTGTGCCGCTAAGTCAAATCAACACACATAATTCTGAATTTGGTTTTAGGTGCGTAGAAGCAGACGAGGTTATATATGCGATTAATAGCATTAAATCTTCAGCCACAGGGCCAGACAATATCTCTCCACGATTCGTACAAATAATTTTACCGCATATCGTCCACATTCTCGTCCATATATTTAATGCTTGCCTCACTACTTCTCACTTTCCCTTGATGTGGAAAAAAGCGAATGTCTTGCCTATCCCTAAGTCTCGTAAATCCTCCGAACTGGCTGATTATAGACCCATTAGCTTGCTCTGCTTCTTTGGTAAGGTTCTCGAAAAGCTGATGCACGTTCAAATGGCATCTTATCTAAAACAAAACGACCTCTTATCACGTTGGCAGTCAGGCTTTAGAGCGCGTCATAGTTCCGAAACTGCTTCACTTAAAGTAGTATCTGACATAACTGACTCGATTGACAACGATCACATAGCAATTTTGGTTCTTCTGGACTTCAGCAAGGCCTTTGATTCAGTGAATCACAATAGGCTGCTTAGTAAGCTCCAACAATATTTCGGTTTTTCAAGCACATCAGTAAATTTCATCAAAAGCTTTCTTGGGCATCGCAGTCAAACAGTAAAAGTGAATAACACCACTTCGTCACCACTTTTCCTTAGCAGCGGGATCCCCCAGGGATCAATATTAGGTTCGCTTCTCTTTTGTTGCTACATCAATGATCTCCCAATGATGTTACAGGATTCAAAAGTCCACCTTTACGCTGATGACGTGCATATATATTTTGACCGACCAATAGGGCTTATCGAGGACTGCGTGTCTCGATTAAGCGATGATTTGCAAAGAATATTTGACTGGGCGAACCGTAACTACCTAACGCTAAATCCGCTCAAGTCAAACTGTATAGCATTTTACAGGAGAAATCTAGATCCTAGTGAATTGCCTCCGATAACGATCAACAGTACTACTATACCATACTCAAACTCAGTTAAAAGTTTAGGCATAGAAATAAATCAGCGTCTTACATGCTGCAACCACGTCTCCTCTGTTCTAGGAAAAGTGTATGGATGCCTTCGTTAGTTAAGAACGTCCGCTAGCATACTATCGACACATATGCGTATGAAACTCGCTAAATCTTTGGTATTACCTCACTTGACTTTTGGCAGTTTAATTTTTTCCAAACTCGATTCTGGTTGCCAAAGAAAGTTAAATGTCGCTTTCAACGATACTATCAGATTTATTCACGGGTTGCGTAGATTTGATCATATCTCCCCTTATGTTGAGTCCTTTGTGGGATGTTCACTTGAAGCATACTTGTCACGAAGGCGCTTACTATTTCTGCATTCTCTAATCCACGTAAAGGAGCCAAGTTATTTACTTGATCGAATACAATTTTTAGGATCGGCTCGACATCGAAACATTCTTTTGCCAAGCTTCAGAACCTTATCAGGTGAGCGCTCTTACTTTGTGCAGGTGTTCCGCTGCTGGAATTTTCTAGCGCCGAATATTCAGTGCGCGGGATCTCAGCACGCATTTAAAAGGTTGCTGACAACAACTCAAATAACGTAAATTCACAAACTAATAGTTTATTCATTTCACTGGCAGAATATGCTTTAGATCTTATATTCTCAATATTTATGTAGACTTTATAGGTGTACAGTTAGTTAATTAAATTCAAATGTATGTTTATATATCTCTCGTTAACAAATAGATTTTCCCTACCGATTAAGTACGTACAATTATAAGATTTGTAATCTTGTGTACTAATTAACCAGTAGAAATAAATAAATAATAATAATTTATTCTTTGGCTGCAACTTATCCATTTTAACTTCAAGCATCGTTCTTATTAGCGTAAATCTATTACACCTTAGTATTATGCGCATAGATCTATTTTCAATTCTTTCTAACTTGAACTTTGTGCATAGAAATAGTATTGAATAGCAATACTCAAAATGTGGTTTTATTAAAACATTATAAATTTTGATTGCACTCAATGTCGATAAATTTCTTCAAATTCTTCTATAATGACGACTTTTTTTTCCAATTTTTTTACAATTATAATCAATATGTCCATTAAAGCTTAATTTGTTGTCACTCACACACTCAATTTTTTCACTATCAATTTCTAAGTCGTCATTATACGCACAATTTATGGCCATAAATTTAGTTTTTTTACTAATTAATTTCAGGTTAATATTTCTAAGCCATTCACTTAATTCAATTAAATCCATTATTAAGTCGTTAATGATTCATTCTACATTTTCACCAGTCACAAATACCAACGCATCATCAGCAAAAGCTTAATTTCTGAATGCCTCAACAAACTCTTAATGTCGTTTATATATTCCAAGAACAAAAATGTTCCCACCACTGATCCCTGTGGTACTCCCAATTTTATTTCAACTGCATCGAAAAGAATGTCATTCACTCTAGTGCTCTGTCTTCTTCCCTCTAAATATATCTGAAACCAACTTTACTCCTTGCCCTTTATACCATATTTTTCAAGCTTTAATAGCATAATCTGTCTCTTTATATGTAGTCTCGAACGCTCTCTTAAAATCTAAGAATACTGCTGAGTTACCTTCCTCCATTTCTTCTTTCCATTCCATCACTGCCCAATTTCATGGTGTCCCGCAATTGTGCTGCTTTCTAAGCCTCGATAGACAATTTTCCTCTAGATATTTTCTAGTTGGATTTGCATTCCTTTTTCTAAAATCTTCTCACATAGTGGTAACATATTAACTGGCCTGAATTCTACACATTTCTTCATATTTTTTATTTCATAAAAGACAACTTATTCTGCAAATAAAACTCACAATTTAGTCCTCAACACTTTTACTGGCTTTTCTATATTTTCTCTCACTCCACATTTTATTTTTTATTTTTCTCAAGGCTCCTTGATTTCATCTCAAGTTTATTTGATCCTCGAGTAAATACATCGCGGGTATATCGTATTTCGAGACGTATATACCTCTATAATTGCCAGTAACGACATTCCTTCCCAGCTATTCTTGGGTTTTCGTCTCTGGTATTTATGTGGTTGTTACAGCTCGGCCATGCTCCGGTTGTCACGTCCATGTGGCACCTAATTAAATAAAATAATAAAAGTAAAGTGTTTTTTTAACTACTTGTTACGACTGCCGCATTGTCGTCCGTATCAGAAAGAGTGTTATATAATTTTATAATTTTATTTTATCACTAGGACATATCCCTGTGTATTTCCTTCGCGAACGTGTCGCTTCTGGCAAGTCCTCGATTACATAATGGTCATGGTCGAGAATCCTTTTGACCACGTATGGTCCACCGTACTTCGGTAACAATTTCTTACCCTCTCCATCATTGGTTCCCTTTGATCTTTTGACTACGACATATTGGCCAACATCGCATGTTGGAGATTTGGTACTTTTACCATCGAAATACTTCTTCTGTGAAGTCTGACTTTTCTTTATCGACAAGGAAGCTTCTACCCTGATTTTAAACAAATTCCTAACTTCATCTTCGCAAACTTCGTTAGCTATAAACGAATCGTTAAGACTACGTGGAGTACAATCTAAAAGAAGTACATAAGGGGATTTTTCCGTGGTTTTATTTACTGTGACATTCAACCCCCACTGACTCGGAATCGTTTGGTCCCATTTTTTTCATCTTCGTAAGATGATGAGATTGAAGGTAAAATCGTCCGATTATATCTCACAGCCTGGCCGTTAGCACGTGGTGTAGCTGTGGCATTGAGTATCTTCTTTATACCCAGTCTTGTACAATATTCAGTGAAGTTTCCACTAGTGAAGCAACTACCTCTGTCACCATCTATAATCGTAAGCAGATGTGTATTTCTGTGTGAATGGTATGGCTAATTTCTCAATAACATGTAACTGTCCGTTGTCCTCGTCTAAAATGTGTACTGGATTCCGGCTTAATGCATCAACATGACACATTTTATTACCAGGACGATATTCAACTACGAATTCGAATTCTAATGTTGTAAGGCACCAACGGCCTATTTGCGGTACCAAGTCTCGTTTGCTAAAAACTGCTCTAACTGCACTGCAATCAGTTATAATTTTGAGGCCAATACCTATAAGATATCTATATTCGAAAATGGTTAAGGGATTCGACTACTGCCAATATCTCTAATTTATAAGAGTGAAATCTCTGCTCCTCTTTACTGGTGGTTCTACTATAATAAGATACAGGCTTCTTACATCCGCCTGGCTGCTTTTGTATTAAAATTCCACCTAATCCATATTTGGATGCATCAGTGTGCAGTTCTGTATCTGCCTCGCTATCATATAATGCCAGTATTGGTCTTTCGGTGGGCCTCCTTTTTAGGTCACAAAACGCATTTTGTTGTATCTCTGCCCATTCAAACTTGGCTTCTTTTTTTAATAAATTTGCTAGGGTGGCGGCAACGGAGCCAAAATTCAGAAAGAATCTGCGAAAATAACTTTCCAAGCTTAAGAATTGTCGAATTTGATGAACATCACCGGGTTTAAGGAAATTATATACCTACTGCCATTATTTTCTTCTTCTTGGCTGAATACCTTCGAAACTAATTTCATATCCGAAACATTCAATATTTTTCTTAAAGAATGAACACTTTTCCAGTTTGAGTGTCAGCTTTGCTTCACCAAGTAAGTCTAAGACTTTCTGAAGTTTGTTTAATCCGTCCTCAATAGTCATTGATGGTAATAACAGACCATCCATGTAAGCTAGTACTTTGGTTAAAAAATAAAAGTTTTTGTTCATAACTATGCAGTTTTCAGATTTTGTATGAATTCCAAATACAATTTTCTGCACATACTGATAATTTTTTGAAGATATGGCCTACATATGAGACCAAAGTTTTTAACATTCTTAATGAATCGGGAGGACACATACATGAGTGCAAAGTTTAATTATCACTTTATTAAAATACATGAGCTATTGTTGCATGGATTTTTTATTTATTTAATAAAGTGGAATAAAAGTACGTCGGCTTTCCTTGTTTTAATTAAATTATTACCAACGACTGCAACTGGAAAAAAAGTCACTCGCGAAGTTCCTTCAAGAAAACTAAAACAAAAATTATCTATTTATTTTATTTTATTTATTTATTTAATGGCCTGTTTTTTTTAAAAACGTTCAGTGTATTTTATGTTATTCCTTTAATTATCTTATTAAAACTAACGCTTTGCAAAAAATCGAAAATAAAAACGAAAATATATTTTCTTTTAACACTTTTAAAAAGCTTTTAACAAAAAAAGGATACCTTAATAAAAAATATTGAACAAAACCTGATGTGTCTTTAATTATTAATTTTGGATTTTAATGTGTTTATAATTAATGCTATTATTCTTAACTGTGCTGCGAAAAATGTATTGAACCAGGGCAGCTTTATTTCAAAACTTAAGGGCAGTATAAAACTGAACCTTGCCAGATAATTTAATAGTCGTTACTCTGAAACTTCAAGGGGCGGAGTTTTCACACACAATTGCACCGTTTCGATCCGATACGGACAAATGTCAAATTTGCTTATATGAGACGTACGTGCAATTGGACACATTACACCGAAATGGATCGAAACGGAGAAGTTGAGCAAATTTCAACTTTTACGGATAACATAACCTAGAAAAATTACCTGTACAATGTTTGTGTATAACTCAAGATGGATGAAGAAGTTTTTATTGAAGAAATTAAAAAATATGAAGAGCTTTATGACAAAGGCAACAAAGTTTACATGGATGTAAAAACAAAAGACAAAATGTGGAAAAATTTCAATGAGAAATTTAAAACTGATGGTAAGTTTGAACGGAACAATTGTGCTCATGCACGTAACAGATCGAATTGAATCGAATCGAATTGAATCGGAACGGCGGAATTGTGTTTGGCACTACTCTCATAAAATTCTCCCGCGCTTTTTTGAAAACCGGTTTTCATGAAATATTGATAATGTTTGGACACATGTTGTTGCTGTAAAAGGAAACATGTTGTTGCTGTATTCCTATGATATTTGAACAGCACGTGTTTCTGTTTACATTCGTTTTTCTATGAAGAGATTAAGTGGGAGAACTCATGCTGGATTCTCTGATATTTTCGGGGAAAATGAGAATTGAGAGGAATTTTTCATCTCCTTTCACAGCTTCTTAACTTGTCATTAGGTTAACTTTGGCATAGGGTACTTATCTTTAATAGTATTCGAGTTCGATTTCCTGTAATCCACATACATCCTATATACCCCATTTTTTTTTTTTTTTTTATCAAGTAATATAGCACTACTGAACTGAGAAACAGACTCTCGCATAATATTATGTTGCGTACAACTTGTCGTTCGGAGAATGACATACGCTAGGGACGATAGACTATCGTCTTGTCTACATTCAGATCAATTTTCATTTCGCACCTTTCAGTTTTCCCTAATTCACTTAAGTTCTGCGCAAAACAGTCTCGATAACAATTTAACAACTTTGATAATTTTTCTTTATGTTCCACATCAATACTGTTATCAATTTGGTTCGTTATATCAGCCAAAGAGTACTAGTAATTATTAAATTACTTACCAATTTCCTACAACATCTTTTTCGCAGGGGATACCTCTAGTGACTATCTGTTTTGCTATAAACGTCAAGGGTTCATTCGACATGTTAGCTACCAAGATTGCTCCATCTGAAGTCGTTGTGATGCCCCGATTAATCCAGTGCTCCTATCCTGTCTCTCGAAATTCTACGTATACACCTAAATTTTCAGTATTATTGTACACTGCAACATATCCGACGTGTTGGGGTGGAATAACGGTAGCTTCCTTAGCCCACAATGAAAATTTTGCTGGAGGCAGGCTTTCAATCCCGGGTAAGATGGCTAACACCTTGTTAAACAATCTCACTTGGTTGTTTTTAATCACCACTGTCACGTTTTCATGATTTATGAAAGATTGTCCGATTATTATTGGGATTGTTTGAATATTATCCGGCACAATAAGTACTTTTACAGTTGCCTTTGCGAAATCGACGTCCTTCAGCCTCACCTTTGGCTCTTGTGAAATATCCTGAATATCCCGCAATGTTTAATGGATATGGCTGCATTTGAAGTCTTAATACCTTTGCATCTGTTTCGCGAAGCATCACTGCATAGCAGTGTCCGCATTCACCGCAATTAAAGTATGTACTTCAGCATTTTTTCATATTTAAATTTGCTGTTCCTTGATTGTGATCTGTGTGATAGAAACGTTTCCTGTCTCTCTTATCTTTATCACCGTGCCTACTGAAATTGTACGGAACTGGTTTTATGTCATCCATAATCGTTGAAAGAAATTCCGTATACAAAACTTCTGGTGTAAAATATCGTCCTGCCCTTGCTCCAGTCTGTAAATTTGGATTTTGAAATCCATCGATAAGATACTGCATCCTTTCCAGTTATCTTGCAAATATTAAGTAACTCAAACTTGGCGTAGTAGTACTCTGTCATTGATTCTTTTTCTTCCTTCTTCCGATTGACTAGTTTCCTCAACGTAGAAGTAAAATCGCGATGATGAGGAAATGCCTGTTTTATTAAATCCTTCCACTCATCCCATGAATGATCATAAGTGTTCAGATTGCTATACCACGTTTTCGCTAGTCCTGATAATCGATTCTGCATGTGGTAAATCATCGTTTTAGAGTCCCACTCATTTATGGCTGCCAACTGCTCTATTTTATCGATCCACTTAGTTGCTGTCAAATTGGGATTTCCTGGCTCGAATTCGAGGATGCGATCACTTCTAATTGCATATCGAACTTGATTTCCATTCTGCTGCCAGTTTTCACTTGAATTTTGTTTTAAGATCATTTCGACCATTTTCTCTTATCGAACAATACGTCTGTCAGACTCCCTTTTAGTTCTTAATTCACTCTCACGACCGCCTCCTCCATCAACAGTTTTCCCGGCGTTCACTTCGTTATCGAAGTTCACGATACCTTACACTTCCTTCAGAGCTTGAACTCCTGGATCGTTTTCGTTTCGACCGACCCATAGGATTCTCACTCAATTGTCTAGGATTCACACGTAAAATAAGTTTTATTTTTATATACGCGCACGATGCGAATTTTCGCGCACAAGCCAATGCTTAATTTATTTAATCTTTAAAGAAAGCAAAACTTTGTGAGTAATCCCACTTTTAAGCTAAAAGACAACTTATTCTGAAAATAAAACTCACAATTCAGTCCTCAACAGTTTTACTGACTTTTCTATATTTTCTATCACTCCACATTTTATTTTTCTCAAGGCTCCTCGATTTCATCTCAAGGCTACTTGATCCTCGAGTAAATACATCGCGGGTATATCGAGACGTATATACCTCTGTAATTGCCAGTAAAGACATTCTTTCCCAGCTCTTCTTGGGTTTACGTCTCTGGTATTTCTGGTGGTTGTGAGACCTGAGGACTTATGATTTTGTTCGCTTACACTTAGGAATTGGTATTAAGTACTACTGATTCCTTTCAAACGTCGGGAAATTTTCCAGTTATTAATGTCTCATTAATGATAGTAGTCAAGGTTGCACCTAGCTCCGACCAATGTTCTTATATCATTTTAGCACTTTAATGGTTAAAGTCTCTTTTCTGGTTTATTGCACTACAACAATTTTTTTATTTCTTCACCACTTAATATTTTAAAATGAAATTGTATTTCCGCGTGATTCAAGAGATCTGTATACTGGTACCTATCTCACTATTAATTTTCTCTCCACTTTCTATGAAATACTTATTGAATTTGTCTGCTATACTCTTACCGCTGGTGCTTTTATCATCTTCAAAATAGACTTCAGATATATCTGTTTTTGATTTTTTAACACATTTCTTTTCATTACACACCACATCTCCTTTTGATCTTTGACTCCATCGATCCTTCTTATTATGTAGTTCCTTTTAACACACTAAATTTGTTTTTTATATTTATTCCATATCGTTTTGTAATTTGGGCATTCCCTATCCTTATGTTCTCTTAATATTGCTAATTCTCTATTATACCACCTATTTATCCTAGTTCACACTTCTTTTCCATTAGCTTTGATATTACCTCTTTCCTCTTGGCATCAAATACTTTTGTACGTCTGTCCGTATCCTCAATTTTGGCTAACACTTCTATATTAACTTCATTAATCGCATAATTAAATTCTATGCATTTCTCTACTCTAGATACATTGACTTCACTATATTCAATATCAATTTCTAATGACTCGTGATCACTTATTTTTAATGTATTATTCACTTTCACTTTCTGTAAGTACGTAATCAATAATAGTTTTAGTTGTTGCCGTAACACTTGTAAAGAGTGGTGGCTGACTATATTTTACAATATTTCACCTATGTAAGGTATCGCCAAAATTTGTATTAGAGCCATTATAACTTCTTTCCTACCTCTGAGATCATTTCTTATCTTTGTTTTTTTATATTGTTATAACAGCTTACGATGCTACAGCTAGCTAAGTTCTACACCAATATAGTAGCTATCATTCTGTTGGCTTGCTTTTTTTATATTCTTGAGATAAATAGTACAGCAAAACGGATGGATCCATCGTACAAAATAATAAAACACTTTACTTTACTTTATTCAGCTGGAGGATCCTCTACGTGTATATCTATGAATTTAAAAAAAAATAACTTTGATCTAAATGACAAAACTGAGCCGATTTTATTCTGGACTGATTGAACATGTCTGATTCGACTCCAATCTGTATTCTGTTTTAGCTTAGTAGAAACATTTTCATTGCATTGCAAAAACGTTTATTTATAGTGGAAGTGATGTTTTCTTTACAAGCAATATACATATATAAAACATAGCGTATATGTATGCTTATTACCACACGCTAAGTTTCTTTTTGCAATCTGTTGTTGAAGAAGAAAGCCTACTGAACTGACTGTATCGTAGACCGACATATTTTCTTAATCTATACCAGCGTCTAATACTAGCCTAGAAAATAACCACCCGCCAGTTCATAATTACATTAGCTTGTGATTCATAGTTGTCGCATATAGTATCACTGTCAAACATTCTGCTGGTAAACTAGACATATTATGAATACGACTTTGTGTACCGTTAGTAAAATAATTTCTAGACGTTCCTTCATTTCTTACAGACAAGAAAATGCAATTTTTTCGCAATAAGTAGGTAAAATTATGTTTGCAATAAAAGACTTACAATAACTATTATATAACAATTTATTTACAACTGTAAACAAGCAATCACAATTTTGTGTTGGCTTTTAAAATTTCCCTTCATTATCGATTTCATCGAGATTTGTATATTTTCTCTAACTACTTTACTGAACCAAAAATTGAAAAAATAAAAAAAAAATAGAACAAAACAAAAACCATATCTCATAAACATATATTTATTTTCTCTGTACACGAAAGTAAACTAGTAATATTAGTTAATTTTAAATGTAAAATGCATGAAATATGATCCGACTTCGGAAAACTGAAAACACTTCAAAAATATAAAGGAATTCTAAACTATTTGCGAAATTAAACTTTAATATAAATGGTAAAAAAAAAAACTGTGGAAAGTTAAGTGTAAACTTATATGTAGATATTGTGTTTTAATTTAGTAAATTTGCAACAGACGTCATGTAGCCCACTGTGTTGGCTGGGCTGCTCAGACAGATTAACGAAGCGCATACATGTTTGAAGCTATTTTATGGGCTACAACTTCAAACACCAAATTAAAAACCCAAAATGGTGGAATTTTCTAATCTAATCTCTAAAGAGACAGAGATAGAGAGAGAGGAGAGGGAAATGGGACTATAAATTAAGTGCAGAGGAGCACATTGCATTTGCTAAGACAGTATACATAAGTAGGGAAATATTTCAACAAGAAGACAAGAATTCAAAATACATCGAATGTAGAGAATAGATATATATACAAAGATCCGCGATCCCAGATAAAAGACACTAAGGAAGGCTAAATTTACACTCAACAGCTATTGAAGTCATCTAATCTCATTATAATCATAGATCCAATTGCACTATTTGGAAATCTGTAAGATCTTTCTGTGACAGCAATCGAAGATTTGATTCATTTGCTAAGTGAAGGATTGAATAGAAGGCGACTGATGGTGAAAGAGCCTCATTCATATTATGTGTCAACATTTGCGGCAGTGATTTATAAACTTTTGTGAAACTTGCAATTCCATTTTTGTACTTGTCATCGTCGAATTCAGGCAATTTCGGAATATTCTCCTTTTCAGTATCCCGTAATTGGTTGTTTATTAATTGCATGCAACACTTTTTCAACTGCTTCATATCTATCACTTTTGCTCGTTTTGCAAACGGCACAATAATTTTTGTAACCTGAAAATATAAAAAGAAAAAGAATAAAATAAAATGTTGGTGAAAAGATAAATTAAGATTTTTTTTTTTTCTTTATCAAAGAGAACAGAGAGATAGGACACAGTGGAATTCGAACAGATTAAAATTTATCAAAATAATTCTCGAATTTCGTAGTAGAATGATGAATTTAATGAGAGATCTATGGTAGAAATGAAAATATCCGGATTATCCGAAATAATAAAGATCCGATCAGGGTATCCGTATAATCCGGATTCTAGTATTCGGATCCGAATAATCTGGATCAAAGCTAAGCAAAGAAGGTTGAAAATTTCCTCCAAATTTCATTGTTTCATTTTCATTCATTTTCCCAATGAAACAATGCAATCTGGAGGAAATTTTCTAATATGGATTCGGATAGTTCGGTTACGGAACCGGATACCTAGATTTCATGAATCTGATTGTTCGCTGATCCGGCAATCTGGATATTAGCAAAACCGAATCCAATTTTCAGTTCTAGTATTATAGTGATGTGAGATGTGATGTCAGCTCTTGGTGGTCTTCTTGGATATAATTAATCGATTAATTGTGAGAACTAGAATTAGTTAAAGCATTTAATGAACCATACTAGGTTATTTAACACTTTGCCTGCTATTGCCCCTAAATATCGTTTTACAAAACACATTTTCTTTTTTTTTTAAAGGCAGTAAACGTAAAAATGTTATGGAAACTTGGCAAGGAGATAGTAGTGCTGCTTAATGTGCTTCTGATTTTTTATTTCTGTTGCAGTTTTCATGTACTTCTATGATTAAACAATAAGAACTGATCGAGTCCATTTTAATAAGCAGCTGAAGTACACATTACTTGCTTCATAGTCCACTTCATTTGAAGTATATACACATATGTTAAAAAGTTTATAGCTTTGGTAAATACAAATTCCAATTGAATCTAATGTATATACGTTGTAGATTTTTCTTTGCATAAAAACAAAAGAAAATTATAGCCAAAGTACCATTGAAGACCCTTTGATGCATAAGTATGGCCTTGGTACAAAGAAACGAAAAGTGAATATGGAAAATACTATTCAGAACTGGTGAAATTCAAGTCGAGGGTGCACTCAGCACAGCCACGATAAGACTATTCAAAAAAAAACAATGCTATGCCTTTTAAATGATCATCGAATTCTCTCCCCATATGTTCAATTTTATCACAAATATTTTTCCTACAGCTAGTCTGGTCTAATATCGGGCGCAGGCAGCAGCAATAGTAGACATTTGTGAAGATGCTTCTTTACAAGCTCTGATATACCATCCGCAAATGATACGTGGAAAAATTTGTTACTTTAAATCTAACAAAATCCGAATAAATGAATATCTTCAAAACGAAACAAATTTCTCGAAATCACATTTTCACACTAGCTGAACTTTATTTCTTCTCAGATGCTCAGTTTTTTAACGAGGGTGTATTTGAAGTGCACAACCTATTTCAACTCAAGGAAGCAACAAGCATTGTTCCGATTGGTAGTTAATAGTTTGGTAGTCTTAGAATATATAGAGAAAAGGAATTGCCGAATATTACGTATAAATGTACATAAATGTACAGAACACATTCAAGAAAAAGGGATGGATGGTGGTTTTTCTTTGAAGAAAAAAAAACATTTGGCAGGCCTTTATTATTTTAAAGTTCATGTAATACTCAATGCTCATAGCACCTCAGCGCATACTTGCTTAAAAAGACTTCAATATATTCTAAATAAAGAGGGCATTACATAGAATGGCTAGGGCTTCATTATTTCCTAGAGTATTCACCGCCCTATAGCTGACTGGCATTTCTGATAATTGCATAGTTTTTTCCCCGTGCTTCCACATACGATTTGAGCCAAAGCAAATTATGAATTAGCTCTGTTCAGTCGAATGATATATTGCAAGAACTATAAGTGCTGTTCTCTTTCTTAGTTCTACACATACTTCAATGGAGCGTTTCAAATGCGCGTATCCTTAGGCAACAAGTAACGGTTGCTCTTAAGAAAGAAAAACAAATAGTCTGACTACTTTTAGAAAGTTTTCATTCGACTGTGTCGATGTAAAAAATAACAAGAAATAACGTGAAGTAATAATCCGTATTAAATAAAAAAATAAAATAAACACTTCTTGTTCTAACCTTATCAGGGGCACCAATAAAATCTGTCGCAATTTCTACTACAGTCTGATTTAGATTGCAATCTTCATCTTGACTAAGACCGGCATTGGGTTCTGTATCTGTGTAATCATCCTGCTGCAAGAAAGAAAAAAATTCCATTCATTTCATATACACTTGAGAAATTGAAAAAAAAAATTTACATCAGGATTATTGCTGCAGTATTCCTGATCAACTGGATTATGATAATCATATTCAGATTGTATTGGTATATCTGGGGATAATGTCTCTTCTATCTCCTGATGCACTCGAATACCGGGAGCATATCGAAATATATCAAAAATATTTCTATCAACTTGCAAATCTGTCGGTAGTTTCAACTTTTTGGCATCCCATTTTTTTTGTATGTTGGCCTTCTTCACTTTACTTTTGCCATCCAATTTTTGAAAGAGATCATCATGCGTTTCTCCGAAATTAACGTGTTGCGACCGATATTTCATTGCTCTTCTACGACCTCTTGAATTTTGTGCTTTTGATTTGTCATTAGGTTGATTTGATGATAATCTTTGTGCTATGGATAGACTTTTGCCTCGAGATTTTTTAAATTTCCAATGTGATGGTCCCGCCCAAAACTGACTGATTTTATCTAAGGGACGATAAGAATATTCAAGATTTGATGATGTGGAATCTATCGGACGTAAATCTTCGATTAAAATGGGTGCTCTTCGTAATCCTTTGCAATTATTAATTTGTGCTTGTTCTTCCATTGTTAACTCTTCAAGTTCACCTTTAAGATAAAAAAAAAACAATCTCAATTACATACTGTAGTTATTGATTTTATGCATAGTATGATTCTTAATAATTGTAAAAAAATTTCAACAATAATAATGTACTTAGTAGAAAAGAGCAGAAAATCGTGTTTAATGAATTCAGAGTATTGCTCTAAAGTACTCTAAAGTGAACTGAACTGTGTTTAATGAGTCTGCTCTAAAGTAAACTGGAGCAAGATTTTCTGCTCTAACTTTTTCGAAGGAGTAACTTAGAGCAGGCATTTGACAACTGTAAGTTGTTTTGACAGTTCTAATAATTCAAATAATTGCGTTTTTTGTGGAAAAACTAAATTTCTGAACTATTGTGGTCGAATAAATTAAATAATAATTGTGTTTTGTGTGTCAAAATAAAGAACTTGGCTATGCACTATTGTAGTGCACCTGAGACAACGAGCTAGGGAGACCGCACACTGCCGGGTCAACTGATTGTCCAGTCAGCGACTGGTCTGTTGAATTTCCACCGTCTGATTGATTTATAATCGTTGCTGATACTATCGTAGTATGTGCGCATATTGCATTGTCTTCTGCCAGCTTAGATTTTCGTTATAATTTCACATTGTTGTTAAATACTAGGGCACTGATTTAAAAATTGCAATATGAAACATAAGCCCTGAAGAGATATTGGCACTTTCCTTGTAAAACCAAATATAAATATTCCTGCCAAAATTTAAAAGGAAAGAAAAACTTCAACTCTAAGGAGGCCAAAGAGAATGGCCCAGCACATGTGATTTTTACTTTGCGAGGTCAAAGAAATAAGGATCGCTGATTCATGTATATATATAAAATTGACATACTGGACCTTATTCTGTCACCAACTGTGGAATTGCTATTCAAAAAGGAGTAAGATTACCTATTATAAGACGATTTTAGTTTGATAAATATGAATTAGAATTATTCAATTCGTGCTTTACGTTGCAGTTAACCACTAATACTGGTTTTAGTATTAATCGCTTAATATAATCGAAAGTGCTATCAAATTTGACAATTGCCTTCGGTATTGAATAATCTTATATATATTTTCGTATAGCTTTTATTGTTAAAAAGATGAATACTCATAACCTATTAATTTTGGACTTTACGCAGCATTAGCTGGGAGTGTAGCATAACCAATATATTCTTTAAGGCAAGGTTTTTACCGCCGCTCGCCTAGTATTTTAGTGCTCCAGAATTGCTGTGAGCATTTTCAATAATATTATTAGTATTTATTTATTTATTAGTAAGTTTTTGAACTTGGGTTTATAATGATATCACGACATAATCGGGTTAAGCCTTGCGTAAAGAACGACCCTTTGTACATATCTACTATTACACGTAACTCAGTGTTTACAAGTTTGAACGAATTCCTCTCGTCTCTTTTTATTTTTTTTAGGTAAAATACGTTTAGTGCATTTGTAACAATGTTAACCCTATTTCATACCACTATCTTGCTTTCTATAGTAGTCTAAACTGAATTATTGTAGACTGGGTTTTATTTTTTTTTTATTTCCTTTTTACAGTAGGTATTAACGTTAATACGCTCCTGCCAAAGCCTTGTTACTAACTTGCGACTTTAGAAAAGGGGTAACAGTGTTTTTATTTTAATTGTTAGCAAAGTTAACCTTGTTTACATAGATCCAAGATTCGTGCAGCTTGGCTATAAATATGTACAAAGTTAGTTCCTGTGAACCGCAAATTAGGCAAGTACATTAAGTGACCTGTCCAGTGGAACTACATAACCAGATTTTTTGCTGATATTCCTTTAAATTTTATTTTGTTATCATATTGAATTTATCGCGATGCTATTTGAATTTTGTATTGATGCTGTATCAACTTCCAATTAATACGGTGTGATCGCTCGCAACAGTTACTTTAATCTAAGAAGAAAAACTAAAATTGTAGTCAGACAATGACCCGATGTGCTGAAGCTAATTTAGATTGTTTGTTAATGTATTCATTAAATGGATTTTTTTATAACGAGATGAAACATTAAGGTATTAATTACCCCTTCACCATCCTGTAGCCCTCTCATATGAAGGTCGTCTAGGCTCGCCTGGTCTCTCTCTCTTTTTACAGGTCAACTAAGAACACTGTAAACTATCTGCCCTCAGTGTCAAATGGATGGTTGGGGCATGCAGTAAGGCCGAAACATCTGCTCCTTCGACGATGATATACAGGTAAGTGACGTAAGGGTCCCTTCAGGACCGAATGTGTGCCGGCTTTTGTGTTGATAGGCATGACGAATTTTTTTTTGATTATGGCTGACGGCAGCGGCAGGTTTTTCGTGGAACCTCCCCACACTCTCCGCCAATAGACGAGGCGAGCTAGCGTGCCGCCCTGCAGTCAACGCTGTCCGTCGAGTGATCTGTCAGCTCATGCTGACAGTCTGGACTTTACGTCCGATGTCAATCACTCTACATAGTTCCATAACAAAACTGAACACACACACAATTAATTTCGGTAATCATATAAGGAACTACGCGGAGCACCATTGTGCTGGCACGTCTAAGCACAAGGGGAGGAAATTCCTTCCTTTCCTAAAAACTTCTCGTGAGTAGGCCCTTTTATACTGATCCGGAATTTGTTCAATATATCAGCAATAACCGCTTCGTTAACATAGCAAGGCAAGAATTTAGCCATAGGAAGAACTGCTGCAAGATTTTGGACAGAACAAATGTCAAAAACAAGTAAAAAAAAAAAACAGCTTTCGATTTACTTTGCACACAGAAGCATCAGTTCATTGAAAATTTCCAATTCATTTGGTTCTAAAAAATGTCTGTACATAGCCATGATTTTGCATTTGAGGGAAAAAATCAATCTTCACGAAACGTCAAAATAGAACCTGAATAAAATTCGGTTGGTTTAAGTTTTGAAATTTTCATCCCACAAAAAATTGGCTTGCTTTGTGTGATGATTTCTTATGAATTTAGAAAATCATGTACATTTATACCGCCAATCAATAATCTCCTTTGATCCGGATCAGAAAAAAGAACACAGAATGAGTTCCTATTAATTAACTGAAATACCTAGTAAAATTTACCTACAATCACAAGAATTAATAACAAAAATTTATACAATCTATGTCGGTATTTTTTAACAAATCTCTACCTACTTGACCAAAAAAATATTTATTTCATTAATAATAAATAATCTCACCCATATCAACGTCCACGAATGTGTGTGTATCTGCAGGAATTGGCTCAACATCAGCATTGATGTCAAACGCAACAGCTAATTGTGAATGTGTTGGCTCATTATCAAAGTTATTCTCATTATCTTTGCTGGCCCTAAAATAAATTTTTTATGCTTTTACTTATAATTCATTTGCTGTGCACGTTAAAATTCATACTCGTCTTGTTCTGCAGGTGTATCTGATATTATATAACCACTATGATTCGGTCGTAGTACACATCCTTCCAATACTATATTCTCTACAGCTTTTGCGTCAACACTTTTACAGTCAGTGTAATTATGTTCCGTTGGATAAGAGATTGGATCTCGTACATTTGAGTCCCAGAAGAGTTTATCCATCCTATCAGAAAATAAAAAAATTAAACGGGACGGCAGTCCAAACCGAATATCTTACCTTAAACCTAATTCAGAATCAGCTGAAGGTAATATATTTTGCAGCAATCTATTAGAGCTATTAATGCTACCAGCAATTGAATTCAACTTTGCAAAAATTGGATCACCGAAAGGATTTGTATCGATTCGACCATTTAAAGTTTCTTTATTTTTGGTTATTGTAGAAATGGCTTTTCTGACTCGTTTTTTTGGTTTTTTAATGTGTTGATCTTGTTTTTGCTGGTTTTCTGGGTTTTCAGGGTTTTCTGGGTTTTCTGCGGAGGGTTGTTCTTGTCCTATACTACTAGTATCATGATGCTGATCGTCATTTTCATCTACTTCAACAACTGAAAATTAATGAATATTTATAAAAGTAATCAGTTTTGATTTCCAATTTAATTCTCACTTTTTTGTTTATTTAATCCCGATGACATTCTAACCACATCAGTATGTATTGAATCTACTCGTAGGCCATAAACTTTGCTTGAAGCTTCCAATGATGATCCTGCGACCTTAAAATTGTTCAGGGACTTATGATGCTTGTCCATTAAGGTCGATAGTGTGTCAATTAATGACACTGACCAAGCATTTTCCTTGCTAAGTTTCTGAAAAAGATAAATTAAGCCAGCATTAGTATTGGGCGAGCAAATAAAACCGAGAAAAATTATGTACATTTTCATTGTAAATTTTGAGACAGTTCTTAAGTGCCTCATTATCTTCTATCGTACTGGAAGCTGTACTATCCTCAATAGCAGTCCTTCGACGTGCTTGTCGTCTTTCCTCTTCATCGTCATTCTGTTGGAAATAATCAGACAGACCAAGAAAAATGGGTCAGTAAACAACAACAACAAGAGCTTACACAAGCGATTCAGAAATTTTAAATGAATCAACATATTATATTCAAAAATAAAATATTACACAATAATGCTTATTCACTTAAAAACATTATGCGCACTTTAAAAAAAAATAATAATTACGCACTGAGGTGAATTAAGTGCAAAAATGTATCACTTTGACAAGTAGTCTTGTCAATAATTGCTGTTTATATCCATTATTTGTCTAGAAAATTCATTGAATTTATCACGAAATTACTTACAATCACTGGTGTTTGAACTGGTGTACGGAGAGCTCCAACTTCAGACCTCCGCAGAGGAGTATCCGTATGCGTTGGGGTCATTATTTTCTTAACATTTACAAAAAAATAAATATCTCAAGAATCCGACAAAAGGACGCCGATTTAAGAAAATCTAAACGGTTTCCTTTTGACGCACGCAATCATTGAACTTTTTTTATATGGATGGAAAATCCCTTTGATTTTGATGTATAATTGAACGAAGGATTTCTTTTTTTCTTATTGAAGAGATTTTTGTATTTTTGTATTGAAATTTTTGATTTTATTTATTTAGTTTTAATTTTTTTTATGCAAATTAACCCTTTTTGATTCTATTTTGCTAAATTATTACATTTGACAATATGCCGTAACGCGATAAAACACATTCGAAAAGATTTCACTTAACGAATATAAAGGTACATTTCCCCTATTCGCGGTCGGGTGCTTTTTGAGCAAAAACTGAGTATGGAGAAGGAGGGAAAGGCTGAACCAGCTGAACTGTCAGTGGCTGAACTACAACATTGAATAAATAACTAATTAGTTATTTATTCAATGAACTACAATAGAAGTAATAACTTTACGAAATTGAACGAGACTGAGGTTTACTTATGAAAAATTGATATTTTTAGCGTAAATATATATCACATTCCATAAGGGTTATATTATCTTAATATTTAATGCTTTCAATTTAAAAAGTGGTAACATTGAAAAAATTAACAAATGAAAGTTGATGTAATTGAAGATTTGTGCCTTCTATTAATTCGCAGTGCCCTAATGAGAGTTATTATCTTGATATTTAGGGCCGTATTCACAAAGCCATTTAATTGAAATTTAATTTAATTTCTGTTTTAGTACTCCCGTTAGAGAGGGTTAGGGCTCACTTAAATTAAAAGTAAAGTTATATATGCGTTATTATAACATAAAATAATGTGAATGCGGCCCTTAGTGCACTATACGGAGAATTGGATATTTAAACTTAACGAAAGTTCCCCTCACACGAGAAATTTAATTTGTGTACGCCTGTTAAATTAAAGGGCGCGTCGCTTTGCGTAAGTAAATGTATTTACGTACACTTCTATTGTAGTTTGTATAATTGTATAATTGTCACACAAGATTCTACATCGCATTTTGAGCGTTACCTGAATCCATGCCTAAAATACGATAATTTGAGTATTAATATTTTTATAATTTTTTTCAAAATATTGATATAATTAACATAAAAATAAATTTTTCAAATCTCCTTTAGTGGAAAGCAGTTCGGCATTAAAACAAACGTTTAAATTGTTTATAGGCATTGGACTAACTACTTATTTTAATACCGGACCAATTTCCCATAAAAGAGACTCATTTTATGTAACAAAATTTAATTTGAAATTATTTCAATTTATTAATCTTAGCGATACACAGTTAAATAAAATATTATTGAATATTTAAAACTTTATTTGTGGCATTATTGGCGCAACTGACGTCACAAGAAAACGTCAAGACGTCCACATCCGCAGCATCCTCTTCCTCTTGTACTTTCGCGACTATACCAGTACTGTAGTTGTTACCTACCATGAAGAAGAGTAAAAATTAGGTTAGGGTATAGTAAACAAATTCGATCAAATACGGTATACTGTGCACAAATTTAAATTAAATAGTAATTTTTGTTTTATAAATCATGTTTAATTCATTAAAACTATTTCATTATATGAAAAATGTGTCGACAAAATATCATAGGAATGCAAAATCAAAAGCTGAAACAATAAAAGAATTAAATTACGAAAACAAAGTACTTTTCGGTTCTGTACAGAAATCTCAGAATCAAAACGACTTAAATAAGGAGGAAAATAACACCTCATCAGAGACTGAAGTATCATCAGAAATTTATTGGCTAATTGATCATAAGCATAAAAAAGAAAAAAATGACAACAAGAAATATAAATCTGCAAAGAATTCTACTTCTGGTTCGATTTTACCACAGTTTGGAAAGAAGTTAAAAAAATTTAAAGTAGAAAAGGTTAAAATAAAAAAAAAAGAAAGTACTTACGAGAATGCGATTATTCCATTTAATAAAAATGGACTGAAATCTATTTTAAAATTTCCTTTAATATTGAATGGAAATGATCAAGTCCTTGGCGGAGCATCACAATTTACAGGAACGTATCCTTCTGTTGGTAAAATATTGCAGGCCACGATGTCGGAAAAGGCGCGTAAGGCTCTTATAAATTGGAAACTGAGCAAAATAGCATTGCTTGGTGAAGAAGGTTTTAAAGAATTGCAACAAGGTGAGATGAAGATTTTAAAATTATTGGGTACTTTCTTTTTTCTTATAAGCAATATTTGGAATGATCATGCCAAGGCTATGGTAGTCTATAAATTTCCAGGTGTATTTAAAGTTTCTTTTTGGATTTGATCTATACTCGGCAATTCGTACATTGAATTGGAGTACTCACTTGGAACGAACACCACTGTCTTCAAGGCTGAAGTTTTCGTCATCACAATGGCACCGAATATAGTCTTTGATATGGAGATCAAGGAAAAGGACATTGCTATTCTTTCGGATAATCGGGCAGCATCGATGGTTCTGAGTTGCCGTAGGCGTTGCCACCTCGGCTGGGTCTTCTATCAAATCGGAGGTTCGTATGAAGCATAATCGGAACAATGCAGAACTATGGTGTCATCTAACAAGAATGGGAGTTGTTGACAGCCCTGAGTGACTGTCCTGCCTCGAAGGAGAGTCTGAGACAACCGAACATTTTCTGTGTGCGGTTGTCTCAGGCTCTCCTTCCAGGCAGGACAGACATTCAGGGCTCCCAAGAGAAAGTTATAGAAATTCATATTAGGCACTGCAAGTGCTCAGGTTTATCCATTGATGCTGAAGCTTCATGCGAACATCCGCTTGGATGAGGCGGCAACGCCTGCAGCGGATTCCTGTCCAAGGAAAGGAGAACCACAGCCTGACCTGGTTAGGAGGTCAGCCCATGTGCCCAGGAACTAACTGAAGTTTTTTTTTATTTCTTTAAATTCTATTTCTTCTCGATTAAGTCCGTTATCTGTATGCCAATTCTTTCATTTTCAAATTCTTTCAGAGATTTTGCGGTGGCTAACTAGCTTTCCTCTCTATTTGCAGATTTGCATTGCTTCTGTTATTCCTAGACATGGAATCCGTTCACGTTTTTTATTTTTATTTTTTATTTTTTTAACTTTGTGCTAGCTTCTGTTTTTGACTACCATAGAAGCATAATGTATAATTCATAGGTGATCATAGATCTGAAAATATAGCTCATAATTGAATTTGACGCAATGAATAATTCCTAAGTAACTCACTTTTGTCAGTGAAACTTACTTTTGTTTATTGTTGACAAATCGTGGCTACAATGGTGGAAATACGTTATTACATATTGGCAGGGTCAGATTCGCTTCCGTGTGCAGGTTAACTGAGTGCGAGACTTCGGTGGTATGACAAATTCGGTGTTGAGTTTCAGTGGAAACGGTCACAAGTAATTGGTGAGCCAATAAATTGTAATTTAACGTAAAGTTGGTGTTTTTTTTTCTAAGGGGCACGACACTTACTTGTTCGCCCAAAACTAGATTGACAACACCAGAAGTGTAATCTCTTTCCTAATCAGTCCAGGTCAGTAAAGATTATTTACTCGGGTGAGTTTTTCCTGAGGTCTAGTATCATGCCATTATTCTTAAACTATAATTTATTAGCTTGGCGCGGCAGTATTTCTGTTTACCTTTCTCGGAAAAATTCTTGGATTGCCAGACTGGTTTATTACCCTGAATCGGTGACACCGCTCTTCAATATATTGTTGCTCACAGTTATGGCGAATCCCTTAGTCTGTCTATTTACCGATACAATGTCTTTGCGACATATTCATTTATACTTTGTTCTGAACGGTCAAATAACTATTTTTCCTATGTTGATATGAAGTTCTCCCACCTTCAGATACCAGTCTCATGTCAGGTTGAGGCTATTTCGCATTTGATCAGGAATACGATAACTAAATTCACTTTGTTTTACTTTACTTTAGAGTTCGAAATTACTATATATAATAATGTCGATATATTTTCGTCATATGCTAAATAGCTCTTGCTGGATCCAATGATTCTTGGTCAGCTTTGCGACTTCAAATATGATGTGCAACGATTCTTAACAGTTAGTAGATTACCCCGTGACGAGCCGTACAGCAAATTATTTAATTAGAGCTGTGCTCAGTGATGAAAGATATAAAGAAGCTATACGATAATTAGAAGAAGAGCTAGGTGCCAAGACAAAATCGTTCAATTTCAAAACTTTTGAAACAATCGCTGCTTATACAAATTTGGAGTATCGTAATCGTAATCCACTCTGTGTATCCAGTTGACTTTTTTGTCTAAACATTCTACTTGTACCGACACTCTTTATAGTGATAACAAACATTGGTTCGCATTGAAATTGATATCCTCCTAGACTTTAGCAAATTATTTGTAATTGATTTTATTCATTTATTTATTCCGTCCACCGATATACAATCTTACGGACTAAGGAAGGAGAAGTGATCCTTATATATACCTACTACGTAAAAATAAAAGATATATAAGCAACATGTATTACGAGAAAAGTGAATATAAAAGAAGAAACTAAAACTTTAGTATATAATATTAGCATAAATTTAAGGGGAATCTAAAAGAAAAATAAATAAAAAAATACTAAAGGAGTTACAGATAAATACAATAAATGTCAATTACAATAAAAGCAAATAAGATGACGAATTAGAATAGGACAAAGAATTTAATATAGCTACCATAGTGCAATATATAAACTAGAGTATTATATAAATTATGACAATAATGTCGAATAGTAACGAATTTGGATATATTTAAGTATAAATTCTATCTTTACTTAACATACTACATGCAATAGAAAAATAATATGACAAAATATGAATAAGATTAACAAAGCTATTAATTGATGAAATGATCATAAGATAAATTTATGAGAACGAAGTCATAAAGCTACCTACTGAATTCTTAATAGAGCATCAAATATCATTAAAGTCAGTCATGCCACTACCCCACTACAGAGATTAAATTGTCGAATACACCAACTAATTGGGCCATTAAGGCAGTAATTTGGTCTGCTAGCGATTCATACAAAATGGAAAACCTCAAATTCCTAATAAGAATGTAAAAGTGAATGTGCTCTAGCAGGGAAAGAGAAACAATTATGTAAACCAACAGATCTCTTATGAGTAGACAATTTTTATAAGTCAATTAACTGACATCATACATGATACGGTAGTATATCGGCACTCCAGTTAAGTTTTCTCATAGCGAACCTGGTGAATTTCCGCTGAACACCATCGAGTGTATTGCTATGAATAGCTAGTACGCATCTTACAGAACAGAACAATACTCAAGGATTGGTCTGACTAAAGAGATGTTATATATAGACTTTTGAGTATGTAACAGTCCAACAATTCTGCTGCCCGACACCTGACGAAGCCCATATGAGAGTTGCCTTGCTCACAATAAAATCTATATGCTGGGAGAATGACATCTGGTAATCAACTAAGAAACCAAGATCAGATGAAAGATTACATTTGGCAACTGGATAAATCAAGTAGTGCTGGTGAGGTTTTTCTAGTGAAGGTAACATGTTTGTACTTAGCTAAATTCAATGATAACTGAATTAGGCAGCACCATTGAGCAAATCTAACAACGTCCTGTTTAAAATTAACTACATCTTGAGTATTAACAATCTTCATGAAAATCTTTAAGTTATCAGCAAAATCAAGGCATCAAGCAAAACTAAAAATCTTAAAAACATCATTAGTAAAAATTATAAAAAGAATAGGGCCGAAATAAAATGATATGTTATATCGTTGATAATAATGATTTGCCTCTGATCCGATAGATAGGAAGAAATCCATTTGAGCAAAAAAGAATGAAAGCTTCGTAAGTAGCAGGCGAATGTTGTCCCTATTGAAAGCCTTAATGAAATCAGTGTAGATAGTATCAACTTGACCAGAATCCTCCCATAACTTTCAGTGAGAAATTAGCAAAGGATATAAGATTAGTCTCATAAGATCTACCTTTAATGAAGCCATGTTGATGGGGTGAAATATGCTCCGTAACAAGGAATGAAATTTTGTGTTACAATACTTTCGAACATCTTAAGAATAAGAGAGAGATTACAGATTGATTAATTTGGTTCGGGCAAAAAAGTTCTGAATATAAAACAGATGGCATCCTTGATTTCTTGCTTCTATCCCTAGAACGTGACAAATTTTCTCCATCACTTATACCAATTTTCCTATAGGGTTAAGTCATACTACTCTATCCATATTTGGAGCCATGAACATTGTGCATTAATCAAAGTTTACACTTGATTCAATTTTAGGCTTGGCTCGTCACACCACCTTAGTCCAGCAGCCACCGCCTGTTTTTTTTAATGAGTAATAACAGGCTGAATCTTCGTGAGTAGGTTCGGTTCGACGAACAAGTGTTACCGTGAAATGGACAACTTGTAAGCGTAGGACTGGGAAAACCTACCACTAAATTTGTAGACTATGTGGCCATTTCATTGTACAAATATGTACTAAGCTGCATACAAAAAATCAGCTGGTTATTAATAATTTTTATGACGTCGATATTTGGACATATTCGGAGTGGAGGACGATCCAGTCAAACCATTCATTTTGTATGACAAATGTTTTTCGGCGTTTATTATCCAGTTATCTCAATATTCAAATAAAAAACTTACTGTTATTCAGACACTCGAATCGACATGTTATATACCTGCGCACTACAGTAGCTACCTCTATGAAGAATTTTCACAGAGGAAAAACTTGACATCTCGTCGAACCGAAACTACTCACGAAGATTCAGCCTGTTATTACTCACTAAAAAAAACAGGCGATGGCTGCTGGACTATCTCTGGCACTGTACAAACTGAATTCATACGTATATTCCTTACTTTCTGTATGCTCTCTTTTTATATCTTTATCATGACATTTAAATTGAAACGTTGGATTTTTTTTTAATTTAGGACATTTGCGAAAGGGAAAGAAGCTTCATGAAGCTCTTCAAGCATACCTACTCACAGACACTCAACCCGAAGCTCAATCTGAAATCATAAATCTCTGGGAAAGTGTTCTTCCGGCTTTAGAATCTTTACAGCCTAAAGCTGAACTTACTGAAGTTACTGTCGAACATCCTTTCCTTAAATATAAAGGAATAGTGGATTGCGTGTCTAGAATTGGGTAAAAAAATTTCAAATTATTTAAATACAAATTCTGTTACGGAATTCTTTTAGGAATGATATTAGCGTAATAGAATGGAAAAAATCAGACAAACATAAAAACACAATTGAATCAACTTTTGATGCTCCTGTTCAGTTATGTGCCTATCTGGGAGCACTTAGTGCCGATCCTAAGCACAAAGTTATAGCAAAACATGGTTTCATTGTTGTTGCATATTCTGATAAAAAACCTGCTGAAGTACATCACATGGATGAAATTCAAATCCAGAAATATTGGAATATTTGGTTGAAAAAAGTACAAGAATTTTGGATAAGAACTAGAGATGGAACATTACCAGAACCCTTATAGGAGAGAGAGAGGATGATGTCATTTATTTTTAAATTTTTATAACAAATGTTTTTGCATATATTGTTAACGGCGTTTTTTACTTATATTTAATACCTACCATTTTTGACCTGTCGAGAATAAGCAAGAATTTTTGATTTTTGGATGGGTAAAACAACAATTTTTTTCACCAGTTCTATCCACATAAACCCTCTCATTCCATTGAATGTCCGCGATCTTTGGTAATATAACGCTTTGCTCCGAATTACTTGGAGACATTAAGGTTAAGGTTGAGAGTTAGGCTGATTGGAACCTTGCGGTCACTGCGACCAGAATTGATCTATTGTGTCGTCTCCTAAAAAGTTACGCTAAATTGAGCTCGATCATTGCCTTGGGGGTTAGCTTACAAACCCTTTGATTGGTATTTTATGTTAAATTTCTTTAGAGAAATTTTTTAAGTACGTTCACAACAATTACGAGGCAATTGGAAAAGCTTCTCCAGTGATTTACACTCTTAAAGCTCCAAGCATGGACCGCTTGCATATGATATGCTTGGAGGTTTCATCTTTTACTTTGAACAGTCGATGATATAGTTTGCTGTTTGCCTATATTCTTCATCCTAAGCGCATATAGCTTGCGCGTCGAGAGGAGATGGGGTATGCTTTCGATTGTCTCATATTAGGCGCGCTACGCCAAAAGAGATCCAGTAGCCTGTATTCCCATTTTTGTAGTTCACCCCTAAAGTAGTTTTTCAGCTTCAGTTTCAATCAGATCACGTTTTGATTTTCGTCCATTATGCATCCGGGAACGCAAAATAAGATTACTTTGTTGTTCCTAGACAGCAGCTGGAGATATGTGTGGCAGCCCAGACTAGTCTAATGAGACAGAACCAAGAGCACAGCTTGGCTGTCTGAACAAATATCAGTCCCTGTTCAGGTTTGGCTATTCATTTTGGAAACGTTTACAGGCATCATGTCACCACAAAGCTATTAATTACATGGTGATAATTTTAATAGGAAAGTCGACTCGAAACAAACGTTTCTGGTATCATGCATGATGCGAATCGGATATCTAGTAATATATATGTATGTCGAATTTTGCGTGACTCAATGACATCGATGAAATCGCATATTTCGCTTTCTTTTTCATCAATTACTGCTCCATGACAATTTATTTGTAAGGCGTCGTCGGTGTTGTAATTGATAAGACATTGACAGATGATTCTATAGGTTCAGGTGCTGTAATATACGAATAGTTTTGGAGCCCATGCACATTTAGTGGCATTTAACAAAAAGATTCCGTAAAAAATTACCGCATACAGTCTTTATCAGTTTTAATTTTTTGTAGATAGGAACTATCGTAGCTTCATATAGAGAATGCCGCACCTTTTTTGTGCTTAAATTTCGTCATGCAAGACTGTCAGAAATTCATCGAAAATAGGCCCGTGTTGATTAATAACCACGCATTGGTGAATAATTTTGATTCTACACAGTCGAGCGAGATTATTATTGAAGTGAGACAGCCAAGCCAGCCAACCACTCTCGGATGTTTGAATTAGTTTTTCGACCTGCTGTTTATTTGATCTCTGATGGAAATTCTTAAGATCTCTACACATTGTCCCTTAATTTCTCGTTTTATATTGGCAGAAATGCGTGTATTCGGTAATTGCTGTATATTGCCCTATCATGTCTAGGAACATCCCACAATTGTTAACGATATGAACATAATTTGTTTCTCTATAAATGAGGACTGACATTGAACTTTAGTTGTCATTGCCATTTCCCCTTTAGACAGACACTTGTAGAAATTACAGTAATTCCGAAAAAATTGCAAACAATTTTCTTCTCTATGACGTAGTGCAAGTTTCTGCTAGAATTTGTAGAGAAAACGAACTTCTGCTTCAGTTAAAAAAGACAATTCCGTATGAGTTACCCACCCATCTAGCTGGAGAAACTTGTTGATGTTTAGGTGGTTATGAGCTTTTATATTGTAGATACCCCTTGCGTCGAACAACCCTAGAAGAATACTAATAAATCAGGTATTCATAAAACCGAAAAAAGTTTTAAAACCTACCATTTTAGATTATAGTCAGTCTAATTGGACTGAAATGGGTCAAATCCACAGGCGTCTTGCAGTAAACTTCCAATCTCTTCATATTATAAGTTACAGCGAATCAAATTATGAACAAAAACGAAAAGCAATTTGTTATCCAAAGTCGTTTTTGCGATGCTGTTAGAGATACAGCGACGGCTGGAGTTGCTTTGGTTATGACATCGGCTGTATCCAACCGGTGGATAGAAATATTTCTAGTATTTGTCCCTTTTATCCTTAATAGTCTATATCGTCCATTATAAGGTTGCTAAAGAGACGGACGGATTGTACAGTTTCTCATAAGCACATGTGTATTTGTTTTTAGATCATTATACACGAATACCGTTGGATTGGCATGATGAGTTCATTGGCTGCGCCTTTATTTGAACTTTCACAGCTTTCTGAAATTAAAGTTCGACGTCAATTTTCTATCATCGCATTTGCTTGAGGATAATAGTGGCTTTTACGGGGGTCCATTTTTCCAAGAAATTCGGTGAATTCGCCGACTCGAATTGACATCCGAAGTCTGTGGAATTCAAGTGGTGAAAGTTGTAAACCCGTAATCAGCGTATGCTGGTGCATCGGTGGATACAAATTCAGCAATAATTATTGTCTGTTGATTGGGGTAACAACGGTCCATTTAAGATTGATGTTGATAATTATATGCAAAGGGTTCGCTTGATCTACACAGACATTTTAGTAATTCCGAAATCTTTTACAGATCGTTTTCCCAACTCAACCCAAGCTCATCTCATCACCAATCAAAGCATTCGAGACATAGGATCGGTCGGATGTGTTTTTAAAACGGTCTGCACGGATTTTCGTAACTATAAAATATTCTTGTACGGTGGAAAATTTTTATTTTAAATTTCAGAAGGCTAAAAGTGGAAAAGTGACTACACGGTTTTGAGATCATTGTACTAATTGCGGGGCGCTCAAAGACGCTGGATGATACGATTTTTTTTTATATATATATTTTTAAGCCAAGCTCAGGGGATACCCTATGATGCAAAGCACACCATGGCAGGAAGGAGATAGGGAAACGATTATGGGATATGAGGAGTGGCCGATGTATGTCGCCCTTAAACTTCCGCAGATTGAATGCCGGAGGAAAAAGAGAAGATGGTAAGCTGTTCCACATTCGCACTGTTCGGGATAAAAAAGCGTCACGGAAGTTTACTGTACGGCCGAAAGTAATTTGAAGGGTTAAAGGATGTGCGCGGTTTGCAGCGTTGTTTAAGCTCTATCGAATAGTTGAAATGAGTGTGGTATGCAACAAAAAGGGAAAATTCGGAAGGTTCTACCATACAAAATAAAATGCATGAATTTAGCAGAATATGATGTTAAATTGATGGGAGCAAATCAAGATATTCTGTTCATATATATTGTAGAGGATTTATGGAAATTTACGTGAAAGTAATCCCAGAAAAGTTAAACGAGCTATTAGAATTGCAAAATAAGGCGTTAATGATGTAGTACAGGGTATGAATGATATAAAAAAAGATAAATCAAACGTTTTAAGGTTTGTACAAGATAAAATAAAAATGCAGTCAATTTTGGTAAAATCGAAGCGGGATCAACAAAATACAGTTACAGCTAAAGAGATAAAAGAAAACATTAAACCCGATGCATTGCCTATTAAAGTGGCTGGTATGTACATATAACAGGCAGAATGGTAAGGTGGCGATAAATTGCGAGGAAGATTCATTGAGGGTAACAATGCAAAAAGTAATCGAAGAAAAAATGGGAAAAAATTACGTTAGTGTTCCAAAAATGAGCAAGCCTTGTATTCTAGTGTGGTATTAGAGAGGAGTGGGAAAAGGACGATCTAGTTAAAGCAAACCAAAATCAAAATGATATTTGTGGGGATATTAAATGTTGGAGATTTTTCAGAGGTCAACAAAAGAAAGTGTATAATGCGGTAATAGAAATGGAGTCTGAATTGTATAAAAAGTTAATGGTCATGGGAAAAATTAATATAGGATGGGATAGATGTTTTATTAAAGAGTATGTACCCATTAAAAGGTGCTTTAAATGTTGGGGATTCGATCATTTAGCAAAAGATTGCAAAAACAAAAAGGTATGTGCAAAATGTTCTGGAGAGCACGATTGAGCACGAAGCTAAATGTAGCACATCTATACGTTTGACTACATAGTAAATTAGCATAGATAGTGTACTGTAAACTACACGCTAAAATTTCATCGCATCTACAGACACCTTGTAAAAATAAAATGTATAGAAAATAAACTAAGTTGCTATAAATCTTAAGTACACAAAAAGTTTTAGAAAATAAAGGATGTCAACGAAAAATTTAGATTCTCTAAGATCTTGTTGCACAATAGTCAGAATTGTAAAGACTTAAAAAATAATATAAATAAATCAGTAAAAAGAATATAAAAGGAATAAAAATAAGAATATAATCATTTTATCCTAAAAGAGCCTTATACAAAAAGATTACAAAATATATATATATATAAAATAAAAAATAAATCTTATTATTTCACTAATACCAGTATATAATTTTCTTTCTGTTTTTGGACATACTTCAAAATAATTATTTGGATAAATCGATCTGACGAGTTGCGGTTAGCATCAACAACCCCCTCACAATCGATAGTAATATCAAAGAATTAAAATGTAAAAACTGTATATTAGCAAATGGAAGGCTTGGTATTAATATCGATGTTTCGCATCATTGCAGGGATAAAAATTGTCAAGTATATCAAAGGAAAGTAAAAATTATTAGAGATAAAAGTAACTATTAGCAATTAAAGATTATAGCTTGCTTGTATATGAATGTGCTATGTTAAGTAAATTATTTAGTCGAAATAGAGGCAATAATTAATAGAATGAAGATCCCCTTGGTAATGTCCTCGGAAACGCATTTAACTGAAAATATGTCATGAGGAAATATCTATTCAAAATTATGATGTAATTAGATGCAATAGTATCTCTTCTCATACGGGAGGTGTGGCAATATATGTGTCAAATTGTTGGCAATATGAAAAGATTGAGGAAAGTTTTATCAGTAAAATTAACGAAAAATAATTAGTAAATGTTAATGATGGAGGTAGTTTAAATGATATGTCGATATTGTTTAAAAGTGAACTATCTAGTCTAGAGTAATAAATGAATTTGTGAAAAAAGTGAATAGGCGGACAAGTGACACCGCGTGTTTTAGCACTGATATTCGTGTTTTGAAAGAAGAAAAAAACACGGGAAAGACAACGTGCAATACTAACAAATCTAAATAGTGATTAGACATCTTAGAAATAAATATAAAGTAAGGGTGCGAAAATATAAGAGTGAATACATTAAAAAGAAGATTAATGAATCAACCAATCAAAAGAAATGTGGAGAGCATTAAAAGAGTCAGTGTTGAAGCAAAAAAGTTCGGATATTAAATGAATTAAAATAAACGGTAGGACCTTGGATAGGAATGATGAAGTTGCAGAGGCATTCAACGAATTCTTCGTGCAAAGTATAATAGACATACACAAATCTATACCTATAGTGAGGTATGCTGTCATGCGTAAGTACTTCTTTTACTTTTAATACCATAAGTCATAAGACGATATTAAGGAAGCATTAAGAGAACTGAAGCAAAAAAAGACTGCTATCTTTTAAGTCCAAGCATGTTGATTGATTGCTTTGGAGTGGTACGAAAAATATTTGTAGATATTGTTGGAAGGAAGTTTCCCTGATTCATGAAAGGAATCAATAGCTAAAATAAAAAAGTCAGCTAATTGTGAGGATTATCGACCAGTGAATGCGTTGCCGACATATGAAAAAGTATTAGAAAGGATAGTGTATAAGCAGATTATAAAATATTTAGAGGAAAATGCACTTATCATCTCTAATCAGTTGGGCTTCAGACAGGGCATTCCTGTGAAACGGCGTTTAATATGGTGGTGGTAGATTGGAAAGAGCAGATAGCGTCAAGAAATAAAATCGCTTACGTGTTCCTGGATTTTAAGAGAGCATTCGAAAGTGTTGATCATCAACTTTTACTACAAAAAATTTATAAATATGAAATAAGAGGTAAAGAATTGAACTGATTTACAGAATTTCTGACTGAGAGAACACAGAAAACGTCCACGTCCCACGCAACATCGTCAAAGGTATCGGCCGATATAGAGGTGCCGTAGGGTTCAGTACTGGGGACACATGTTTTCATTGTATATTAACGATATTAGTAGAGTAATAAAATATTCAAAGGTGGCATTCATTGCAGACGACACACTAATTACCGAGGCGGAGAGATTGTTGCAAGAGGACCTCAGCGAACTTAGTGACTGGCTTAAAGCAAATAAATTGAATTTAAATGTATCAAAAACTAAGTCATCATTATTAATTAATGGCGAAGGTAATTTAAACCTAATGGTTGACGGAGCAGTAATAGAAGCTGTCAAAGAAATAATATCTTAGGATTGTTATTGATAAGAATATAAAATTTTCGAAACATTGAATATATCACTAAAAAAATAGCGAAAAAGATTGACTTCCTAAGAAGAATTTGAAGTAACCTGTCAACTTATACGGCGATCAATGTATATAACACTATTGTGAGACCCCACTTCGAATATTGCTCCACCATTCTTTTCATGGGTGTCCAGCAAATGTTGCAAAAACTGCAGACCTTACAGAAAAAAGCAATGCGAATTATTCTCAGATGTAGTAGCTATTACGTTAATATTGGCGGCACTGAAATGGCAAGAATAAGGCAAAATAAAGCTGCAAACATTTTTGTATTCATATTCAAAATAAGACACAACACGCTACCCAGAGTATTTAACTGGACAAGTAAATTACGTGTGTGATAGCCAACCGTATGAACTGAGATCTGCAAACGACTTCAGACTGCCGTCTTTTCCGAGTTCAGGAACTCAAAAAAGAATAATGTTTAGAGAATTACGTATGTTTAATGAGCTGCCGGATAGACTAAAGTATGAAATAAATTTTAGAAATTTCAAAAAGAATATTATATCTTATGTAAGAGAGAAAAAGTAAATTATTATTATATATTATATAATAAATTATTACTATATTATATATACATATATACGTTTGGCATCAAAAATTCATCATTGGTTTTGGGTTTACGCGGATCCCTCACCTGGCGATTTGTCATTGCAGACGTTCTCAAACCCATTTTAGGCGCACTTATTTCATTACTATGAGTTGATAGTTGACGTCAAGATATTCTGTAGGCCTTCGGACAGCGTTTGGTGCTCGCTATTGCATCTTGTTAGAAAGAAAAATGGTGAGTGCAGAGCATTTGGTGACTACAGACGCTTAAGTTCATGTACCGTCTTTGATAATTATCCAGTTCCGCTAATCAATGACTTTTTCAACCTCTTAATCTGAAAAAAGCTTATCACCAAATTCCCATTGGTCCCAACTTGGTCATAACTCTTGTTTCAAGATTGACGCATCCGTGTAGTTTATAGAGAATCTTGTTTTGATATGCTTGAGGATTACCAATATAGGACGTATTAGACTTTTTTGAGATTTGCCAGAATCAATAATTTCTTCTTAAAATCTGGCAATTGGAATTTTTAGATTTACAGTCTCGGAAACTCTTGAAATCTCAGAATCGTTCCTTTGCTTTTTTTTGGTAGAATAAATCATTTTACATTATTAATTTCTCAGATGGAGAAAAGATAAATTTGCTGGTAGTAGGTATTCCGTGGAACAGAACTTGGAACTTATTTATTGGTTCTAGTCATTTTATTTCAGAAAAACTTAAGGAAAATGACGTACAAGATATTTCAACATCGTCTAGACAAGCATGTATCAGACTGACAAGAGGCTTAAGCACAGTAATAGGGAAAAAATCAGCAATCTAAAATTAGGAATAACCTTTATGTCTATCTAGATTGATTCAAATTTAATCTCGAGCCGGGCCGCGCGTTTACACCTTCCACGGCCTGTTATGACCCGAACTGATTTGAGGCACTGTGCAAAGTTTTGATTAAATTGTCATTCAAAAATGCCGCCTGAAGAAATCATCGTTATTTTTGCAGCCGCTTTTATATGAAGAGATGACAAGCTCGCTCGTGCCTTTACACTGACTTATAACAATGGACTGAGCGATTTGCTATTTCATGTGGCACAAAAAATATTGTGTTTCTGTATATCACCATTAGAGCACCCTTTAAAACGATTACATAAAAAACATGTAAAACTCAACCAATCAAATGAAATTTTACACCCGTAAATCGAATTTAATTAAAAAAATATATTTTCTTGTGCGCAAGTGATATTTTAATCGCTTATAAGGAATTAAATTCATTCCGACTTTAATTTTCAAAAGTTACTCTAAACTGAAATCTGCTTATGGGCAAGAGAGACGGAGCATGGTAAACACTACCTTTACCTTATTCCTTCTGCGGTGATTGCATCTGTAGCCAACATAAAAACATCAAATGGCATAAGCAAACGTTCCAGAATGCAATATTTTGTGTTGGTAGCTCCAACTCTGCCATAGGTCGAAAGAGAGAATTATAAAACTTGTGCAATGCTTTCCTATAGGAAAATTACAATACGCTCAGTCCATTGTTATAAGTCAGTGTGCCTTTATAGTTACCGACTCGAAATGAATCGAAAGGACATCACAGGCGAGCTCGGCCGGGCCTATACACTTCCCCCATGATCACGGGCTGTGGAAAGCTGGTTTAACTTAACATGTTTTGCAAGGATGAAGAAAGCTTTAAATTGGTACTGGTGACCTTAGAATTTACGACAGTAGTCGTTAAGAGAAATCACGTTGGAAATTTTGTTGAAAAGTTTTACCAAGTTCAGGCAACATGCCGTACCTTTACGATGTCTACAAACAGAACTACCCTCGCATATCTGAATCACAAATAAAGCAAGCTTAATTTTAAAATCATTTCCAGCTCAATTCTCACGGAATGCCTTTCTGTTCAAATCGCTATGAATAAGCTGCGAATCTCTGCTTAAATTCTGGCAAAAATGTAAAATAGTGATGAAAAAATCCAACCTTGATTTTTTTTTTTCGTATAAAATTCACCCGAAGCTGACTTTACTGGAAGACATTTAATTCAATTCCTGATAATCATAAAAAATTTGATCTATAAATAAGAAATTTAATCACAAACTAATAAAATGTAATTAATCTAAAAAAATCAAATAGTTATCCAGTGGAGTATTCCCGCAACTGTGCTAGCAGTATACTCCTGTGATTGGACTTCAAATTAACCAATAACACAAGCATATACTGCGGACCAAGTAGCGTCTAATTTTGTTTTGTTAGTTTTTTCCTTTAAATATTCCCAAATACTCACTTAAGCTCCTATTATCTATTTCCTTTTGCTGGAAGTCTTCCTTTTAAGGACCTTATTTTGTTTCCGTCTACATCAAGCTTACGCCATGCCAAATTAAAAGATAACATTCCCCGCCCATCTTGGGAATCTATTACGCGCGTTCCCACAAGATCTCCCTAAAATGTCAAAAGAAAATCTTATCAATATTCCATTTTCCTAAATAATAAAATCTAATATTAAAATTTATATATTTACTGTAATAATTCACCTTTAGATATGCTAAATTAATTTATGCATAAGCTCCAAAGCGTCCCTCGAAATTATAAATAACATTTCTCGTATTATTAAATTACGCCTTTGCAAAATTATCTATTTATAAGTGATTACTTTATTTAATTCATAAAACAAATGTTTGAAACAAAATTTATTTTACGATGGCTTACATTTTAAGAGATTTTAAATACCTGTTCGCCATTTACTAGAGGACTCGCATTCGGCTCGGCTGTCAAGCTCAAGCAAGACTTTCTTCCTGAAGGAATGATGCGCTTCAACTCATACAAATTTTGAGGAAAATGTAAATTCAATCAAATCGTATAAATTATAAACACATAATTAAGTAAATAATTCTTTCCGCGAATATTCTTTATGAAATTTTTCAATTAATTAGAAATGGAAAAAAAAGTAACAACTTATCCCCGCCTCGCCCAAATAATCACCACACAAAATACGGCGCGGCAAACACACTACAACACGGCGGAAGTAAAAGGTAGGGCTAGTAAAAATTTAATGCCAAAATGAGTCTCGATGTTCTGATTAGATATTTATCGCTTTTGATATAAATCGAAATTTGACATTCAGGCCTACCGGGGAATTAGATTCGATGAAATCTATATCGAATCGAATCTTTTCAAGGAGCATTTTCTACTGTTTAATAGAATTGAATCGAAGATTTTCCAAATTGAATAAAAAGCAATTGCCAGTTATTTTTGATTGACGCTGAAGAATATTCGATGTGATTAATTTTATTAGTAAAAAATGCTATATGAAAAACCTTGATTCGATCGAATCTAGATCGAATCGAATTCCCCGGTAGACCTGATTATTTGTCAAGGACAGTTCACATCAAACAATTGAGTATTTTTAGACCAGCGCGTTTTGAGACTACTTTTAAGTAACATTCAGTACGTTTACAAGAATACTTGAAATATTACCGCAAGTAGAAATCATGTAACCAAAATATCATGTAAACGCGCATTGACTTCAAATATACTTGAGTCAAGTAAATCGCAAAATTTACTTGAAACAATTCATGTAAACGCAGCTACAGAACTTGAACATTTTTCATGTCCGGAAGTTATGAAAATGATAAAAAGGAACAAAAAGGAGATTGTTATTGATAATTCAGGTTGTGATTGTTGGCAAATTTCAAGAAAATTTCAAGTAAAGCAATTGAAAATAATTCAACCAAATACCCTACTTGTGTTTCAAGTGGATTTCAAGTCAAGTACTCAAGTATTCATGTAAACGTACTGATCTTTATTTTTTAGAGAAAACGGACGGAAAGGAGTTTGGAATTTGAATTAGGAAGAAATCATTTGCAATGGATATAGAAGAGGAATGCCTGCACAGTTTGACGAGATTTTTAAAATCCCCAATAAGCAAAAATTCCAGATGTGGAATTTTCGCACGGAATTCCAGCGGAAAAAAGTGATGGCATTCTCACACACAGAGCTGTTTTTACACGCTACAGCGAACGCCATTTTCAGCTTCACAGGTATACGAAAAATTTTTAATGGCTTGGCTTATAATTAGCTGTGTTCTTTTGGTTCCGTGTAGTGTTCTGCAAAACACAGGCGATTGCGAATTGAATTGATTTGTAGAGTGCATAGCAGTAGAAAAAGTTTTGAAAGTATAGCGAAAATAATTAAGGTGCCATGACTTTAATTCTTACAAAACGCTAAATCTGTCAAACTTTGCTCCGAATTTATCAAGCTCTATTTTAGCATTTTGCAAGGATTCAAGTCATGGCAGTTTGACTATTTTCTCTATACTTTCGAAACTTTTTCTACTGCTTTGCATCTTACAAATTATTTATATTCCACTGTTTAATTAAAAAAATTAGAAAAAGCTTTCAAATCCCTAGGAATTCCATATAGAAATGCCATGGAATAGTCTTGGAATTCCATGCGAAAAAAAACAAGGAAATAACATGGAAATCCGATAGATTTCCACGTTCAGTTCCATCTACCAATACAATCAAAGACTTGGAATCTCGGCGCAGTTCCCTTCGGCCAAAGAAGCGGAATTCTGTACGCAAATAGTACGGATTTCCAGGTAAACTCGTCAAAAATGACAAGGAAAACGACCGGAATTCCGTTCGATTTACTTATTGGACTAGTCAGTTGATCAAAGGGCCTTCCCACACGAGAAGTTTTTGCGGAAGGAAGGAACTTCCTCGCATTGTGCTTAGACGTACCAGCACAATGTTGCTCCGCGTAGTTCCTAATATTATATTATATATTATATTATTACCGAAATTAATATTGTGCGTGTTCAATTGAGTCACAGTTTTTGATATAAACAATAACTGTATCACAAATTCACAACACGTAACTTGATTATTAAATTATTAATTATCACCTCAAATTGAAGGTAAACATCTGTACAGCCGTCCGATCAGAATTTCCGCAATTTCAAAATCGCCGGAGCTAATTTGCTTGTAGTAGCATTGGTATGCTGCCCGTACTCCCGAACCAAGGTATATAGAAGACAAGATATTCCCATTAAAATTTTGACACATTGCAGCTGATAGCCTGTGACGTGTTTCGTCCTATAACGTATATACATTTCTATTGAAAAGACAGGGAGATAAGAGAGAATATTCTGTTCTCTGTACCGTGCTTTCCTATACATTCGGATACAAATGGCGGAACGTGGTTTGTAATGATAATACCTTGTATCTCTGTATTCGGTATTCTTTTCCCAGAGTGTCACGAAAAATGATGCAATGTAATCAGGTTAGTAGCATGTACGTCGGGAGGTTAGTTATTTATTCAGTTACCACGCTTTTACATGCAGAGCAGAGCTTGAGATTAAGTTGAGTTTTCGATTCGTGTATTTGAGATAAAAGATTGAGTTGAGAACGGATCTAAATATGGTTGAAGTGACAGTTAAACATAAGATCTTGTTTATGGTGTTTTTAATGATAGAGCCATAAAAGTTATGAAATTTATCCACAACAAATAAAACTTAGCAAAACTTTCGAGTTAATAGCAAACAAAATAAATTCCAGCTGTTTGCTGCCAACTCGACTATGTTATGGAACTATAGTGAGTGATTGCTTTGGACGTAAAGTCCAGACTGTCAGCATGAGCTGACAGATCACTGGACGGACAGCGTTACCTGCAGGGCGGCACGCTAGCTCGCCTCGGCTCATTGGCGGAGAGTGTGGGGAGGTTCCACGAAAAACCTGCCGCTGCCGTCAGCCATAATCAAAAAAATGTCGTGCCTATCCAACTAAAAGCCGGCACACATTCGGTCCTGAAGGGACCCTTACGTCACTTACCCATATCCTTGTGGAAGGCGCAGATGTTTTGCCTTCTTTGCCGGCCCCATCCTCCCATCTGACTCTGAGGGGCATAATTATTCAGAGTCCCTATGACGACCTGAAAGAGAGTAGAGGAGCGGATCTATTCAACCTTCACAACAAGAGGGCTCCGGGAGAGTTAAGGAAAAGAATTTTAAACTTTACGATTCCATTACGTTATAAATATTTATTAGACATTAGGTTACGTTCTCTAGCTATTCTGCAGCTCAGATTACTTTCAATTAGATAATTAATAAACGAGAAAAAGCTATAACTGTTAATGTCAAGAACTCTCGAGTGCTCGACATACTAGAATCCTTTCCGGAATAACCTATTCCAGCCTAAATTTACAAAAGAAACTATGAACAAAAATCGAGCTCATTACTACTAACTAAATTCATTTCATGGTTAACAAGACTAAGGTCACTACATGAAATTGTCAGCAAAAATTATTCCCGAAGCACTAGTTTCACAAAAGAATAAAAGAAATATAGCTCACTAGTGTTATGGTAACGTCGTACACAGGAAATTCCGACTAGGAGTTACACCAGGGAATGCTAAACTAGGGCTTCTTAGTGCTAATTTACATTGTCGACGTCAGCGACAAATTCTATTACTTATCACTGTATCAAATAATGTAATGAATATATTTCAAATTAAATATCTTATATATATTCTTATTTCAAATAATCAAATGAATACGTTTCTAATTACATCTCAACTGAGTCAGGACTAGCATCATTATTTTAAATAGTCGCATAAATATATTTCAAACTAAAAATCTCAGACGAGAAAATCCCAGCTGAACGAATTACAAAATACCTTAATAACGACAGCGTTCCTCCATGAAGGCCTCCTGGAGTGTTCTGGCGGTCCTGAAATTGTGAAAAAAAGAAAATCCAAAAGAATATAACTCGAAGAAAGCCGGCCGGGATTTCCAGTACAGGAATGTACATTAATCCATTTTATTCCTTTTACCCGAAACCTATGTCAACAGCGGTAGTACTGGAGTATAAATGTAGTTATTAGTTACATTGGCAAAGGCTGCCTTAAAAAAATTCAATAATTTGATAAAAGCTAAGGCTAAATAGCTAGTCCGTTCTTAACTATTCTATGTTATTCTATTAAAATTCTAGAAAAAATTACTCTACGTTAAATACGACTGAGTGATCGTATGGATGATATACTGGTATCTTAAAGACAATATCTGATTTTGTCGTACTCTACGGCTCCTGAACCATTTATATCTCTTATACATCTGCAAACGTTGTATCTAGTATACTTTGGACTTTTCTAGTAATTCATCTTGGCATAACTATGGCGTGTCAGACTATAATTTCTGATCCAGCATAACAGGCTAATTGTTGCGAAATTGGTGTCAGCTCATATGACTACGAGGCCACCATCTGAATTATCCTGTGTAACTTCCAACACACAGAACTTTTATGGAACCAACTACACTGTAACTTGTGTGCCGCGGGCTTTTCACTAATTACGCCGAGAATATGCTAATAAAAGCATGATACCTGAGGATTGTTGTTCTTATCTGCTTACTATAATTAATTCTTCATCGGGGCCTTTCTGCACACACTATTTCCTTTCCAGCCTTACTTTATCCATCCGAGTTTTCTTCACTGCTCACTTGTGGATAAACTCATCGACCACTTGATTATTATTTTATTTTACATAGAACGATTCTTTTTCCTTTGCAATCAAAACTTTTTCCAACACAATTTTCCACAGCTCAGATGTCTGTTCACCTTCTTGTTTTTCTTCTTCTTCCCCTTTTTCTCTGCTGTCAACATGTCACACCGAGCTCGAGGAAACGCACTTCTCTCGGTCGAGGTGCGTTTTTAATTTTCTGATCGTCGCGGCCGGCTTACACGCTTGCTTCAGTACTTCGTGTAGCATATTGCTATGCAATATGCTACGACCATAACAACTACTCAATCCGTGCTTATAGATACCATTTCAACTGGACTAAGCCAGCATAGCATGATCGAATCTAGTCTACCGTAACCTCCGGAATATAATACAAGCCATGAAGTCGCTGAAGCCACCGACACATTAAAATGCCTTAGCGTGCCGGGTACAGCATGTAGTAAGAGTTCACTCTCACTGCTTTTGTATACTCGTTATGGAGGAAAAACTAAAATTTCATCTTAAACAGGTCCCAAAACTCCCAAAACTATCGCTCCCACAGAAAAATGAAGTTAAAACAAATTGGAGCCAAATATGTGCCAAAAATGTGAATACATTACTATATGAAAGACAGAGAGGAGAGAAAGTATTGTGTTCTCTGCACGTACCGTAATTTCCTAAATATTTTCACAATATTTCGTCACTAATGGCGAAACATGGTTCGTAATGGAAATTTGTATTCTATATACCTTGGGTTCAACCCTTCATGTATACAAGCTAAATGATAAAAATTCGAGATACGAGTCTCGACAATAATTCAAAGCTGCATTCAAAAGCAGAGCAGCCCTGCGTCAAGTGAGAACAGGGCCGCACCACTCTTTCTTGTACTAGAAAAACAAAGTTAGCGGGATTCGGACTTCGGACAATTAGCTGGTGAGTGTCTTGAGTAAATAATATTCCTAAAGCTCTTATACAGCAAGAGTTTGTTGAAAATATTTCTTTTGGAATGTTTTAATTTAAGTAAAAGTTCATTAATTTTAATTTAATTTTAATTAAGTATATCCTATATCTGGTGGTGTTAAGATTGCATTTGTTTATTTTTTTTGTCTTTTGTTTTTTTATAATATTGTAAGGTAGGTGGTTAACAATTATGTGCTGCAACTCTTCGAAACTCTAAATAAAGAATTTGCAAATTTTGAACTAACTTAATCGCTGTTACTTGAAACTGTGAACGATCATCTGTTTCACAAAGCAGCAACATTATTTAATTTTGTTATATTAAAAACCTAAATAAGCTGTGCATTCCAAACAAACTATAAAATGCCTATAATTTCCTATATCGAACAGAAGGAATTCAGCGCATCTAGAAATAACTTTTGCTTGTATTATTATTATTGTACTTGTTAGATTTTTTTCTGTATGTAAATTTTCTTAATTTTTTTTTTATGGTTTTAAACACTACAAAAGTAGCATTTATTTTAATACAAGTGAAGAATTTATTAGTTCGAGCTTTAATCTCATACAATATTTGCATGCAGCGAAATAAACAATCGCGTCTTTGCGGTTTTATGCTGTTTAATTGTAATGGCATTACAAAAATACCCCACATGTTTGACATACATTTGAAAAACATTTGTCAAACATTTGTGGAATGTTTGATAGGTGTGGACGCAAATTTGACCTTAATGGATGTTCAAAAAATTCCAATTTAATCCAAATGAAATGGAAAACAATAGATGTTTGTTCAGTATACTTACAGTCAGTTTTCAACAGCTGTGGATAGTGAAAGTTCATTTTGAAGTTTTTTAATAATGACGTCTTACCCGGGGGTCACACCTGCAAGTACAGCTTGCATGCAATCTGCACTGCCATACTTCTTGCACGTGTAACCTCTACTGCCATGCTGGCAGCTCAGCTTTGAGCGAACTTGCATGATGAAAAACCATGGCAACTCAGGTGATAGTAATTTGACATTATAAAATTTTCAAGATGGTGGAAAAGAAATGCTTGAGAGAAATTGATAAATTTATACTGGTAAAATGAGATTTTCTGGGATCATTTGCATTGCATCATTTACCAACAGCTTCCTCTTCATTTTTTCTTGGGTTCTGTTACTTCCTTTATTGCTATAATTTTCAAATATATACGCAAGACTTTACCCCTCAATACCATTTTTTTAAATGAACTTGCATGCAAGATGATAAGACATCAACCGAACTGCCTTCTGCTGTCAAGTTAAAAATCTCGTTGGAAGGGAGGCTTGCATGCAAGCTGTACTATCTCGCGTAATCCCTGGGTTAATCATGTATGAGAAATGATATATATAATAAAATGAATAGAATTATTCGATTCTTGCGAAATTTTGAAAATCAGAATGAACGTCAATTTATCATTCAATTAATCAAAAGAAAATTGTTTTTTGTTTTGTTTTCCAAGTGTTTATTTTAATTTTAAAATGTGTAGCCAAGAAATAATTCACACTCGAAAGATCCCTCCTTAGGTTGGGCGTTGACTCAGCCACTTCCTGCAAACAGAAAAAGATAGATATTTGTGTGTAAACACTCAGTGGGTTGTGTGCTCTAGCTACAACTACTACTTTAATGCTAACGGGATACGTCAGCTCTAGCAACAAAGAACTCCTTGGGTCGTAACATACCTGACCCAGCAGAAGGACAAATAGTCCTTCTTTATCTACAACATTTGCAGAGTAGGAGTACTAATAAAAAGATCACAAACTTAATTAAGATTTGTGTATAGCGCGTAACGTACCAGCGCATGCTGAACATATCAGCCTATCACACTCACAATATTATCTCTCACTCGCACAACTCTATTAATCTAATTAAAATATTCTATTACACTAAACTGCTATACCGATTATATCTAATAATTCTACAATTACAATATATGACTAAACTAAAAACTATCACTCGCTTTTTTGGTATTCGAAATCCTCGTCGTATTTTACTGCGATTATTTTAATGCACATTAAAGTCGAACCTTTTTACCAAACACTTGTGGGGTACCTCAAGGCTCGATACTGGGCTCCCTATTTATAAATGATCTGCCGAATGCTATTATCAATGCTGAATATCATCTATATGCTGATGATTTACAAATTTACATATCAAGGCCAGTTGCCTTAATTGAAGATGCTGTCGATCGCCTTAACAACGACCTTTGCTCAATACAAGCTCCATTTCAATCCTATCAAATCTAATGCAATTTTAATCTGTCGGTATAGACTGAATACTTCGTCAATGCCTCGTATTGTACTCAATAGTATGATCTGACCTTATTGCGAAAAAGTATTGAATCTAGGAGTCATTATCAAGAATACACATTCTTGGTCCAATCAGGTATCTACTTTTATCTCTAAGGTGTATAGATTTTTGCGTAAGCTCTCTGTCTCGGTCTCCTATACTCCATTTTCCACTAGGATGATGCTGGCTAAGTCACTAATAGTACCATTTTTTACTTATGCCAGCGAAATTTGGTCCAAGTGTGATTCTGTTTAATTACGTAAGTTAAATATTGCATTTAACTCCGTTGCTCAGTATATTTATAATTTAAGGCGTTTTGATCATGTTTCTGACTTGGATGTCCTCTGCAATCATATCTTCTGTTTAGAGATTTGCTTTTCTTAATGGTATTATCTTCTCTGGCAGACTATGTTACTTATTTGAAAAAAGTGCGTTTCTCCCAATATTCACGTACAGTGTAAGTCTACCTGTATCTGGCGCTAACTTCTTGGTCACTAAGAAGCAGTATTTTGCTCGGATTGTCAGAACCTGGAATAGTTTACCTTTGATGTTGCGAAGAGAAAGAGGCGTTGGTATGAGGTTCAAGAGTGTATTGTTTGAACATTTTCGTACTAGCTTATTGTTTTGTTTTTTCTTCTTATATTTGTTATTTCTTTTACTTTTAAATATAAGTTTTATTTTTTTTTTATATATTTTTTTCTTTCTTTCTTTAAAATTTCTTTTCTTTTTAATTTATTAATATATGTCGTTGCTTTGTATAACCTGAGACAACTAGATGTGCAAAAACGCGGTCCAACTAAAACGAGAAAATGGCCCTCTAATAGGAAGCTCTATACATTCTTCTTCTCTCTCTTGCTGTAGTATGCCACATAAATTCTTCGCAATGATAGCTTTCTTTGGTTGAATAAAAAGATAAAGAGCTTTAAAAAAGTGATCCGGTTTTATATGGAGATTTTCATATCTATATCTCAGGTATAAGTTAACTTTAAATATATTAGTTGTAGAGTATATCTAAGTTAGATTAAGCAATTTTTGTTTAAACAGTTTTTTTATCTATGCTACATATAGTTATAAGACCATTGCGCTTAATTATATAGAGCAAATAAATAAAAAATAATTTTTACAATATCACAGTTATATTTTTATAAAAGAGTCTTAGCCCATACGGAAAATGGCAGTTCCAAAACTTCTTTCAATAAAAGTAAAAAACCAAAGAGACATAGCTAAAAGAAAGAGTTGAACCAAACGATAGAGAAACCGAAATTTTGACGAGTAATTTTAAATGTTGGGGGTACCCGAACCCAAACCCGAACGTATGAAAAATTTACCGCGTGACCGATAGGATCCCGCAAGGCCAGCCTGCAGGCGCTACCACACCTGTGAAGATGACCTCATTATCAATTCAGTTCACGACCTCTGACATGATATGCTTATCCTTCCCGTAGCGTTTGCGGCAATTCCAAAGCAAAGAGAAGCTCCGTGGACAAGTTGCCACAAATGCTACGGCCTATTATCACCAGTGAGGGGTGAGCACTCCGTCTTGCCCGGATGCAATTTGTTGCCAAGTGCAGTTAAATGTTTCTTCATCTGCTTCCAGGTACTCGAGGTGTAACCGCTTCTTTACCCTGGCAACGAAATGGCGCTTTAGTGATCCGCTATGTACTGTTGTGCTAGTGTTCTGATTACCAGTATCAGCTCTCATGTAGTACAAGTGAATCGTTTACTTAGCTATAGCGTCAAGACGAAGCTGATCAAATTATTCACTTGTCCTCGGCCCCAACAGAAAAGATGCCTGCGTAATGCTGAAAGACGGGTGGACCAACTGACACAATTGTGTCACCAAATCCATTAAATTCTGCAGATCTCGGCAAGCGTTGAACCTGTGAAACAGAGTTCCATCACCCCCACAGACCATGCACATTCTCTGAACCCGGCGATCAATGTGTGACAACTGGTTAGGATGCACAAGACTGTGATGCAGTAGTTTGAAAGCTATATCTGCGTCTTTGTAATTAGAGGGATAACTGTAGACTACTCTACTCGTTATCACACCCATTACGCCCATATCCACCACGAGTTGAACATTCCATCTACGCAAGCCCACATACCCCTGTTGGTTGAGACCAGCAAACATATTGCGAAGCAACGGCGTTGTCAGTGCACCAAAGGAGGTGTGTGGTGGCCTGGTCCACATGAAAGCATCTTTCAGCTTAACAGCAGGGCCACTACAGCGAAGCCGGTGAAATCTCTCCCGAGCAGAAGCAGGCAGCTACGTTGCATAAGACCTGTGTAGAGGATTGAACTCCGGCGTTTCCGGTAATATCAAAGATGTCCACGAGAACATCATGAGGAGGCAATCCCGAAACGATTCCCCGAGCATGATGAAGAAGCGAATCTGTTAATTCAGGATTAAAATCCACTGAAATTTTGCTAAATTCTTCGTACCTAATGGAACTCCATTCTAGATGAAATTCCGGCCTGATTCTACCCCAGGGGTGAATCGTAGAGTTCATATCCTGAGACCAGTCAATGGGATAAGACGCGCGGACAGAAAGAAGATAGTAAAATTCTCCTGTGCCACGACCCCCCAGTGTATTCACCCATAGCTGAGATATTAAGGTGTCTCTACGGCAGAACACTCCTTGGAATGCTCGCATTTGGAGACATCGAAACTTCACAACTAAATTGGTGAGACCTAAACCGCCTTCCCTGACTGGTGTGCAGAGCGTGCTTTCAGCGACCCATCTTCTTCCACCCCAAAATGCGTCTTTAACCTTGGCTTGGAGTAGCTTGATAAAGCCCTCTTCAAGGGTTTCTGCTTTTAAAACATGCACGATGGACGAAGTAACCAAGTAATTTACTACGACTACTCGCCCTTTCAAAGAAAAATGAAACAATCGACTTCACCAAGAATTGACCGCACCGGAAAGTTTTTCCAATGCCATATGACTATTACGTGATTTTCCCTCGCGTCTGATGTATACCTACTCCTAAATACTTCAGACAAGTGTTGGTCCACTGTATGCCAAGTGGGGTATCTGTCCGATCACGCCATCTACCACACCAAAGATCTTGACTCTTGCTCATGTTTATCTTCGCACCTGAACATTGCTCATACTGCATGAAAACAGCATGTGCGACTGGAAACGCCTCATCCGCCAGATCATCCGCATATGCCATCAAAAGAGGTCTTATGTTAGTAGATGGAAGATGACCCGAAGATGTCTGCAACATTTGATGGAGGTTGATCAACAGTGGTTCTAGAGCAACATCATAAGCAAGCCTGACAGTGATAAAGGGCACCCCTGTCTGATGCGCTGATGAAACATGACAGGAGAGAGGAGATGTCCCTGATGCTTTATGAGAATAGCAGAATCATTATATAGCATTCTAATGATCTCAACCCATCTGGCTGGGTACCCAAATGCATCATGAGTCACGTTATCAAATGCTTTCTGTTGATCGAGAGAAATCAAATTCAAATTCAAATTCAAATTCATTTATTAAACAAATTAAGTACACAAGATGTAAATCTTATATAGTACTTTATACAAACTAGTCAAATAACTCGGAAATCAAAAAAGAAAAGAAAAAATTAGAGAAAAATGTAAAAAAAAAAATAAAAAAAAAAAAAATTAGAAAGTGACTAAGAAAAAATGAAGACAATCAACATATATATAGGAGGCAAAAGAAAATTAAAACTAAATAAAAACATGATTAATAACAAAAATTATAAAAGAAATAAGAAGTATGTAAATAAGAAATCATTGCCATTGGTGTCTCAGTTTTGTCGTGGTATGCAAAAATACATTTTGCAGCTGCGATATTGCTATTCGGAAATTGATTGGAATGACAAAGCAAACTTACTGACAAAAAAAAAAGGCGAATCTATCCCCCTCATAAGATCGAAACCATTTTGCGGTATTTCTTATAGTACTGTGAAGCTTACCATCTAAAGCTAGTACCAAAACAGAATAGACTAGAGATAGATTTCAATGATAGGCTCCAGACAAACCAAATTTAAGGACCCTCACCAATGAAGAGCCTGGATCTGATGAGGCTATTTAGGATTCAAGTTAGAATCATTACAGGTGTCCTATAACTGGACACTACAAACTAAACAAACACATGCATAGGATATGTATATCACCCACTGATATGTATGTAGGTTATGTCTCGAAGAGGATGAAATATCGGAGCCCATCTAATGCGAATCCGGGCCCTTGTCTCAAACTTCTTAAAGCCTGCCGACTTCGAAGAAACTTCACCCAATAAAATACTGCTCTTCCTAGGACCTGTGGGATTGTTGGATGAACTATAAAGAAAGCGGTGCACATAAGTCATTGAGTAGCTGCAGTGCAAAGGTTAAACGCCCCACTTAATCCCCAAACCTAATCTATCATACCACGGACACATTTGTGCTGTGTGGGTACGACTCTGAATCAGATATGGTTGAAAAGGCGGATGTAAAGCAATCAGACTATTGTTGTTATATAATCAATACTTTATGCCTTAGGTATAGATAGCGTATTTACATATAATCCGCAATCACTTTACTCACTTATTTTGAAATATACTTTAACAAAACCACATTACCTGTCGTAAGTAAGTATTAGGATTCTATCACGTACTATCTCCCTTGAAGATTCACGTATCTTCATTCCTTATTAGCTTCCTTTAATTTTAAATTTAACACATCATATCAGCTATCCACACATGTACCTATGTATCTTCCTGACAATTTTTGTTAATCAGTAACCTTTTGACATTACCCGTCTTCTCTGCTATGCAACTATATTTTTTTTTGTATATTCTCACGTCTTAGTATCCCACAGAATCCAGATATTATCTTCAACGAACCGAGTACTATTCCGGTAATATAAAGACGTAAAATCATCGATGCGTTCAGATACACGTTCATAACTGAAATATAGGTCAAGAATTTTCTAGTGTCCGTCTGCTGAAAGATTGCTAAGTTCTTCACAGTAAAGATGAGAACTAAGGTTTCTCTCGTGATGAGTATGTAGAAGTCTACATTCTTCTGTAGTAAGCTACAATTTTACATATGAACAAGTAATTATACATCTTACAAGAATATTAATGATTAAATGGGGCTTTAGTATTGTAATAAAGTCCTCATCGAGACAGACTCAATTTATGTAGAATGTAGTATGCATTTTATGAGTGACAAGCTTAAATTTATGTAGAGAGGCTCTATGCAGGCACATATATGCACTTGGAATTTATCTAGTGATTGAAAGATTGAAAGAGTGCGAGTTTGTAATAAAGTTAGGCCTGAATTGATTAAATCTGCTCTAAATATATAAAAAAATGGACTACATGAAGGAAATCAATTAAAAATTTTTTTTTAACTTAAAAGTCAATTTTTAATTTTTCAACATTTAACAATAATTTGTGTCAGCCATTGACAGAAAACATGGTCAGCAGTATCGTCATCTTCAATGAAGAAGCGACAGTTCTCACTATACATTTTATCCATTTTCTTAAGATTGTATCTAAATGGACAATGTCCAGTAAGTAAAACTCGTTATGAGCCTTATACCCTAGACAGACTGTCACCAGACTTTTAATTAAATGGAGTCAAATGTGCAGTGTGTAACTCAAATGAAGTCTATCAAGGACGCATTTGTTACATTTTGCTTAATTTTCAAATAGACCAAATTTTACTTAATTTAGTGAAATTGCAGTAAAAGTGTCACCTATCGTCATTAAAATGAGCTGAATATATTGGAAAAGTTTTTCCAACAAAGATAGCAGTGACAGTTTTCTTCTCTTTTTGGTCTCTTTTAACAAGAAGAATTGTCTCCTACTAAATGCTTTGAAACTACAGCAAATACCTACTAGCAAATTTTTTTTCATAGCATTTAATTAAATTATTGAACTCTGCCATGATCTTTAGTCACATTGAGGAACTGTTAATGACATTCCTATTGAATTAATTTTCGTCCATAGTCTGTCACTACTCCATTTCCTTGAAATGACTAAATTTCAAATTAAGTCATTATGGATACAGGCTATCTAGGATATTAAAGCTGTCTTTAGTCAAAAAGCCACCTTTCGACAGATGTCAGACTTTGGGAAGACAGAATTATATTGACACACTACGTAAACACCCAAGACAAAAGTATAATACCCTAGATAGCCTGTGTCCATAATGAAGTATGTAATTTGAAATTCAGTCATTTCAAGGAAATAAAGTGTCAGTGTCATTTGGAATGTCATTGACAGTTCGTCAATGTAAGTAATTTCTGTAGCTGTAGTGAGTATTTGCTGTAGTCGCAAAGCATTTAGTAGGGAGACTATATGTATTCCTAAAAGAGACCAAGAGAAGATAGCTGTAAAGCTCTTTTTAATGACGGTAGGTGGCACTTTTACTGCAATTCCACTAAATGGAAAAAAAATTGGTCCATTTGAAAATTAAGTGGTCAATGACGTTACTATGTTTTGGCTTGGAAGAAAGAATACAAAAAAATAAAAAAATATTATTAAGTATATTTTTAATTAAGTTTTTATTCAATAATAAAAAAAGTTACGAAAATTCACTGTTTGCATAAAAACTTGAGGCGTCTAGGTTGTTGATCAAAATTGTTCAGAATCTTGTCAATGAATTCAGTGTCCTCCTTTACCCATTTTCTGTGAACACTGATCATAAGCATTCTTGACAGGCTCGTATTCAGACCTTCAGCCTGGGGGGGGGGGGGGGGGGGGGGTCACAACGAAACTGTTCGAGGGGGGAGGAAAAAGTCGGAAGTAATCGCTTTTAAATTTTGTTTTTTTTTTTAACATATTTAAATTAGGTATCACAAAACCCAATTTTCAGTTTGATTCGGAAAACCTGTCGATAATACCATCCACAACAATGTCGATATAGTGGACAGACATTAAGGACTCATATCCAGATTCTCTGGAGAAATAGATGTAACGCAACCGATTCTGTCACGGATGAAGTAAATGACTGAGAGTGAGAGCTTGCACCTTGATTCACATTCAAAGGAATAGGAGTAGAAGTGCATGATATGTCACTGACTATATCTTTTGATGGGAACTTAACTGATTTTGCTTTCTCCTGAAAAATGAAAAAAGTTGTGTATCGTTTTATCTTCGCTACTATTGCTACCTCCATCGCTAACTAGTGTAGCACATTTACCCTTCTCCTACAAATTAAAAGTAAACAATAGTTAAATTAAACAACACTACTTTAATTAATACGAAAGTACAAGCAAAGCAACGGCAAATACCACAGAGGAAAGCGAATGGTTTTTATTTTTATAGTCTTGCCGTAAAAGTTGTAGAATCAATTTTAGTGGCATCAATCCAACTGATCTTTTTTTAGCAACCAATAGTGTATAAAAATTCCAAAGAAAAATATTTAAGTAAATTTCTAAGAACAAAATGTATGCTTGCCAACGCTCATAAATATCTTTAGCGACCTGAATCAACATAGCTTTTTGGAATCATTGTCCGCCACCAATAGTGCATGAAAAATCTAAAGAAAAATTTTCAGATCTTTCTAAGAAACTGAATGCTTGTGCCCCTGTCCGAAAGAGTGAGCCACCAGAGTCAATGCACCAAATCGTTTAGACCGTTGTCGGTGAATAGTAGTTTATCATTCAAATTCTTAAGAACAATTTTCAAGTGTATTTCTAAGAAAAATTTAATGCAACTAGGGTTCTACTGGAAGATGGAAGAACCGTAAAACAAAATTTGTTAAGTCAAGGCTTAAATACAATTGCGACGGGCAACGGCAAACGACGAAAAAATGCCGCTGTCAAACTTTTAAAAGCACAGCGTCTTATGTGAATGCCCAAATTTCGACAGTGGACGGTCAGCAGTGGACGAAGTTTCCGTCGGGATTGATCAATTTCTAATTCTGCCGTCATCGCCAACAAAATCAAACAAATGAAATTGTTGTGGCATTTATTTTTGTCAAGGTTGTAAGACGTCGCGTCAACACTGTTGCCAATAATTTCTTTCTAAAATCGGCTAAACAGATTTTAAAAATCGACTAAAAATCGGCAAATTCCAAATTCCATTCTATACAAAATAATGTAAACACTTCGAATGAACGTAAATGTAAAACCAGCAAAAAAGGTCTGGCCGATAGTACTATCGAGTGGTGTATTCTTTTCCTGATTCAGAAGACTTTCTCGGGACGTTTTTGTCGTCGAAAAACATATTTTCATGCACTTCGGTCACATATACCCCAGTTACTACATTTCGCATATATTTTTCCGGTCTTTCTTTCAGAGACATAAGTTGTGAACATTTTTCTCATAGGAAGTCATTTTCCACGACGCATCAATTTCGCACAATCACGAGCGGAAAAAATCCACATTTTCAACGAAGAAAGTGTTTCAAAACACATCCGATCGCCAAAGCAACACACCAAACCAAGTGTAGCTAGCGTCAATCCCAAAATCGGCTGAAGAAATATCAAAATCGGATAAAAATCGGCTGTCGGCTAAGGTAAAATTGTTTTGGTAACGCTGCGCGTCAAATTCAAAACAATAAATTTTGATGAAAAATTGATTGAGGAAGTGCGAATTCTTAAAATAATTTATGATATACAACCAACCAGTATAGACGAGTTGACAAAATGGATATTTCGAGGCGGTTAAATACAAATGGTAAAGTTTTGCTATTTTTGGCATTTAGTTTGATTTTAATTTAGTCAATTTCTGTATTTTAAATTTTTCCTTTCCACACTTTGGTCCATTGCAATTCTTTCAAAATAATATAAAATATTCTCGATAAAAATCTGTTTCAAAACGCTCATAACTAATAACAAATGAAATATGAGTATCTTCTTCTTTCACAATCGCCGCTCACTGCCTGTCGTTGCAATTGTACTCCCAATTTTTCGACTACCTGTTCGTACAGCGAATTTCCCGCTACCGTCTACCGTCTGAAAATCAAATAGGTAAAAAAAAATTTATATATATTTATATATTTCTTAGAAACAATAACATTTTTTAACTCGAAATTGTGTGCCTTTTCATATATATGAGAGAGTTATCGGCACAACAAAAATATAAGAGCATCTTCATAACTGGGCTGATAAGCACTACGTGCCAATTTCTAAACAATCAAATACCGAAATAAATATGCATTCCAAAATTACTTACTATCCTGTGATATGAAGATGACTTTTCGACACTATATAAAAACGCAAGAAAATTCTAAAAAATGTGTACACGTTTAAAAGACGAAGAGCAACGAGCGAATGTTTATTATACCCAATACACTATTACTACTCACATCACCACGAAGGTTAGGTGGCGAGTTGGGGGGGGGGGGGTTATGACCCTGTGCACCCCCTGTATACACGCCTGATCTTTGATCGCATCCTATCGTTGATTGATTCCATGTCTTGACACGCCTTAACATACTAAATGAACGGTCAATAGATACTATATGCCTCTTCTGAAATGAGGCTGAGCCACAATAGACGTAAAAAACTTAACGAATTTGAACGAGACCGAGGTTTACTTACGGATTATTGACATTTTTGCTCTAAATAGAAGTCACATTGAAAATAAGCGGCCAAGTGGGATTTGGACTCGCCCACGAAGAGTTCCATACCATCGTACAAAATTTAACACTTTGCACTTTTTATTTATTTTTTCAAATCAGAGTAGGCGTTATGTGAAAAAATAGTGCTCTCATTTGAAAAAATAATAATAATGCTGTTATTTGCAAAAAAAAACAAAAAGTACCTACTTATCATAATAATAATGAGTGAGAATAAAACGAGAAAAAAACGCCGAAAAGTCACGTTTCTTGTATGGGGACCCCCTTTAATTTTATTTTATTTTTATTATTTGTTGTTATAGCGGGAATAGAAATACACACTCTGTGAAAATGTCAACTGTCTACCTATTACGGTTCATGAGATATAGCCGGGTAATGGAGGGACTGTGAAGTCTTAGTAATAAGGTTCCCGTTGTTACCCATTGGGTACGGAACCCTATAAACTAGAGGTTAAAATAAAAAAAAAATTAGAAAATGCGAAATTTTCATTTTAAACCCCAATAACTCCTGAGCAGAGCGGGGTACTGTGCTGATTGAGAAGTTGTTGGAAAGACCATGAAGTTCTGTATACAATGAGTTTCCAACTGTGACCATACACCCTATACTTTTTAAGATACAGGGTGTATTGAGAAAAACTAGCTTTTTTTCTTAATCACCCTGTAACACCTAAACGGTTGATATGCCCCCCCCCCCTACCGTACAATGTATTGTTTGTGTAGATAAGCACCTCCTGCTCTATTGACCTCCTAGGAGGAAACACCCTGTATTTGTGCTTCACGTATGTCTTTATAGATATTTTTCTGAGCGCAGAGCTCTATGGCATGGATCCCTGTCTAGAATATGGTAGGTGAGACCTCCGTTAGTTCAGTTCATATATGCTCACTCTCGCTCTGGCTACCATTTCGGATCCATCCGTGTATGCTTTAAGAGATCATTTTTCAAAGGGTATGTACTGCTCTGCCTCTGTTGATGATCCCATAAGAGTACCTTGAATGAATTGAGGAGAATATTACCGCCGCCAGTTTTATGACTGATTTTCATGTCGGTTTTGTCACAACAACCCAGCAATGTGATTTTCATGGCAACTTTTCTCTTTTAGTTGTCAAAAAAGTCCAAATAAAAGTGTAGGGGAAGGGAGATAAGATGACGAGTCGGACTAAATGACGAATCGTTAATTACATGGGATTGCCGACTTTTGTATTGAAATTGTATTGAAATTATATGGAAGAAGAAGAGAACAATAATTTCGTGGCGGCAGAATTTTGAGTGATCAGTAATGACATTAGTAAAAATATGAGATGTGGTATTTCTGTTCAATATGTCGTAAATGCGTCCATGACACGTGTAGTTAGGCCACTTTGGCAGAAGCGAAGTGCAAAGCCTATGTATGCAAATTTTATATTAAAAATTATATATGCGAAGTGATTATGTTTTTCATTTCTTTGTCCTGCGTCATCTTACCCGTAAGCGGGTATAAGATGACGAATTTGACATGAAGTCAAACAAATGAAAAAGCGATGCTATGTTCTTAATTTATGAAAATCAGAAAATTAATAGTTGAAAGTAAACCTATTAACGATTGCCTTAAATAAATAATTAAGACTTTAGGTCAAAGCCACGAGGATATAAAAATGATCAAAGGTTACTATCGTTATCTTACCCTTCCTTTCCCTATATATGTACAATGAAAATTATGGCAAAATTCCTAGCATATCAGTGCAAGTAAAGAGCTAAAATTTTAAAAATAATAAGAACACTGCAATTAAGATTGTTGCTGTCACTTTTAACCAAAATATTATACAAAAAGATTTTCGATACGAAATATTTATAGAACAATAAAAAAGGTAGACTTGGTCTAAGACCAATTCTTATGATACCCTAGATCAGTGGTTCCCAAACTTCTTTGGAATACCGCCCCCTTTCCAGAAAAAATATTACTCAGCACCCCATGTACATTTTTTTTTAATTTTATAGCAATTAAGTAGAAAGATATATGTATTAATATTTCTACCTTTTTCGTAAAATATAGTAAAGAAAGGTGTAAATTAGAAGCATTGAAGTTTGAAATTATGAAACATTTAACTTAATGAGAAGGATGAACCTGGTATGCTGTTACCAATTTAGTAATCCTCGGCTCTATTTTCGTCAGCAGTAATCTTAAATCACCGCGATTGACTATTTGCAATCGGTTTCGTTTTTTTTTTTTGCTAATAAATTAGTTACCGCAGTGAGTCCACGTTCCACTAAATATGATGACGGAAATGCAATTAAGAACTTTTGAATTACAGCCCATATTTCAATTTAAATTCACCATTTGTAGTTACTTCCATCAGTTTTCTTGTAACTGTGGAGATTCTTCTGTGTTTGCACTTAAAAAATCCAATCAGGAATGTACATTTTCAAATTAACATCAAATCGTTGATTAAAATCTGAATGGTGGGCATCGAAGTGCTTACAATAAGAAACTATGCTTTCATCTTTTTTTTCTGCTGCTGATAACTTTGGGAACTGGCTGAATTCCCCTCGTTCAAAAATTTCGTTTGTACAGAAGAAGTTTTGTCACAAATGCAGAAATGCAAAAATAACAGATTTTGTTTTTATTAAATTGAGTTCATCACCTTAAAGCTGAAGATTGCTTTCATTCAATTTTTGTAACAAGTCGGTCAAGTAAGCTATGTCACTTTTGGATTGAATTAAATTGGATCGTAAAGAATCATTTTTATCTTTCAAGAACTCCAGCACCGAGTTAAACAGCTTATAAAACCTATCTTAAAACGCACCCTTTGACAACAAACGAACGTTTGTATGAAGCAGCAAACGATTAAGTTCTTCATTATTTTCAATACAAAGCTGTTTAAATAATCGGCATTCAACGATTTGCTTCTGATTGTGTTGATAGCTTTAAAATTATACATTTGTAATGAATTATGTAGGCGTGCACTTAAATTTTTGGCAACTAGATGTTGATGATGGATGATACAATGTACTGTGAATACATTGGGCATCTCCTTTCTAAATATGCAAGAAAACCCCTGTAGCGCCCTACCAACGCTGGAGCAATGTAAACCATGTCTCGACCTGATGTAGGGAAGGAAGGCTGCAATTTTTTCTTCGAAATTTACTGGAAATTATTCCTTTAGAATTTATATCCATTTTTGGAGGCCTGAGCCTCTAACAATTTTTATGAACGTAGACGCGTATATGAGCAATAAGCATTCATTTGTTCTTAGAAATTTACAGAAAATGTTTCGGCAGAATTTTTATTCAGATTGGTCGGGCCTCCAAAAATGTATATAAATTCTAAAGCAAAAGTTTTTCTAAGAAAAATTGCGGCCTTTCCTACATCAGGTCGAGTCGTTGATTTTATATTGGAACGAGACATTGCTGTCGGTTACGACCAATGCATAAAAATTCCAAGGAACAAATGAATACATAAATCAAGTTTTCTAAATCTTCTCTTCTTCCCTTTATGCTTTCACTGCCCCTTACAGTTATTCATCCTCCCCAAATGCACCTGTGGCCATCACCGCCCCCCTGGTTCGATGCAGTGCCCACTTTGGGAATCCTAGATGAATGCCCGTATGAAATTTCGTATTGTCACCCTTCTGTGCAAGTTTGATTTTTGAAGTGGTTTTTCGCATATATTTCTAGAACGGTTTGTTGGACAGAAAAAATGAGTATAACCAATTTTATAGGATTTCGTATTCTGAAGAAGTTTTTAGTACAATACAAATGTCTTGGACTGATAGTTTTCACAGTATACGTAAAAAACCTAAATTTTTATATGGCAACACCAAGAAGGAATTGCCCGATTTATTCCATTTTTGAAATTTTATTTGCTAGTACAATGAAAACACCACGTACCAAATTTCAGCTCTCTATATCGATGCGTTCTCAGTATCCAAATATATAGTGAAAAACGAAAGTTTTGTATGGCAACCCCACGAAGGAGTTGCCCGATTTGTCTCATTTTCGAACTTAATTTTATTTTTATTTTAAAGTCCGCGTACAAGATTTCAGCACAGACGGACGGACATGCCAAAATCAAAATAACTGTTAATATTATGCGTGGGTGTCCAATCCTCAGATTAAAAAACAGAATGCGGTTAGGGAAAATATTCCAACCGAAGAAAGATTAGCAGTAACCCTAAGGTAAGAAAAATAATAATTGTAAAAGTTTTATAATACATATTAGCTCTGTTCGTGTACTTCTCGTGTAAAAACTTACTTGGGTGATGGGGAAAGAATGAAAAAGTAAACGAATGCCTTTCATGCAACATCGTGAAAAACAAGAAGAACAAGTGTGGAATAACATTTGCGAATTGAGTATTGTTTTATTTTTTTGACTTCTTGTACTCTTGCAAAAGTTTCAGGAGAGCATTGAACAATCGAACCATCTTTATTTAAAAATTTTAAGAAAACAAAAAAAAATTGAACTTTTCCTATGACAGCTGTCAATTTTCCTTGCAATATGGTTAAGTAAAAGCTTCGGGTAAATTCTGCGAGAGGGAAAGCTGTGACGTATGCAAAACTCGTGTAATTTTCTGTGCACGAGAAAGTAAAAGAACGGCAAATGTGTAAGTTCGTCCAAATTCATTTCAATGCATTGTCCCAAAACTGAGTACGCGAATAGACCTATTTATAATTGTAGATATTTCGCTTCCGGAGATATGATGACATCTCTTGGATTCAGATTTAGCTTTGGTACTAATTCAAGAATTGCAAATATAATAAAGGTAAGAACTGCAGCAATTTGGAATGTTCTGTCCAAGGAAGTATTACCTCTATACAACAACGAAGAGTGGCTTAAAATATAAATTTTCTGCGGAGTACGACGATAATTCCAAACAGTCTTCCGTTTTTAAAAAAGTTGCTCTCAGTTACTGTGATATAGGATTTAACTAACTATTATTTACTGGTTCCAAATTTTTAAAACGGTTGCCAAATAATTTTTCAAATGTCAAAAATATTGCATATTATCTTTTTCCAGGCTATCTGTCGAAGTGTATTATTTTTTATATTGTATACCTACGTCTACGAGATCAGTCAGATCATCTCCTACAAATTAAAAATTAAAATTTGTATTAAATGTTATGTAAAAGTGTTATAAAATATTAATCTTACTAAAACCCATTACGTTTGACATTTTAACAAGCCGCGTCTTACTATTCATGAGTAGGGATTTCATTCTAGTCTCAGTCTTCTGATTGGCTAAGGAAACCGTGAGCCGACATATAAATCAGGTATTATGGCACTAAGGATGGCCTCCTTTTTATACCGTAGATGAAATCTATACGGGTATACTAAGTTTGTCATTCCGTTTGTAACACTTCGAAATAATGATGGTAGAGCAAAATGGATTGGACACCCACTCATAATATTAAAAGTTATTTTGATTTTTGCATGTCCGTCCGTCCGTCCGTCCGTCTGTTCGCAGGATAACGCGTGAGCGCGTATACTTAGAGAGCTGAAAATTTGTACACGGACTTTAAAAAAAAAAGTAAAATTAAGTTCGAAAATGAGACAAATCGGGTAACTCCTTCGTGGGGTTGCCATATAAAAATTTCGTTTTCCGCTATATATTTGGACACTGCCAGAGAACGCGTCGACGTAGACAGCTAAAATTTCGTACATGATGTTTATACTACATTAGCAAATAAAACGTCAAAAATAGATTAAATCGGACAACTCCTTCTTGGTGTTGCCATATAAAAATTTAGGTGTTTTACGTACACATTGAAAACGATCAGTCCAAGACATTTTTATTGTACTAAAAACTTCTGCAGAATACGAAATCCTATAAAATTGGTTATTATCATTTTTTTCTGTGCGACATACCGTTCTAGAAATATATGCGAAAAACAACTTCAAAAATCAAACTTGAATAGATCGGTGACCATACGAAATTTAATACGGGCATTCATCTAGGGTATCATAAGAATTCGTCTTAGACAAATTCTAGCTTTTTTATTTGTTAATATACAGTTTCTATTCTTCCTTTCTAAAAAGATCAAGATCAAGATGCGATATGCAACGATGCGCTAGTGAGTAGGGATTGCGATATCGGTAATCGATAATACGATAAACCGATTAATCGGACATCATTTTGAAATTATCGATAAAAATAAAAATAAAAATAAATAAAAAAATAAATTTCTGAAAAAATTTTAAAAATATCAACAGCATGCCATACTTTTTGCTTTGGTTTATGTTGCTATTGTGGTTGTTGTAATTCGAAAATCATTCTGGCTTTGTCTTTACACTTAAACTGTGAAATTTAATGGTTACTAAAATATTTTTAAAAAATTGAAATTGTTTGTTTGTAAAATTATGAAATTTGAACTTCTCCTACATTTTGGTAAATTTTATAAAAGGTAACGAGTTTTTTTTTTCATTAATATATGTATATTATACGTGTTGAATAGGGTTGATATTTTTCAAGGCATAGCGAATAATACAAGTGTAAATGATAAGAATAAATATTCGCTGTGGAATTATTTTAACCGCACTAAAGATGGAAATGCAGGTATATGCAATGCACGATTCAAGGTTGCTTGAAAACCATAAAATCTGCAGGCGGAACGACTACTGGTTTACGTAGCCATCTTAGAACACAGCATAACATAAATTTATTAAAAAGAGATCAACATTGTGGAACCTCGAGCTCAAGCGGAATAAAAAATGTAAAAATATCAACCGAAGCGAATTTTTCTGGTAAATTTACAAAATTATTCACCAAAACCATTGATGATTCTCTACCTGCAATAATATCTCGGATGACAAGCAAAGACGGCCTGGCATTTAAACATTTTATCCGTCATATGATTTAAGAGAGCTATTAAAAAGTAAAAGTCATCAGAAAATTCCTAAATCATCCAACACTAGGAATATAGTTTTATCGTATTCCCAAAAAATACGTGATGAACGTTCGCGGCGAATTATTTAGTTTGACGTTTGACGAGTGGACGTCGGTTAAAAATCGCCGATATATGAATATTAATATTCACGCGAATAACATATTTTGGAACCTTGGTTTAAGTGTATGGATCGATGCCAGCACAGAAGTGCGTTGAATCACTTGGTGTTTACTTGATAATATTGTTTCAATAACAACGGATGGTGCTTGCGTGAAGACGAAAGTGGGATAATTAGTAAATGCTGACCATCAGCATTGCCTGGCACATGGCATACAATTAGCTGTGGTAAAAGTCCGTTATAAAAGACATACCGTGTTTAGGCCACACATCATGTTGATGATCCCTCGGTGTAAACCCCATCCACATTCCTAAACCTTCCCACGACGAAATATTTCCTTCGAAAGAAAAGGGAAAAGAAAACACAAAGAATACAATACTAAAATAAATTAAAAGAAAAACCACTTATCTGATTGTTGGGAATTTCCTTCCTTTAGCCTAGCGAAGTCCAAACATTCCAACGACCAGATTTAACACCCAAAACATAAAAAATTATTATTATTTATAACAAATTTTATAAAAAATATCGTCAACTTACCTAAAGTATACAGCCCTCCTGTATATTTACATTTCGTAATGTCACATCGTGATATTACGTCAAATCATTTGATTTCGCCTCAGTCATCAAATTCAACAAATGTTGCTAGGGCAACACCGAGAGGCGAGAGCTCATAACTGGATGCGGCGGCTATATAAAGTCGACGAGCAGCAGCAGAAAATCATTCTTGGTCCAGAGCTCATCTGGTTTAGAGACTGATTAGATTTAAGTACAAGAATATTCCCAACCTCATTATAGAAGATTAATTCTATATTTTAGAGATTTATCTGAAAATCCTATCGTTTCCAAATTTCCTGCCTACACTAAAGCAGAAGATTAATTCAGCGCAGGGATTAATCTGCAATACTCCTGCCCACACCTAAGCAGAAGAATAATTCTGCGCAGAGATTAATCTGCAACATCTCCTATCCATATCTAAACAGAAGAATAATTCTGCGTTTCTTTTAAGTAGCATATTGCTAAACTTCTGCGCACACGCAAAATACAGTCAGAGACTAATCTGATTCGCTTTTCCAACTATAGCACTTTGCTACCCTGGTGCCCTCACGTACAAGCAGAGGTATTTAGCTGCCTTTGTGTCCTCAGGCATTAACAGCATCAACATTTTTTTTAGTCTGATGAAAAATAATTAATTCTGGTCTTCTTCTCTCTTTATTTCAGAAGGAATAAACCCAGAACAGGACTCATCTCATTGAATTTGAATTTGAATTTTGTTATATTGTATTCTTTGTGTTTTCTTTTCCCTTTTCTTTAGGAGGAAATATTTCGTCGTGGGAAGGATTAGGAATATGGATGGGGTTTACACCGAGGGATCATCAACATGTATGCGTGGCCTAAACATACCGTAAATGAAGAATTAAATAATTGTGAGAATCCAGATAATGATGAAGATGATGAAAATTATCTAGATAATGATGAAAGTGAAGAAAATGACGGTTTTGAGGTAATTAATGGTACGCCCATAGAAGAAGTTTCAAATATAATATTGGACTCAAAAATACACTCGCGAGTTGAACAAACACGAAAGGTCGTAAAAATTTTTCGCAGATCACCTACAAAAAATGATAGTGTTCTCCAAAAATATTTAAAGGAAGAATTTGGAAAAGTAATGGAATTTAAATTGGATTCGAAAACACGATGGAATAGTTTACTAGATTTCAGCTAATTAAAAATTTGGTAAGAAAAAGTCTAACTAACGTTAACACATATATTAGCTTTTCAGATTAACAATTTGACTTATTATCAAGTATAATATCAGCGCTGCTTCCCATTAAAGTGGCGGTGGAAACACTTTGTTGTCGAGATACACATTTATTTAGTGCTGACATCACTTTAAAATTTATACTGGATGAACTGTCTCAACAAAACAGATGTTTAAGTAATCAATTTAAATGAGAATTGATTTTACGTATCAAGGATGTTTAAACAAAGGCCTTAGCATAAACCCCAACAAAACGGAAATCGTTCCGTTCACAAGAAGATCGAAGCTTTTACTAACGGCTCCTCTTCTTGATAATACGGAATTACATTTTCAGACGAAGTCAAATATCTGGGGATAACCCTAGATAAGAAACTTACCTGGAATTCGCATCTGTCCAGAGTGACGGATAGAGCGATGCGATCTCTCTACACGTGTCGTCGCTTCATTGGCAGAACATGGGATCTGAAGCCAAAAATGATGTACTGAACGTACACCACGGTTGTTAGACCCATGGTCACCTATGCGACCCTCGCGGCCCTCCTTTCAACAAGTATCGATGGTGTGGTATACAGACGGCTCAAAAACTAACAGTGGGCTCGGATTGGGTGTATACGGCCCCAGATGCCATATATCAAAGGCTCTAGGCCCTCCCCCTACCGTATTCCAAGCCGAGGTATTGGCCATAGAAGAATGCGCCAATACCTGCATTAAAAGAGCCATAAATCGCTCATCCATTAATATCCTCTCGGACAGTCAAGCTGCCCTCAAGGCCTTAAAGTCCTACACTGTCAAGTCAGGGATAGTCTGGGAATATCTACAAACCCTCAAAAATCTATCAAGGAGAAACAAAGTTATCCTCATGTGGGTACCTGGACATGAGGGCCACAAAGGCAATGAAATTGCGGATGGCCTAGCTAAAAGAGGAGCGGAAACTAAGTTTGTCGGACCAAAGCCACTTCAAAGTGTTACCTCAAAGCTACCCTAAATAACTGGGAGAATAAACAAAAATTCCTGTATTGGGAAAGGCTACAAGGACTTCGTCAGGCAAAAAAGTTTATCGACACCTCTGGTGGAAAAACTAAAGAACTCCTACTCCTTAGAAGAACAGAGCTCAAAATGATCACTGAGCTCTTCTCAGGCCATTGCTCCTTGAGGTATCACCTAAACAAGCTATGTTTGGCTGAGACTTCATCCTGCCGCTTCTGTCAGGATGCTCACGAAACCTCGGAGCACTTGCTCTGCAACTGCGAAGCATTGGCCAGGCGGAGATTACTCCACCTTGAACATGCTTTTCCTCCACCAAGTTACGTATGGAACCTCAAGCCCAGAATGGTTCTAGACTTTATTAACAGTCTAAACCTGTAAATGGAGCAAATTCAACGGGGACTCACAATAGATCTTTCAGGTCGCAGTGATTGCGAGGCTAACGCCTATACACCCCTTCACAAATCTAATCTAATCTACGTATCAAGGAACGCAGAACAATGTTTGCAGATGTTTTTCAATATTTGAATAATCCGCACGGCTACTTTACGAAGAAGATTACGGTATATTCTATCAAACAAGTAAAAGTTCAATAACTAAAACTATTGTAAAATTGGTGATGAGTCATTGTGACAAAAATGATGGAAACTTTGTTGAAAACACGGTTGATATTATAGAAGAAGTCTTATGGTCGGTTTCACAGTTCAAGTTTAAACTTAAGATGTGGCTTAAACTCAGTTTATCTCTTCAACACAGTTTCACAGTGGTAAGTTAAACCTCGTTTAAACTTAGTTTAAACCACCAAAATTGAGCGTTTAAACTCAGTTTATCTTTAAATGTGAATGAAGTGACATTCATGTGTTTCAAAGAGTCTTTACTCATTTTCCTAGGTTTAATTAATTTATTTTGTTTTTTATTTTATTTTTTTCACTTTCGTAGGTTTAATTAATTAATTTTTTTGTCACAACGATTTGGCCGGCAACATTTTGACAGTAAATGACTCACAATAGTTTGCTATTTCACAATTGTACAGAAAATAGCTTGTTAGTTCACAATTCCATAGTGCTGCCATATTAAAAAAGGTCGAACACTGTGAAACTCATTTTGGTTTAAACTTAGTTTAAACTACGAACGGAGTTTAACTAATCCTGAGTTTAAACTCGAACTGTGAAACCGTGTCGTACACTCCTGTTCCTGATGTTATATTAGCAATGAAAGAAAAACTTCACCGAGCAATACAAGAAACATCTAATTTAAATCTCGAAGGTCCACAAGGACCACAGCAAAGAACGTTAGGAGATATTAATAAAATTATCAAAATAGAAATGATATACTTTGAAGATGTGAAAGTTCGTGGCCTATAACTACCTTAGATCCGTGCAAACCAACAAGTGTTGGATCAAAAAGGGCGTTTTCGGCTGCAGGGATTTTCTGCACAAAAATACGGTCAATAAAAAAAAACTTTAATAAAAAATTTGTATTGTTTGATTTTTATTTATTTATTTATTTATTTATAGATCACTAGTTGTAATTACATAGATTTTACTAATATAACTTAATTAACAACTAATGTAAAAGGGCCCAGCGCTACTAGGCCATTTGGGCAGCTATCTGGGGTTTATAGCAGACTTATTTTTAACTTACATATTTCAGTGCATTTTTCCAACAGTTCGTTTACAGCTTTGTTTGAAGTCTTACTTATCTTTTAGGTATTATGCCTAAGCCTGGCTCATCTAAATAATTCTCAGAGGCTTAACTAAGAGGTAGAGAAAAGGACTTAAACTAATCTAGGAGGAGGAGGATGTCCAAGGAGAAAGTAGGGGAGGAAGAGAAAACAAGATTGATCTAAAGGCTACGGGGAGAGGGAACTAGGAGCTTAATCTATTGATACAAGAGGTAAGAAGTTTGTTTTTTTAACAGCAGTTGTTATAACGTTTAAGGTTCATCTTTTTAATATTTTCTTATTTTTTTTTAGGCTATGTTCTGTAGAGAACTATGACGGACCTTACAAGAAGCTGGTCAGTTCACAACAACACAGAAGGAACCAATGAAAAGCACACAAAAAGGACCAATGAAGAGCGTCGGTCCCGCGCTCCACCAGATTACTGCTGTGTGTGTAATATACTAGGGTTAAAGCTTAGTAATAGTGTAGACAATAAGCTATGTATACTTGCCTTAGTTATAAACCATGACATTCTGGTATTACTTAAGTTATATTGTCTCTAAAAGTTTTAAGTTTTAGTGTAACACCATGCATTTCTATTTGTGTAATTGTCCTCTATTTGTGTTCTCTTTCTATTTCTTTTTTATATTTTAGTTTTGATAATAATTTTATTTTAACAAAATTCATTTTTTTTCTTTTCCAAATATTCTAACAAGTTGATTTTAAGAAGAAACAGTTTTTTTTTTTTTTAATTTTAACAAATTCACTTATACTTACATTATCTATTTTTTTATACCTACTTAACTATATTTTTTCAGCCTTCTTTTTAGTTTATTGTCTGTACAAGGAGTGTGTTGTAGGTGGTGTATATGTTCGTATGTACATATGCAGTTTGAGTCCTGTGTTCGTATGTATGCAGTTAGAGTCTTGTGTCCTTGCTTCCATCCCTTAGGAAGGTTCTCATTGCGTTCAGCATTAGGTTCGTGCCGTCCTTATCATATGTATGTGAGGAGCTCGGTAGGTGTTTTGGTGGTCCCTAGTTCGCAAAGTCGCCTACGTAATTCTTTGCAATGATGCAGAACATGGGCAGCCGTCGTCATTGGGTTCCTGCAGTAAGGACAAGCGGGGACTGGTTGTCTTTGAAAAATGTGTATCTTGACAGGCAAGAAGTATCCTAACCTTAGCCCAGCAACCGCTATCATGTTGCTCCTGGGGAGGTCTGGCATGATAGGCTTATCTATTTCCTTGTGATGGCTAGCTAAAAAGGTGTTTGATTCGCTCCAAATGGCGTTTCTATTGTCGTGTTGCAACTTTCTGGATTGTGCCCTGATTGGTTTGTAGGCTGGTGGGGATATCAGTTCACTCTGAGTGCAGAGCGCACTCTTGGCGAGCTCGTCTGCTCTCTCGTTCCCTGCTATCCCCACGTGGGCTGGGCACCAAGCTAGCGTGATTCTACCACTGTGTAGGGAATTTCTGATATTAACTGCCAACGGGTTCCTGTTCTTTAGATTCTTCATTGCCTTTAGCGAAGACAGGCTGTCCGAGAAGATGACACACGTTGCCACCTGTTTGGTGGCCCATCTGACAGCCTCCCAGACAGCCGTTAGCTCCGCCGTGAACACATCTGTCCACGTTGGTAGTTTATAGCGTAAAGGAAGGTCAGGGTCTGTGTGGTTAGCCCATATAGCTATTCCCACCTGTTCTCCGGTTTTAGAGGCGTCCGAGTATAGGAGTGTAGGTATTCAAACTTCTTCTCAGGACCAAACGAATTCGATTCTGTACTAGATTTTGCAAAATATAGTAGATCATACACACACACCCACATACACACCTACCCCCAAGCCTTCCCCCGCTTAATTGAAATAAACCTTTTTAATAAAATATGTTCAGAGTATCATAATGCATCGTTTAAGACATCTCTCATGTCTGTTGATATCGGGCCTAAAATGGTAATTCCCCTTTCTCTTAATTATCATGTAACTAGGTAAGATCGCATCTTGGCCAAATATAGTCGCACATATTGTACATTTTGCGTGAGAGTTTTAAATCATACATTTGATCTAGGAAGGTTTCGCATGGCCGGAATCAATATCGATGATGGAGCCGCAAAGGCATATCTAGGGATTGATCAAATTTTATGGTAGAATTTGTAGGGTGACATCAACCTACTTGGTTATTCCATATTGAAATTTGGTGATTACTTGCAAAATGTAAAACATGAAATTGTATTAGTAAATATCGTTCGCATTATATATTAGTTTCAATCCGGTGTAACTAAATGACTTGGATATGACTACATATATCCAGAATGAATCACTGAAAATTCCTGAAACAGTTAAATCGGAAGACGAACCAATTGAGATAAGAATGTTGATAATTCACGCGATCTGTCCAAAACTGTAATAATTGGTTTCATGAGAACACATTATTTTATGTAACTAGTCAAAATTCCATTATTCGTTTTAGATAGATGAGGTGGTGATGAGTTAAGATACTGACGATGTAAGCTTCAACCTAAATCTCATGTCTGTGATCATTTCAGAAATTCTTCTTAAACCACAAATATTTGTACACAAAATTAACCGATGTCATAATTTATTTTGTAATGTTTGATTTGTATAAAAAAAATGAAGTTCTAATAACTAGCTAAAAGTAAGCGTACTTTTACATATCTATTCAGCAGGAATGTGTGTCGTTTTTTGTGTACAACAAGCTCTGCTTTTACCCATGTTAACAGATGCACCTCTATATCGTGATGATAAAAAAACATTTCTATACCTATGAAGGTAGGTGTTTTTAGTGTATATTTTTATCACCTCAAAGTCAACGCACATACCAAGATTATTTATCGTTTCTCTACGTAATTTGTTGCGGAGAAACGCCTCACTGTCTATGCATATTGCATACGTGTTGTTGGTAGATTTGGATTCGGGTAACAAAAAATTCATCTTTCTTCTTGAGGACGGTTGTTATAAAATTGAAATTTACATTTCTCATTTAACCATGAAATAGAGTCTTTCATTTTACTCTTAAGAAATTTGCTATATACGATGTGGATATTGTGATGACCTATCTACCGCGCCTCACTCCTACATGATAATGAAATTCAAGACATGTGTGATATACGAGTGTTTTTCGCGTGTCGGGAAAGTAATGTTTCTTTATGACTGCAACTGCATCTGTTTATCCATTCTTAGATTTTCACCATTTAACGCTTTTAAACGACATTTTCTCACATCATTTCGCGTCGGAGCCTTTATTGAATGTGTTGTTGAGGTATACATTAAAATGAGACATGAGAACTATAGAAATCTGTTAAAGACTTTGTTACTAATTATTTCAGGCGCATTTTCTGTTTTATTTAAAGTATGTACTGTACATATGCAACTGTAGTGTCTACGATAAACTGTTTCTCAGAGGTAAGTTAGTTATGATTGATTCTTGAGTTTATACAATTGAGGATTTACTAAATCTCTTTTAATTATTTTTCATATATGTGCGATAACTACAGTTCAGCACAAAGTAAAAACTAATGCTACGTGAGCTCAAGACCTCGAAGTAAATTGTTCAAGCTGAAATCATCCCATTGGAGACTTGGACCCAGGATCAATTATTGCGTAGACTTGGAATGGAACTAGGAATGCCATTTATAAAATCTATAAACCAGCACAACGAGTTCTAAAACCCGGGATTTTTTAGCTTGAAACCCAGACATTCTTGCTAGAAAATATTTTTTTATTTTACTTACTTAGTTTATATTTTCAACTCTTTGCTCACATTTTCTGAATTTCCTTAACAATGGAAAAATACACATGTTATATTTTTAGCTAAGTGATCTGCACCGAAGGCAGTCTCTCATTATCGGGCAATAAGTTTACTTTGTTATCTTAGCAAAATTCTCGAGAAATTAATCAGCTCGCAAATAATCCAGTATATTCTCTCGGATAATAAGCTCATTTCAAAATGGCAATCCGGTTTTCATTCTGGCCATAGCAGTGAAACTGAATTGTTGAAAGTATCTACCGATATACACAATTCACTTGACAGTGATGTGTTAAGAGCTTTGGTATATTCCTCGACTTCACTAAAGTAATTTATTCCGTCAATTACAGTTTACTTTTATCAAAAGTGCAAAAAAAATGTATAATTTGCCTTATTCATCTTCTAAAATAATTTTTGACTTCCTTTCCAATCGCTCTCAGTATGTTAAAGTTGGGAATGCTAAATCTAAATGGATTAAGTTTAAAAGTGGTGTTCCGCAAGGTTCAATTCTTGGACCGCTTCTCTTTATCTTATTCATAAATAATCTCCCTGATATTATTGAAGGCGTAAATATTCACATTTATGCTGACAATGTTCATGTAATATAATAAATATCTCTGACTGGGCCACCAGCAACCGACCCTTGTTGAACCCCCTGAAGACTTCTTGTATGGTATTTTACAGGAGAGATTTTTGAGTTTTCAGATCTTCCCTCTAAACATCTTAATGAATTACTTTTGCCATATGCATGGGAATGTTGTGACCATATTAATTTCTCATTACAAATGATTTATGGTGACCTTTGATTGCTTTGTCTATCAAGTAGTTTGCCCCAGATTGAGCTAAAGCTAATCACATTATTACAATTAAAGTTGAGCCATATTTGTTTTTGCCACAAATTCAATTTTAAATGAAATTTTCCTATAATTCCGATAAGTGGAAAAGGGGAAAAATTTCGGCAATGTTCGTTTCGTTACCCTCTGAGCAAACATTTTAGCGAAATATTATCGAATACCGAAATTCGAGATTTCTTCGAGAATTATTTGTTTAGCTATATGTTGCTGTCGTCCGAACGCCCATTCCTTGGTTTTATTTTGACTTTTGTTCAATTCTCAGAAACAATTGAAGAAAAATTTTATGGTACTTTTATTGTAGATTTATTGTAAAATATCATTTGTCGTCTAAAAGTGCAGCAAGCCTCACAGAAAAGCAGAAAATATTAAATTGATCCGATTTGAAAAGTATTTTCTGCAACGTATGAGCAGAGTTGCCACCTACACCTATTCGAAAAATTACTTAATTTGACCCACATGATTTCATTTTATCGAATTGATTGAATCGGTTTTGTGAATCGTTATCGAATCTTATGACGATTCGATATAGAATGATCTTTCTAGTTGTGGCCGGATCGAAATCGAATCGATAACGACATCGAGATCGAAGTCAAACTCCGCTAAAACGAATTGCTTTCGATTCGATACTAGACTTCATACTACACTACAGCGGCAACAGATTCTAACACAACCAGAATTTGACTACGCTAAATTTGGTTTTCACACTTCCTGTTCTCTCTATATTCTAAAGTCTCAGTCGCACTATAATAATGCATAGCTAAGACCTTTTCCTCCATTCTTGCAAAATAACATTGATCCTATTGAGTTTATCAACAGGTGCCAAATAACCGGCGATTACCCATTGAATAAATAACTAATAAGGAATGCGGCATATCGAGTGAGTCGGTGATAGAAATTTTAAATGTATTGGTGAGATCTGACATTTCTTAAATAAACAACGTGCACATGATCTTAAAATTTCATATATTTCTTTATTTCTGTTATAAGTAATATTTAAATAGTTTTTTCACGAATAATTATAAAATAAGAAACGTCAAAAAGGCAAATTCAACCAAGTCCAACCCGTACACTGTAGTCGTACGAAATCCCGCATCCCTATTAGTTATTTATTCAATGCGAGCAGTTTACAGAATATTGCATGAAAAGTTTAATTATACTTCAAAGTGTCAAGTGATGAATTTAAAAATTGGGTAAAGTTTAGAAAAATGCGGAAGCATTTAATTGTTTTGTTAAAATGCATACAATTACTTTCATTTTCCTAAAAGTAAGCATTATGACCTATAAATAGCTGTGAAAACTATCGCTACCAGAAGTGTGGTTAATTCAGGATAATTTTTTAAACATGAAACGTGTTTGATTCCTCATAATGCGCAATGCTAAAAGCCTTTAAACGACACGTAACCCCCGGAAAATGCAAGCCAAGAACAAAGTCGAAAAAGAGAGCAGGGATCAGCAGGCGACATCGACATCCACAGTCTACTTGCCTTGTCTTACTTCAGGAGTTTTTCATATAAAAGTTGCTTGTATTTTGTTCAAACGCTATAATTTCCATTAATTTGTTCTACATGTTACTTTTGTTTTTAACTATTAGAAAGAAAACACATTTGGCTGCAATTTGCTTTAACTTCATTTTGCTGTGGGAGCGACAGTTTTGGGTTTTAAGACCTGTTTAAGATGAAATTTTAGGTTTTCCTCCATGACGAGTATACAAAAAGCAGTGAGAGTGAGCTCTTACTGCATGCTGTACCCGGCCCTTTAAGGCCTTTTAATCTGTCGGTGCCTTCGGCGACTTTATGGGTTGTATTATATTCCGGGGCTACGAACGACACGTTTCTCATACATATGCTTATTTTGTAACGTTATGGCCTGTAATAAAGAAGGCAGTGGGCAATCCTATAAGTTTTGGCCGAGTTCCAGTGAGTTGCGATGCTAACTTGACGTCAACTTAGCACCACATCCACTTTCCTTTAGAAAAAAGGACACGACAAATTTATGGATTTCATGACAAATTAACGACAAATTCCAAGATGTATAATTTTCCAATCCGATAAGTTTTGGCCGAGTTCCAGTGAGTTGCGGTGCTAACTTGACGTCAACTTAGCACCACATCCAGTTTCGTTTAGAAAAAATGACACGAAAAATTTATGGTTTTCACGACAAATTAGCGACAAATTCCAAGATGTATAATTTTCCAATCCGATAAGTTTTGGCCGAGTTCCAGTGAGTTGCGGTGCTAACTTGACGTCAACTTAGCACCACATCCAGTTTCCTTTAGAAAAAAGGACACGACAAATTTATGGATTGCATGACAAATTAACGACAAATTAACGACAAATTATGAGATAGATCCGAACTATATCAGACGAAGTTGCGGTGCTAACTTTACGTACGTCCCGAAAGTGCCGAAGTTAATATCATTTAACTTGTAGGTACTGTTTTTATTACAAAGATTATTGAATATGATTTTATAATTTATTTATTTTTTATTTTTTTTTTCTGTCAGGTCAATAATTTCTATTTAAAATTTCGTTTTCAGACTTCCGTGCGCACTAGGCACAGTGCTAACTGTGCCTAATGGTTAATATGGTGTTGGTTGATTGGTCTTGTTTTAGCAGGTTTTTACAATGGGCTTTGGTCTCTCGTGCTTGGGATCTTTCGTCCCTTGCGCTAAAAAAAAAGTTCCGATGTAAATGAAGCAGTGTAGCAATAAAAAATTCAGGGGCGATTAATCATATGGCGGGATTGGGCGCCAAATAGCAATGTAAATTTAACATATCGGAATAATTAACTGGTCCGGCAACCCTGCGTTCCATTGCATGCTTTAGGCCGAATACAAGTACAGCGTTTTGTCCGTGCTTTATGAACGATTGCAAATGCCGAGCCGCGGTGTAACGTTCTTCAATCATCAGTCGTGAATTAAATAAAAAAATACAGGAAAAAGAGTAGGTTGTTGTAGTAGCTAAATCTCGGTTTATATTAAAGATGCTGAAGTTCGTTTCATTTCGTACCAGAATTTATGTCTACATTCCACCTGCCAACGGCCGCTGGAGAGAGGTCTTTTTCCACATTAAGAAGAAGGATTAAAGATTATCTTAGAAATGTACTTTTAGATAAGAGGACAAGTGACCTGGCACTAATCAATTTTTCTCAATTTTGAATTCTATTTCTGAGGATGAAATTATAAATAGGTTTGTATCATTAAAACAAAGAAGAAATTGTTAACCTGCATAAGCATTTTTCCGAATGTTCAGTTTTATAGTTCATATTCAAATCTATAGTCTTGTATCAGTATTAGTCACAAATATAGTTTTGAATTTCCTAATAAAAAACCTTAAGAAAAAAAAATATTTTTCCTCAATTATCTTCATATTAAAAAATTGAAGGGAGGGCTCGGGAAAGGGCGAAATGGTTTTGAACGCCCAGAGGTGAAAATAGTCCTAATCCACCCCTGAAACAATTGATATGAGAACGTTTTTTCTTACAGTTTCATGCCATGTTCTCCAGAAAGATAAAACAAAAATTTCTCATGAATACTACCATAGATGGGACAAGAACTAGATGTCGCATTCTAGATCAGAGTATACAGATTGTTGATGATCTCAATAACATGTTCGTTGGTACAGTGTCGGATGCATCATCGGATCCTCTTGAAATTCCTGCCTATGATTCATCTTATGATGGACTTTCTTTTGCACAGGTTGACCAAGAGGAAGTTTATAAAGCCGTTTTCTCGGTCACATCAAATGCTGTTGGTCTTGATAATATACATCCCAAATTTATTAAACTGTTATTGCCTATTATTCTATCTAATCTGACGTATATACTTAACACTATAATACTCACGTGTGTGTACGCTGAATCTTTGAAACTATCCAAGATCATCCTTATCCCTAAGAATCCTAAACAGAATCCCCAGGAATACCGACCCATCTCCATTTTATCTTTCTTGTCCAAGGTTTTAGAGTGGCTTATACATCAGCAAATACTTAAGTATATTGAAACAAATAACCTAATGTCCAATTTACAATCTGGATTTAGGCCTAAACACAGTTGTACGACAGCCCTACTAAAGATATCTGATGATATTCACTTGTCTATGAATTCTGATATGATAACTGTTCTTTCTCTTTAAGATTTCTCCAAGGCAAGACCGCCAGCAAAAGGTCTGCTGGGGTGAGTACTCCTCTGAATTTTTGCCTGTATGTAGTGGTGTTCCGCAGGGGTCAATCCTCAGGCCCTTGCTTTTTTCTGTGTTCATAAATGACATTTCTTCAGTCATTTTGAATTGTAATTTTCACTTGTATGCTGATGATTGCCAGCTATATATTTCAAGACCACGTGATGGAGGATGCTGTATGTAGACTGAATGAAGACCTTAGATTAATATCTTTGTGGGCACTACAGAATAAGCTTCTTCTAAACCCGTTAAAATCTAAAGTAAGTAATTCTTATATATCGCAGAGAGAAATCACTGTCGCTTTCAATTCGGCCGTTCGCTACGTGTACGGTCTGAGATGATATGACCATGTTTCTCCCTATGTAAAATCCGTCTTTGGATGCACCTTAAGAGCGTATCTTGACTCCAGGGTAATTCTATTTTTGTATAATTTGATTGTGAAAAAGATGCCTACATGAAAAATTATTGTTTTCTCGGTCCAGTATAACTGTGACGTTGAATGTGCCAAATTTTAGTTATCGTGTAATTGAGCGTCAATTTTTCATTTATGCTTCCAGGATGTGAAATACTTTATCTATGGAGATCAGAGTGGTGGCGGTGATTTCAGGGGCAAGATACTGGATTATTTCTCTTATCGATAATTATTTAATTAATAATTTTTCTAATTTTAGTGATTACCACATACATATTAGTTTTTTGTTTGTTTTTGCCTCTATTATTATTATTGTATAGATATAGTTTTAGCGCTTTTATAGTTTATATTAATTATTTTATTATTTTTTTCCTTGTCTATTCTTTAGTTTACCTACTCTAGCTCATACTGCAGCAGATTATTTTTTTTAAGTTTACCTACACATAAGTAGATAGCAGGCTTTAAGTGTGTAGATGTTGTTAATAAATAAATGAAAAAAAAATGATTGTGAAATGGGTAGTGCATTCTGGAATGGACCATAACATGTTTTAGAGTGTGCCGAAACAAATATTTTTATAATAGCAATTTTGTATACATTTGATCGACTTCTCCAACACTTCAGATACGAAAAAATATGAATCACTCGACGTATACTACATAATTTCAAATGTTGTGGTCTATTCCGGAATGGACCACCCGCCCATATAAATTTTATATTCTTTTTTGCATGCGACATCTAGTTCTTGTGCCATCTATGGTACAAGGAACATAACTTACATATTATACTTCAAACTACGCAAGAAGTTTAAAAATTTCCATTATTTGTCAGTTCGTAACACATTTCCCAATCTCAATAATAATTTTTCCTATTTTCATATTTTCTATATACTTTTACAAGAGAATTTATAACTTTCATGTATGCACTGCACGAACAATTTACAAATATTTGATTTATAGCCCTCGAAATGGCTGTAGAGAATTCAACACCGCGGAGTCCAGTTTCTATCTTCGTTTCAGTTTAAAATTAGGACATGCAATTTTAAGAGTTGCCTGATGATTCTGCAAAACTGGTTGCAATCCCGATAGCAGAATACTACCTACTTAAGTAGAACTAACTATATAAAGCAAGTTTAAATTTTTTTTTACTAGAATTCTACTAACAACGGTAAAAATTAGACATAAATAAACATTGGAATTTTTTTATCATCAGCGCGACCTATGTAATTCAATTAAAATACACACAAAAATGTATATTTATCTTCAACGGTGATCAACAAAACCGGAAATGTGAGACATTTTAAAACAAAACAATTTCTTGAAATCTTATATTCATATACCTACAGAAGTTTCATAATTCATTAAAATATTTTAATTCAAAAAAATAGTTGCAGAGTCATCATAAGTGGACCGAAATTTACAATTACATTCTGCAACTTCTCAAGTCCCAACACCAACACGACACTTCGATCTCATTTGCATATGATGGCGTTGTACTATCTACAAAAAGGTTAAACAAAATATTTCCCGACCAGTTGACAGAAGTAAGTCAGATCCAATTTAATGTAAACAAACAAGTAGAGGTACCCGAGCTGGCCTGACTGACCCAGTAGTGGCGGAAGACTTACTCAATATAACGATTTCTCATTATTGAACGGGCTTAAGCTGATTGATGAAAACTACACGGTCCGCAGCGTTCGCAAATCGACGGCAGGCCAGTGGCCAGTGGATTGGAAGAAAGGTGCATCATAAGTAGAGGGCGACCGATTTGTTAGAAGCTGCAAAGAAAGCTTTGCAGATGAGGAAGATAGCGAGAAGATGTGATCCGGTCCATAGGAGGTTCATTCAAGAAACCAACGATCATTGGGTGCAGTTTGCAATTGAGACTGGTGTAGATCGTACGATCGGTGGCTTCTATGTTCTTCGATAGTTATAAGTTAAGTTCAGTCCGTAGTAGTGATCTATAATAGCTCCCGCGCGATTAGTCTTTTAACTCGCTACCTATAAGTGTCTAGTTAGTCTGTTAGTTAGTTACTGAGGATACGTTTAAGTTTTGAATGTTGGGAACTTTAAGTGCTCTAATTGGAACTTATTATCTAATTATCTTTCAAGTTTAATTAAGATCAGTGATCGTGGATAGTTAATTGCATATTTTCTGGTGTGCTTACGAAGTGTTAACAAGTTCTAAATGTGCGTTAAAATTTGATTTGCGTGCTTTACTGTTATAGTTTTCACATTTTAAATTTGAATTAATTGGATTTGGAGGCTATAATTAATAAATACACACTGTGGTAAGTAAGTGGAATATTCTTAATGCTAATGCACACATATTTGTGTGTTTTGTGTATATGAATTAATACTTTGTATGGTAAACATGTTTTCATATTTTTGGCCTTTTTCTAAGGTGAAAGTGAAGAATTGAATTGGGAGAAAAATGAGGTATTTAGAGGTTGAGGTATTTATGGAATGCTGACCTTGGTCTACTTAATGTTTTGGTTTGGTTGACGAAAGTATCAGGGTTTAGATGTAGAAGTGTAGATTTTTTGTCAATTCTTTTTTATCTTTCGTGGCAGTGTTTTTTTAAGTACAATTAAACTTTTGTTTCCATGTTTTTTTTTTTAAATTTATATCAAGAATTAAATTTTAACATTATTAAACCGATTTGTAGTTCCGTTTTCATCACTCTCGGTCACGAATCCGTAAAAGTATACCCTCAAAAATTTTTTTTTTACTTTTTCAATTAATTTATTTTTTATTTTGTACTTTAACCTATTCACATATTTTCACTGGAGAAAAGGCTATATTTACAGACATTCATTTAGTAGGGTATCACCAAAATTATTCTTAGACAGACCTTGGCAATACTTAAGTAAAAAAGACTTATAAGTACTACATAAAGTACATTTTCGTTACTTAAAACTTATTACTTAATACTTTTGAAATGCCCCTACTTAGTACTTGAACATGAGTCTATTAAGTACCTATAAAAATCTAACTCATCGTAGAAAAGAAAACACAATCTCTAGCGCAACTGCTTTTTTGTTGAGCACGCAAAGAACTGTCAAAGCATGTGCCGCACTCACGCATCAAGGCAGAACCTTAGACAAACTAATAACATACAAATAAGAATGGGCAAGTAGAACAACAACGAGTAACGTCTCGCTCGAATATAAAATCGACAATGCCTCGACTTGATGACATAACCAAGGACATGTATAATATGGACTGACTGCGTTCATAGAATACAATGCAGAAAGCGGGCTCATTTCTATATTGCTGAATTTCGGTCTAAGCACCAAGTACAAATTGAGAGAGAACTGAAAACAGCAAATAAATTAGTGGATTTGTCGAAATACGTATGATACGGAAGTAAAAGGGCGAACGGTACCTAGTTGCGCAATCTACGGGAAAAAGTATTAGTTTTATGTAAGTACATATCTCGACAATTTACTTACAAATGTATTGCTCCATAAACTAAACAGCTGTTTGACCGTAAAGTGGTGTTCGTTCATAGAGATGCCATGGACAGTGTAATAGGCAAAATGGCTGTAATAACTTTTATGACAGTATAACAGTTCTACTAAGCCGAATCACATGGGAAGTGGAACAAATTGTTATTAGCATTTTTGCTTGTCATTTTGCCCCTTTTCCTCTAGTACAAGATTGTGCATGCTGTAAGTTCTCCTTCTTCCGCTTTAGATTTACATAATAATCGTTGTATTAAAAATCACAAGTTTACAAATTCTGGTCTACTTTTGGAGCCGAGCAGATGAGAACGATTTTTAACGTTATTTGATGCCCTGAACTCAGATCTTCAATCCGTGTGTTAAGATTGGTTCTAGTTTTCGAGTTCGCGCTAGGTGGCAGTACTGCGCTCTTACAATGGCTATCAGCTGACCACGTTGCATCGTACATCTTTTGGAATTTGTTTTTGTACTGTGATTGTGCTTTGGGACGTGTGAAAATGCAGAGAAAACGTTGCAGAGTCGATTCAAAGTGTTTTTGTTACGTTTGTGGATGTTATATGCTCGCAAAACGTGGAAAAATCATGACAAATTTGTCTGTTTTAGTGTCTGTGGGACAGCCGTGCAGTTGATCATCATTATGTGAGAAAGGTGTGGCCGAGTCGTACCTATTATGAGCCAGGACAACAAAACGTGTCTACTCGTGAACCCAAAGGACGTTTTATTGCCACCTCTTCATATTAAACTTGGCCTTATTAAGAACTTTGTCAAAGCGCTCAATCGCGAAGGACCGGCTTTCCAGTACTTAATCAAGTTATTTCCAAAACTGTCATTCGCAAAAATCTAAGAAGGAATATTTGTCGGACCTGATATTCGAAAACTATTGGCTGATGCAAACTTCACAAAATGTTTAGCGCCTGATGAAGCAGCAGCATGGGCATCGTTTAAAAGTGTTGTTCACAACTTTCTCGGTAACCAACAAATCACCGGATTACAAAGAAGTAATCGACGATTTTTTGCAAAATTACCACAAGATTGGAGCTCGAATGTCTCTCAAGATACATTTTCTGCATTCACACATTGACTTTTTCCCACAAAACTTAGGCGACACGAGCGACGAGCAAGGAGAGCGGCTACATCAAGATATAGCGAAAATCGAAAGGCGATACAAAGGATGTTGGGACGAAGGCATGATTAGCGACTACTGTTGGACCCTAATGCGTGAAACAGATCCCAAGCAGTATAAAAGACTCTGTTCATTTCTGATTTATACTTTTCAATTCAATAAATGGCCGTTAATTGTCAAAAATAGTAAAATAATAAATTTATTGAATATTTCGAAAACTAGAACCAATTTTAAAAAACGGGCTGCTGATTTGGATTCAGCTCCCAAATTTACCTTATAAACAGCTTTTAGTTGCTCAAGTACAAAACCGTGTATACTTGTGAAATTGATTAGTGTGTTAGGTAAAAATGTTGAAAGAGAAAGCATAGTCTCATTATTAGAAGCATCCTATTCATGTGACAGTTTTAACAGAGCTGTTCTACTGCTACTGTGCTAAGGGTAAGCAAGAAATGTCTCGCTCCAATATAAAATCAACGATGCCTCGACACGATGTAGGCAACGCCTCAAGTTTTTCTTAGAAATTTACTGGAAATTGTTTCCTTAGAATTGTTATGCATTATTGGAAGATAATAGGTGCTTGGGCAGACGTCTAATAGTTTTTTGAGTGTAGCAATAAGAGGTGAACGTTTTACTCTACCTGCAGTACCGAAAACTATAAAAAAAACTATAAATAGTAGCCACTGGTTACTAGAAATATTATAGTTTTAAAAAGGTATTTATTTATTAATATATATTAACTGAACTCGATAAGCTTCATTATATTACTGCCAACGTACAAAGACTCTAAAAAAGTACTTTAAAAAGTACTTCAAAAAGAATTCAGTACTTTTTATAGACTTAGTACTTACTGAAGTACTCAGGCCTTCAGTACTTGTACTTAAGCACTTTTTCTTTGGTACTTGCCCAGCTCTGTTCTTAGACCAATAATTATAAATATTTTCTTGTTGGAAAGTTTACTAAAATCGATTTATTTTAATGATCTCTAAAGCAACAGTTATGTGTTGAAGTAAGATACAAAGGTCAGTAGGTAGTTGCCACATTTACCGGCGAATATATCAGTTTCGTGATAGTACATATCAAATGCTTATATTTAAATTAAGATTCTATTAGAACGTTCCAAATAACATTAATTTTTCGTTGAGAGCGTTAGGTTCCGATTTTTTTTTTACACAGAAGGGCTGTAAGATAAAAAAGCTCTACTGTTTCTTCTCACAGAAAAAGGTATAAAAATTTCCCTTGAACTAATTGTATATTTCTTATGTTTTCACACTCCACGATGACTATCTTTTATATTATGTGATAAAATGCAAATTTCCTGTTTTTAATAATACAAAATTACAAAATCAAACATCTAGGGAAATAACGCCTCAGCAGTTATCACTGATCGGCTAAATTTGCTTTTGCTTTTTTTTGGATTCCGTATTTTTAAGAAAAATTTGGAAATTTTAACAACAAAAAATAGACTCGAAGGATATTGTGTTCCACATCAGAAATGTTTTAAATATTTGAAAGTATTTATAGAGGGGTAAAAATTTCATTGAAACTGCAATAAAATTTGCAATTAAGGAAAAATGTGCCGCTACACAGTGACTAATAAATTTGTATGGTTTTAGATTTTAGATGTCTTTTTAAAATTATGTAAAAGCGGCACAAATTCGCGTGGATATTAAATAAATAAATATATAAATAAATGGATTTCATTGTTTATGAAATTATAAATAATTTGTTGAAAATAGTGGTCTTATGGTTCATGACATGATTTTAGCAGATAAAACTTGCAATTCCAGATCTTCGAAAGAAGCAGTTCTCAAATGCTCATATGGGCTCAGCAGGACACGACTTTATAGCCCTATCTTTCTCTTTTTTTTTTGATACCTATGGTCTCCTCTAAAGCCAAATCCTGGGTGCGTAATCGAAAACTATAATAATTTTTGTGTAGCATGACATATTCTACCTAAGTGTTATGGGATTCTGAAGCAAATTAATACCAACTTTTATTTGATTAGCGAAAATTTTTATAACAATACTATATACACAAACCGAGGGTTTTCGTCCATTTTTCCATGTTTTATTTTTATTGTCCTTACATTGAGTACATAGTTTTTCTTCCTATTTCTATGTTCTATCCTATTCCTATATTCCTGTCTAATTGCTTATAAATATGTAAGTCTCATAAGTGTTGTGTATTTATGTTTTAAAGAAACAACATGTCCTGCCCTTGCGTAGGCTTGAATTCAGGCTCGCAGCAAAGACAGAAATTTTTACAACTTTACTAACTGGGTTACCACTGCTTAGTTGAAATTTTCAAAACATGGTGCTTGTGTTGTGTGTATTTAAAGAAGACTGTAATTGCTTTGTTATTACGTTTCCATACACTCTGCCCCTAATTTTTGCAAAACGTTTCTTCAAAATTCCTCAAAACCATATGTATCATTGTAAAAAGTGTAATTTATTACAACATAGTAAAATAATTATGCATATCCTTATAAAATGCACGAATAAGGGTTTATTGGCACTTTCACACCTTGAAATTGATAGTGCGAGTCGCAGGCATTGAATAAGTACTAATAAGGAAGCGGGGTATCGTGCGAATACAGTGTACGTGTTTAACCAATTCAATCACAGTATGATCTATTGTCAGAAGGAGGGGGGGGGGGGGTGAAATGACAAGAGGGCCTACTGCCTCTTTTGCGTTAGTTCAACATTTCTGACATTTCATATTTTATGAAAAGAACTTCGGGTTTGAGTTAGCGATATTGTGATAAATAAATAATTTAACAGGGTTTTTCTTAATAGTAGTGTGAAATTAGTGTGAAATATTCTTTTGTGAACGATATTTTATGTAATCGAGACTCAGCAGTCTTAAAAAATCGTAATGAAGTGTGCTGTGCTGTGTTGCAGGAAAAACAGCGTTATTGTCATGGGAAAGTATTCTTAAAGTAACTTTAATAGCTTTACTAATTAATTATAGTGTTTTAACCAAAATAAAAGTGAAATATTTATAAAAATAAACAGCCATGGCAAAAATTTTTACATTTTCTAATGCCGGTCTTTGTTTCTATTTCAATTGTAATTGCTGTCTAAATTATGTCAGTCATACAAAGGCAACGCCAAAAAATATTATTTGAAAATAAGGGGGCACTAAAAATTTGTTTATTATACATAGCAATTTGGATTATAAAAAATGTTCCCGTTCAAAATTTCACGATTTCATTACCGCAATGGCGAAACGAATACAAACACAGCACACTAATACATTTTGCCGAGTGCCTTAGTTATTTATTCAAGTGTCTCAGCCTCTATAGTTGTAGTATTTTTTTTTATTTTCTGAAACACAAAAAACAGTTCAGTGATTGTCGGTGTAATATTACAACTATTTTACAAGGTTACATTGACTCTTTACTGTAATTTTTTGTAATATTTTCACATTTTTTACACTTATAAATTGTTGTGTAAATATTTGTTCCATTAGCCTTTTTGGATTTTTGTGTAAATAAGGATAAATTTATTACAAGTCCATTACGTGTGCAAATTGCCGAAATGATAGTATTCTTCTCCATAACATTAATGCCAAATACTTATTGTATTTACAATAAAGTCAATAGAACATTTTTAATTTTCTGCAACTGATTGACGTGTATTAAATGCCGTGCCCACTGCCCGGTAATCGAATCTTTACTTCAGTGAGGACTCATCAGATCATTCTTTTTTAATCCTTCGGAGATTATAGTGCGGAAGCGACTGATTTTCTTTTGATATTCTACAGGACCACGCATGTTGGTGTGACCTTTGTCAAAATGGTTCTCCTTCAATTAAATCTGATCTATAGAATACAGTCTACTTTGCTATTTGTTATTACTTCAGATCATCTGGTAAATCCATTTAAAATAGCTATATTGATCCTAGAGTTATTTAGATTTAGAGTTTTCAAATTTCTTTGTTAAGACTCGTTCACTCCAGAAAATATTCGATACATTTTGCCTGTAATGAATTAAGAGAAATATTATACATCCAGCAATCGTTCTGTGTTTTTTTTATTATTATAAAAATCTGGGATGCAGATTGCAGACAGAGATTCTGCCTTTCATCTAATCACTGCGATCTTATGACACCTCTCTTTAGATATCGTTTAACAGTCTTTACATTGAAGTCAAAATCAGTAGCTGGAGAGCTCTATACCTGCGAAAAAGTACTTTTTCTATCCACATGTTATCAGTGCTTTAAATTGAAAATCTGTTCAGAATTTTTGTAGTAATTTTCGTAAAAATACTTGGTACCTACACTACCTCAATGAGATAATATAATTTTTTATTAAGAAACTGATGCCATAGGGGACGATTGTGTACCTTGGCTATGTGTGTAACTTCGTCATCTCATTTTCCCACGGGCCTACAGTTACCACCTACATAAACGCACTTTTATCCGATTTTTCTAATCAACAGATGACATTTAATTTATTCTGGAAATTAGTTTGCCGGACAAATGTGCAGTTATTGTGGTTTAAAGAAAAGTCGTGAAAAAAGTAAATATTTTCCAGTGATAAAGAATTGAAAGTGTTGGAGTTCTATTCTTCCATATCATTGGACTCCAGTCAGGTAAAACTTATTTATATTTGCTGTTATAAATCGTGCAGCATGTGGTGAATTGTGTATCTTAAAATATTTCACATGTTGTACCTTGGGCAGCAAGTACGACCTTGACATTTCCTTTCATATATCCTAAAATATAAACTTTTAATTGCATTTTCGACTATTATTGGAAAGGTTATGGGTTAGACACAGTGGCGTAGCTAGAGCTTTTGTCACCTGGGGCGATCCTGAATTTGCTGCCCTTTCTAATTTAATCAAAATCAAGCGTCGTTATTAACAATTATTGAACATAAATAAATAAATGGGTAAAACCATTTATTTATAAAATTAAAAGTTTAAGTTTTTTTTTAAATAAATGGGTAAAACCATTTATTTATTTTGTTTAAACAGATTTACACATACTGATAAAACGTATATTGATTTATATATTTATTTTTTTTTGCATTTTTATTACAAAAGTCTTGAATGGCATTCAGGCCTACCGGGAAATTCGATTCAATCAAATCTACATCATTTTCTACTGTTTAATACAATTGAATCGAAGATTTTCCAAATTCAATAAAAGGTAATTGCCGGCTGGTTATTTTTGATTGGCGCTGAAGAATATTCGATGTGATTAATTTTACTAGTAAAAAGTGCTATATGAAAAGCCTTGATTCGATCGAATCTAGATCGAATCGAATTCCCTGGTAGATCTGTTTGTCAAAATTTATATTATCTGTTAGTTCTCTTTCTATTGACAGTATCAGTAGATTTCGTAATCTTAAATCACTCATTGTGGAACGAAGATAATTTTTAATTACTTTTAATTTGGAAAAGTTCCGTTCACAACTAGCGACACTAATGGGTATTGTTAAAAAAATGCTTAATAATATTAATATGTTGGGAACAGAGTTTTGCAACCTATATTTTTTGATAAATATTAAAAGTTCAAGAGGCGCTTCCCCGCTTTTCCAACATTTTGCTTGCTCTTGTACATCAGGTAGAGACATAAAATTCTGGATCCTTTTCCTTTCAATATGAAACTGTTCCTCCTCAATGTTAACAAAGTTATTTACTTGATATTCAAAATTTTCATTTAAAAGATTAGATGATATTAGGCACGAATTATAGGCTGCAAGGACATGTAGTTGCCCAAATCGTACATTTATTGCCTGAATAACTCTATCCAATGACAAAAACATTTTTCTTTGTATTTCTTTTTCTAAAAATAACCCCACCACACCACTCATAATTTTTTTCTTTCTAACTCGACGCTCAGTGGATATCTCCAACTCTTCACATATTTTTTTGGCTGTTATAACTGCTTTTTGCACTAGGGTGTCCCTTTGTCCAATGATATACATTTGTAAAGGATTCAGTTTTAAATCATATTAGCCGCGTTCTTTTTTCGTGATTCGGATCAAAAAAGGTTATCGACTGACATCGGTGTCAAAATCGGTTTTAAATTTACATGATTTGTTATGAATTTAAGAAATCATCACATTGCCAAAGTTTTGTACGGTAAAAACTTCAAAATTTTAACCAAATTTTATTCAGGTTCTATTTTGACGTTTTTTGAAGCTTGAAATCATGGCAATTGGATAATTCTCCTCATATATGTAAAATATTATCTACCTACAGATATTATTGATAGATATTGAATCCCTTTGTTTGCCGGTATTGTTGCCCGTCATTAATTTCCAAAAGGACGGATTCCCATAAATGGAAGTTGCACAGAAAAAAAAGATTGCATTGCGTTGAGTAATATTCCTCCAGCGTCTGATCTCGTTTTAATATTTTCTAAGAAGATATGAATGTTTATTGCTCGTCTCAAATTCAATTATAAAAATCACTTAATTAATTTAAATTACCCAAGCAGTCAAAATGACTGCTCTTTTGCAATATACATAGGTATAACACATACATTTTATCAGAAACAAAGAGGGGGGGGGGGGGTTTAAATAGAACTATAAATAAATGCATTTATATCATGTATACAAAGTCTCCAAAGTCTAAGAAATTGTATCGTTATCAACATAATTTTTTTTCTAAATGAAATTAAAAAGCAATCTAATATGGGAGATTTCTTCTTACTTCCTAACTTGTTCTTAAAAGTTGGCGATGTCCATGACCGATGGGACAATAACAACAATGGTGCCTAAAAAAAGTATTAACAGCTGATGTTTGTTTACATACGTGATTAAGCTTAAAGGAGCTTTTACAATGGCAGAGTAGAGTGGAGTCACCAAATTGAATTTTCTGTCATCATCTCACCAACGTGGGATTTAGGACTTTTTCAAATCTGACGCTACTCTGTGATATCCACTCTGGTAGGAAACGTGAAGAACTTATAATAGAGTGCAAGCTTGCGACAAGAAGAGACAATGCAATCTGGTGACTCCACTCTACTCTGCCATTGTAAACGCTCCTTATAAATCTCAACGTCGATAAGGACTGCCGGAGTCAGCACGCATTTTGGTTAAATTAAATACTTATTACAATAAATGATTCTGTAGATTACAGCATTATTATGTTATGAATTTTTATTTTTAAATAATTTAGACAGAAATATAAAAAATGCCGCCTCAAAATATATGCCGCCCGTGGCGGCCAACCCCTACTCCCTAGATACGCCACTGGTTAGACAATCTATAATTATCGCTTGCTTAATATTTGTCCCATTAGTATTGTAAAAAAAACTATTTCAAAAGTCGTACCAATACAGCACATACAGCACCTTTCCCTACATATTTGTGCCATTTCAAACATTCTAGAATTATGAGTTTGAATTAAACATTGAAGTAATGTAAAATTTGGAAAAATTATTATATAAAATGAAAAACCTAAAAAAATGAATTGAATTCAAAAAGAATAGAATCCTAATCCCTCTGACCTGCCACTCTTAACTTGATTTGTTACCACCCACTAACTATCTCTCCTCCCATATCTGACTTTAACTTTCCTTATTATACCTCTTCCTGAATCCTATTCCCCCCTCTACACATTTTTAAATGAATATATTTTTTAATTCTAAATCATAAACTAAAATTAAAAAGAAATCAAAAATTGAACTGTTTTAAGAACAAAATGAGAAAATGAGATAAACTTTCAATTTTTCTTTTTATTTGAAATTTTTAAAGTCAACAACAAATAACTACAGAGTCTAATTTTAATCTCGTATTAAGAGATAGTTTGCGGCTCTAAGTGAATTTATTTCTCATCAAATCTCACAGCATCCACGTTCTTCTAGTAGCGCATTATTTTTCGCATGTGTGGAGTGAAAATGTTCGTGAATTGTTCCAAAACATTAATTATAATCATTAGCCATATCTTGAGGTTTATTACTATCTACGTTCACATGAGTTACCGCGCGTATATTATCAGTCAGATATAAATTTTCATTAAAGATTAATAATTTTTTCATGAAGTTATTTTATTCGTTTTTGTGGTCACGTTGTTCGTAAATTTTTCAGAGATTTTAAATTTGTATTGGCTTCGTGCTTGTTTTTTCTTATATATTTTGATTAAGGGATAGATGAGAATAGATCGAGAGAAATTATGTAGCCCGGATAGGTTTGCTTTTCTTTAATGTCGTATTTGCCATCATACTTTAAGTGTTATTTTCGATTTTGATTTTTCATGTTTATTTATCTATTCTGATGTGCAATGCATTTTTTAAATAATTTTTATCCACTAAATAACCCTTGATTAAATAACCTTGTGCGTGAGAGTGACGTTCGTGACGAAAGTGTCAAACTTTGGAAAGAGTTTTAGGGTAGTAAACGTGGATGAATTTACATGGGTTTTTTGATTTAGACTGAGTGAATGGAGAGCTTTCCGATGGAGTAATATTTTTTTACGTTTTCGGGGGGCTTTGGGGTGGGAGTGGTAATTACCTCCCTTGGTTTAATCCAATTTGGCCAGTGTGTGGTATAAAATTAAAGCTCTTGCTAAGTGCTATTAAATGGCATATTCTTCTGTAAGAAACTTTATAATAGACTTTTTCGCCCCAATTTCGGTAAAATGCGTGATTTTCGAATTTGTGTACAGAGGTGGTGTAGATTATTGCGGGGAAATGATTTTTCTTCTAAACGCTTTAGCATAATATTTATTTATTTATTTATTTATTCAGACAAGAGTCACAATTAAAAGCTACCGGGATCTTAATATCTAGAAATTACAGAAGTAAAAAGATAGCATAAGAGTTGCAGAAGAAGATTTTAAATAATAAACAAATTTAAGACTAACAAAATTAGATAGCACTACTATAGAATTCAATGTAAAGTTACTTTTACAGATATTGAAATTTTAATTTATTACCATCGTATAAGCAGCTAGATATAATCTATAGTTTTCAATAAAATTCAAAATAACAGGGAATAAGTTCCGAGGTCACACTGTTGAATCTGTTTTAACACAAAATTTAATGCAAATGCGTTGATGCAAAATTGATTCCATTTTTAAAATCGTAAAAAACGAAAACAAGCACAGGTGCACATGTACTAATAGGGGTCAAGCAGTGACGCTGAAATTTGGTGTGAATGTCAATGACATGTGACAACGTACAAAAAAAAAACACTTAAATCGGGTTACTGAGAGCGCCACACGGTGGTCGTTCCCGAAACTTTTACTCAAGATTATAAGTTGCTTGCATAATTTTTTTTTTCGGAGTACATTTCGAGGTTTTTTTTTTGAGGATTTTGATGTTTTGAATTCAAATTTTTGGGATCTTCTTTTGTTGTTGTTTCCGTTCGAAAAGTATTATAGTTGACTAATTACGACTGGTGTCGTTCTGAAAAATTCACAACAGATGACTGCGAATGTAATCAACTATTCCTGACTATACTCAAGAGTTCGATGGTTATTGTAGCTATCACATAAATGAACAAGGGACAATTGTAAATACGTAAATATATGTTTTCATATAGAATCTATACGTCTAATTAGTGTTATGAAATTCATATTATTATATTTGGTGCAATTTTTTGTATGTTGGTAATATTTGAATTGAAGGTAGCTCAAGAGAATGTAAAAACTTAAGCCCAAAATTCTTTCATTTTGTTTATTTTATCCGAGGTAAGGTTGATTTTTGTTGATTCTGCCATAAATAAAAAATAGTCGGAGTTGAACTACGGCTACGATTGTTTTGGAATACCTTTCAGTTTCATAATACTCTGCATGACTTGCCATTTGATTGGTAGCAGTGATTTTGTGTGTTATTTAAAACTAGCTAAAGTTGCCCGTTCTTAAAACGGGATCACATCTTTTAAATATATCACTGTTCAAAAAATTCATGGAATACCACATTTCTTGTAAAAACTCCATCACTCAGCGGCTTTCGTTGCTGATTTTGATGAATGTTTGGTTTCATCTGGCCATGTTAGAAAACGGCACTGCTTAAATCGATGCCTATATGGGCGAATGTTTGTCCTTGTGATTTTTTGATTTGCTGGGATCACCGGAAATTGTCGCCATCGTAGGATTAATGGCAAGGTAGTGTCTGATAGAGCATAATCATTATGTCTTGATGAATTTCGGTGAAGTCCTCTGACAATTATACGTGTGCCATTGAATAATCCTATCTTTGGGATCAAGTTTCGCAACAGCATCATGATAACTCCTTCCTTCAATAGCAACACATGTGGTGGTATACCCAATAGGGTTTGTTCATTTAGAAACATTGTTGGAAAGCTCAACTCATAGCTGAAATCTTCTAAGTCAACAGAATTTGCGCTATAGTAAATGGTCAAATCTCTTGGAATTATAGGAATTATTATCCTGTTAATTTTTAACGTATTAGCTCATTTCACTAACTCCTCAATAGACATATGCTGAATGTTATTTCCCATTGTTAATTATTGCTTTAGGGATTTCGATTATGTCGTCACAGTTTTTCAAGGGAATTGGTGAATGATTTCCTTTTCCAACATCTAAGAGTCAATTGTTGTGCTCATCCTGTCCTTCTACGCATGTTTGTTGCGAGTGATAGTGCGTGAAATGCGACCATAATCTGGTTGATTTAATGCTACTTCGATAGTGTACAACCGCGTTCCACTGGAAGCAATTGGTAGAGTTTGTCGAAAATCGCATCCCACAACTACCACCTTGTCTCCAAATTTCAACTCATTTACGGAAATTTCTTGTATAGAAGCTTGTTGATGCATCTGAGTCCATGGTTTGAGAGTATTGTTATCTCATCTAAGATGATAAGGGCTACTTCAAGGGATTTAAGACGCATCAATGAACCAGAAGTATCGAGAAGCGGAACTGGTGTAAATTCGCTGTGTACCTACTGTTCGTCCACTTTTCATCACAGTTGCGGCTATTCTGGTTATAAAATAAAACCTACTTAGATTTAAATGTTTTTGCGGGTATACTTACGTTTATATAAAAAAAAACCTGTTGGGAGTCGTCCGCGTTAGAGACAGAGTCTGCTCTTTTTTTTTATATTTAATAACTAGTGGAGCCCGGCGATAATAAAGATGCCTAAATGGGTTGGGGTGGGGGTTGAAAGGTTTGGGGTGATTAGAAATGCATAATATCTAAGCTATCATCTGTCTTGATCGTGCGATTCCGTACTGTAGCGTTTCACTTTGTGTCTGTGTATGTGGGTGCGTGCATATATTCATATGTGTGGGAGTATGTAGCTCTCTACGTCGACGCGTTCTCAGGCAGTGTCCATATATATAGTAAAAAACGAAATTTTTGTATGACAACCCTGCGAAGGAGGGTCCCATTTTCTAACTTAAATTTCCAATTTTTTTAAAAAGGCGCGTGTACAAAATTTCAGCTCTATGCGTCGATGCGTGAAGCAGTGTCCAAATATATAGTGAATAACTAAAGTTTTGTATGGCAACACTAAGAAAGAGTTGCCCGATTTGTTCCACTTTTGGACCCGTATTTGCAATTTTTATGAAAACGCCTTGGTACAAAATATGAGCTATCTACTTCGACGCCTTCTTAGGTAGCTTCCAAATATATAGTGAAAAAACAAAGTTTTGTATGGCAACACCAAGAACCATTGCTATGAAAATACCATTTGACAAATTTTAGCCTTCTTCGTCGACGCGTTTTCAGGCAATGCCCAAATATATAGTTAAAAACAAAATTTTTATATGGTAAGCCCACGAATGAGTTGCCCTATTGGTTTCATTTTTTAATTTACATTTACACCTTTTTAAAAGAGTTCCGTGAATAAAATTTCATCTCTCTACGTCGACGCGTGAGGTAGTGTCCAAAAGTGAAAAACTACACTTTTGTATGGCAACACCAAGAAGGGGTAACCCGATTTAGTCTATTTTTGAATTTGTATTGGCAATTTATATGAAAATATAGTGTACAAAATTTTAGCTCTCCACGTCGACGCGTTCTCAGGCAGTGTCCAAATGTATAGTGAAAATCAAATTTTTATCTGGCAACACTAAGAACAGGTTGCCAAATTTAGTTCATTTCTGAACTCGTATTTACTATTCCTATGAAAACATGCACCAAATTTTAGGTCTCTACGTCGACACGTTCTTAGGCAATATATATATAGTTATAAACGAAGTTTTTGTATGGCAACACTACGAAAGCGTTGCTCGATTGGTCTTATTTTTGAACTTAAATTACATTTTTTTAAAAACACCTTGTACAAAATTCTAGCTCTCCAAGAAGGCGTTGCCGATTCCAATTTTCCTTTTCCTACAAATTACGAACACAACAACAAAAAAATTAGCCAATTGGGTCGAGCCTTTCTCAACTGATGATGTAACATACATGCGGCAATTGATTTTTATTTATATAGATAGACACTATTTAAAACCTTTTTGGTATTCCCAACATTTGACACTGTAACCCCACTTCGGCATTACTTGCCCTTCATTAGATGACACGACACCTTAAATCTGATACGTTTTATAGAGCCTAAGCAAATATGGATCAGGTACATATTGGAAGCTGGGAGGTTTTTAATCCTTTGCGCGTGTGGTACAACTTAAGTCCTTTAAACTTATTCTGAATATATGTATACCTAACTATCCTAGATCTAAACGAAGCCGAAGATTTAATCAAATTCGTGAGGTTTTTTTTTTTTCCAAGACAGTGATCGACTTCTTCGCAACTTTAGTAAAACAGTAAATAATTCTTCTTGGACTGTCATAAATCAAAGCATTAATCATAATTTCTTTTCCATTCAGATTGAGCTGTTCTGAATGAATGAAGATTTTAATTTCAAAAATCATTGAACGTCATCTACACTTTTGTTGATCATTTTGACCTGATAAATTTAACTATTCAGAACTTCTAATCAGTTAAAATTACAACTACTAACTAAGCTACAAGTTACAAAAGTTTACTCCAATAAAATGCTATCTCCTGTGGATACGATTACTATGGGAAATTGGATGCGATAATTGTTCATTCACATGCATCACCTACAGACTTTCTATATAATTTTTTATAAAGTTGAATGCGGATCTACATACATATTTGTATCCGTGATCATAATCAACACAAATTAGAAGAAATTGAAATATGGTACTAGTTGAAAACGGCTTATTTTTATTGAATTGGACATACCTACACATGAGAGTAAATTTTAAAGCGATCAAAAGTCGCCATTATTGGAAATGATTGGAAATGAAATGGAAAATGAAAGCAACCAGAGTAACGCTAGCCGATAAATGTAAAAAACTTGACTGACAATAACTGGAGAAAGGTTGTCTTTCTCAAGGAAAAAGTAATTTGATTTGATCGTATTAAATGTGCTTGTTAAGATCATCACGGATTTGTTTTTTAATTGATTTCGTTGAATTAAAGTAAAATTAATTTTTAAACTTCGCTGCATTAGAGAGACTTGTCTAGTCTTGATTTTACAATAGATATGAGGGTAAAAGGAAAAATTTATTAACCATAAATAGCTTATAATACAGATTATCCTTTTCAGGTAGAATTTGATTGTGGTAGTTGATTTGAATCGTCACTTTGACTAAACTATTAGAAATTCAGTTTATTATAATCCAAGAGCACATTGTTGTACTGTTCATAATAAAATATTTTTAATTGATTATGTATGTCTACATGGCGGTTGAAGTCAGCCACCATGTAGAATGAACTTAAAAGTGAATTGAATTAATTTTTAACAATTTCAAAAGGTTTTTGAGAAATGTTTCTCACAATAGTTGAAAGGTTCAAAGCTAGGCTCAAGTCGATTTATTCAGTTTGTGTTTTTAACGGTTTTGCTATAGCGCCCCATACTAACCCTTGCTCTTAGGTTAAGTTAGGTTAGTTTAGACGGGTGCCGCTAGAGGACTAGCCTTTATCACTTAGACCCCTAGTGGGTCCATTGTTTCCCTAGACGTCATGGAATAACCTCTCAAGTCGCCTCAGATCCATCCTGCTTCCCTTAGTAAACTTAAGATATATCTAAGATACTTTACCTAGATGCATCGTGCTTCTCTCAGAAAACTCAGGATATATCTGAACTCCTTACTTTGCAGCTCCCCCAGAATTGAACAAAAGCTACACAATAGTCTACCTATTTTATTTATCAACGTGGGGCACTCGCAAAGCACGTGTTGGACGGATTCGATTTAATCCGAATCCTTACAGCTGGTGCAGAAATGTTTCGCCGCTTTACCTAGTCTTCCAGCATGGTCCCCTATGGCAAAGTGTCCCATAATGATCCCTACTAGACTTCTGGTATTTGTTCTGCTGTCATTAAGCAGTTATTTTGTCCTTCTTCTCTCATATCAGAAATGCTTGAGATATCGTTATGGCCAGGTACCCAGCATAGGGTCACCTTGTGCCTTTTATAGTCAATTCCTCAAGGCTGGTCTTGCATAACTGCACCAATTTTGATTTTACCAGCACAGCATCCAGCGCCTTTATGGCTGCCGGGCTATCAGTATATATGCAGATGTGCCGTGAGGGGTTTCTGCACATGGATACCAGTGTTGCCAGTGTGAGGTTTCCCCGAAATCTAAGCGCATTGCGATGGAGCTATAACTTAATTACGAACAGGCCCTGTTCCTCAAGAAGTGATGCTAATTACGTAACTTTTTATAATTCGCGTATTCAGTACATTTCGCGTTTGACTGACCCGTGTATGTACTTCAACTGCAAGTCTTTCCTGCACTATTTTCAGCATGGGCTTATAAAAGTAAAATCGAATTTCTATACTTCGGGTATTGAAGGCGAAAAGTAAGTCGATTGCATTTTTACGAATTTCAGAATAAAGTTTTCGATCGAATTAATCACAAAGTTTTAATTAATAAGTTTATTGTTGTTGGTTTTCCTACTGTCTTTGCCAATTGGCTTAGTTCTTATTTATTTGGTACCACACAGTGATGAATATTCTGAGCAGCTCTTTGTGATATTCCTCAAGGACCACTCCTTTTTGTAATTTACATCAATGATATGCATATCTCTAATTATAACTAATTCAAGATTACTTTGCTATGCTTACTATCCAAAATTTTTTGCATTGTTTCTAATGAAAACAAGTGTGGAATTTGCAACTTGCACTTATAGAAACCTTTCATAAATGGTGTTCTATTAACTGTCTACTTCTCAATATCAGTAATTGAATTGCTACCTATGTCCTTTTCTTGTAAAAGTTAGTTATATTTTATTAACTGGATTTGAAAAACCCAAAAAATTGGGTGTCTTCCTTAATGAAACCCGAGTATTATTCGAGGATTATATCAATGCAATCATTGCCAGTCCTGGGCTTTGTAAGCGGATCATAATTATATTGATCCGTTCGTAATCAAGCTCCTGTATTACACATTCTTTTGGATCGATCTTGGAGTATGCCAGTCCGGTGTGGTATCCTTTCTATGCGGTCTATATAAATCGCATGAAAGCTGTGTAGCGCAGATTTGCTCTACGTGGGTTTCATTGGGACAATCGTATTATTCTACATCCATATGTAGACAGGCATAAATCCTTTCCATTGGATTCTCTCGAGAATAGACGACAAACTCTTAGAGTTGTTTTCGGATTTGACTGTATACAGGGAGTGAAAAACTTCCCTGTGCTATTAACACGTTCACGCCGGCGTACATCACCGGTACGTCGCACTAGAATGTCCCATCGGGTTTCGTGCATCACCGGTGGGTCACGCGCGACTGTCCCATCGAACAAAGTGCATCACTGGTGAGTCGCACTTAAATATTCGATCAGATGCTGCGTACCACTAATAAAATCGGCCAAGTGAGAGTCGTACTCATACACGAACGGCTCAGTACTATCGTACAAGATTTAACACTATGTACTTTTTAGATCGAGCAAAAAAGTTGATTGTATGCGGGAGGGAGGGGAGGAGCTCTTTAATTTTTGACTTTATTTTATTTTCATTATTTGCTGTTACAGCGAAATAGAAATATACAGAAATTTCAATTTTCTTCCTATTACGGTTCATGAGATACAGACCGCTGACAAACAGACGGACGGGCAGCGGAGTCTTAGTTATAGGGTCCCGTGATTTTACGATGAAATGTCTTTTTCGAAAAATCATATCTCGAGAAAGGAGCAACGAATTTTTCTGCTTCAAATGCCAAATGAAATTTAATACTTTGAACTTTTCAATAAAGCATATAATAGCACCGACCGAACAAAATTGTTGTTAATAATAGCATTTCGTTATTTTACGGTATACGGTGACTTTAAAAATTCATTAAAATAAATAACTTTGCGTGGGAGGGCCAGCGGTTGTTTTAGTTGTAGTTGGGGAGAAAAAACAGATGAAAAAAAATTTGGGCGGGGGCGCGCCACCACCATAGTGGTTGTCCCAAATAGGGCGTGTGGGGGTATCAAATTAAGGAGGGAAGAGAGTGTGATGTAGTGGCGGATTTCGTTTTTTAATCCAGTAAACTTCATACGGACGTTTTTACCGTTAAAAAGGATTTTTTGCCATTTGGGTCATATACAGCCCCTTCCTACATATGTATATACGTGTGTTACTGAAAAATCACCACCCTTTATCTCGGCCAAACTCCACTTGTTCCAATGAAACCGAACACAATCGCAATTTGTTTTTTAGATATGGCCTCTAGCTTCAAAATAAAAATACCAAAATAGTGATAGAGGGCTTAAGTAAAAAACAACAATAAATTCCCCTCAGTGTAGTGCAACATTACAGGTTCCTTTGAGTATACGGTGACTTTAAAAATCCATATCTGAAAAACAAAGCCAAACATAATCGTAGCTTTTCGTACAAGTTTCTAGCTTTAAAATAAGAATAGAAAACCGAAGAGCTAGAAGTCCTCTCTAGTAAATAATATTTGTTTATAAAAATTATGAAGAATTAAGCTGCATTTGACACTTGAATCAGAAAAATCGGTTGCGTCATTCTCGAGATATGATATTTTCAAAAAGACGTTTCGTAGTAAAATCACGAAATTTCTACGGGTTAGAAAGGGGATTGGGCCTGGTAGGGGGAAACAAAAAAATATATTTGAGCTATTTTGGTATTCCTTACAAGTTTCATCCAAATCGGAGATGGTCGGGTGCGATTGTATCGCGCCAACAGATCAAGTAAAAAATGAATTGGAGCGCCATCTCGCAGTGAAAAACATGAATATCGGCGGCGCGGCCGGGCGGCGTGAACGTGTTAAATACTTTGAATATATCTCTTTTCCTGTACGTTCCTTGAGGAACCACGATTTCTTCCCTGTTCCTCAGCAATCAGCATTACTAACTATGGCATGCACAAGCCGATTTCATCAATGTCTCGTCTCTCGTTTCTTTGACCCCCCGTTTGATTGTATTGACTTTCATCTTTCAAAAAGTCATATACATAATTAAGAGATCAGCTTAGTTTTGATTTTTATTTTTATATATACTTTTTGTAAACTTAACTAATCAGATTTTTAATGAAGCTCTATATAAATAAATAATCTAACTAGGTTCAGTATCTATTCCTGACAAAGAGCTTTTTCTTGATCTTACTCTAATCTTTGATTTGTATTTTACTACGTATCACTTTGTTTCAAAATTATTATCAAGTCAGTATACTTTGAAGTTTTAATCATCCCAATTCGCTTGAATTACTAAAAACTAAAATAACAAATAAAAAAAAAATAATAAAATTACATAAAAAACCCTCAACATAAAACACAAATTTCTAACCTTAACTCTAAACAATTTATAAAAATTAATTTAACTTAATTTTTCACTTCATTTCTCACTTGATTCGACCATAGATATTTTTAAGTTTTAAAGGTATTTTCCGGACCTCTGGAGTGGATTTCCTTCTTGACTGCATAAAGCTGTAAAGATTTATGATTATCCACCACTTGAATTATTGTTGCGATTCATCAGCTCGTTGTACTTTCTCTTGTATTTTCATTTTTCTTATTAATTGCATCTTTTCATTGCTGCGAAAATTCTTTATTACCTTGTTGATAGTAAGTAGGTAGTATTTAACACTTTGGTGTTAGATATGTATGATAAAGAAGAGTATTCATATTTAAATTTCCTCACAAGCCGGAAGAGAGTCATTTATATACTTTTATGTATGTGTTCGTATACATATACCTATATGTCTGAAGTAAGCAGGAAATTGGGTGTAATTATTGAAATTAAAATTTTACTGTAACTAAATCCATATAGGGAAGTCAGAGTCCGACTCTGTGAATGTGAAGACATCTTCTAGCAGGAAATATCACAGAAAATATATGGGTTTTATATAAAAATTCGGCACTTTATGTAGACAAAATTTATCAACTGAATTCAGGGGAGCTTTAATAGCTTCATAGGTTTAAGCAAATTTCAAATTGTGCCCATTCTACGAAGATCTAGCAACATTTTCGCTGCATAGTTTTGGGAGATCATGGTGAAATTTCATTTCGTTTGAAGTCTGTACCTAGCTTCGCTTGAACTATCTCATCATAACTAGAAGAAAAGGTAGACTGTAACTGTAGCTGAACTTTTATACATATGTAATGTTTTATGAGACGTATTTAGCTATAACTGAACCCCACACTGTTATTATTTATTTAATTAAAAATTCTACTCAATTAAATTTTAATTTGTAATTATGTGTTAGCGAATATGTAACAGAAAGTAACAATTATAATAAATAAAGAAATTTTGCATACAGTATCCTCAATTAGACAGACCGGTGGAAGTGTATTTGAAAATCATCTGCGTACCTAATGATATTTGTTATCTAGTTGCAGTTGGTAATCGTTGAAAGATATTTGCTGAAGTGTGAGAATAGTAATATATAGTTTTTAGGTTTGATCTGTACTGAATACATCACGTTATACCGATGCTGCCACATCAAAACATTATGAAAAACCTTTTTATTAAAAGCGATGAGCTTACAAGTCAAGCCACACAGTAAAAAATAATTCCCTAAAGTGAGTGGCAACAATTTGTGCCACACAGGTTAGGCATTTGTCGATAAGATTAGGGAAAGTTCCACCTTGGAAGATTAAGATTAGGTTTATATCCCTCAAATGTAGGTAGCTTTTTTCCCTCAAATGTAGGGAATTTTTGTTTCCCCCTAAGATTAAGGGAATATTCCCTAAAACGTAGGGAATTCTCATATATTTTTTTTAATTTTTTCCTAAAATGTAGGGAACATTCCCTAAAATATAGGAAATTTTAAATTGTTGTTTTGCTTTTTTCCACTAAAATGTAGGGACTATTCCCTAAAATGTAGGGAATAGGTGATGTGATAGCACTGCACCACTCTCAACCATAGGTGAAGGTGATAGAAGACCACCCCGTTAAAAAAAACATTTCTCATTTCTTATGGTCCATACCACTATGTAGTACGGAAGTTATGTTGGTGCGCTGGGCACGCTCAAACAAAATATTGAAAAACAATATATGACTTGTTTTCAAAAACAATGTGTGAATTATATAAACGAAAATATATTTCCATAAAAAATGTAGCATAATACCTAACTTATTGAATGTTCTCTTCTTTATATCCAAGAGAGCTTAACATTTCGGGAATTTTACGTACTTTATAGGTTTTCTGGTGCCAAATACCTTAATTCATTGGATTGATTTCGGGAAATTAAGCTGATTTTCGCTTTCTATCAGAGAAATTTACATTTATTTTTAGGGAAAAATGTGTCTTAAATTTAGCGAATAGTCCTAATATTTTTTACAGTGTATCAAATGTTTTCGAAGAGCTTAACAGTGTCAAGACTGATTCGATCGTAGTTTGTATGCCGTTAGATATTTGAAGTATACCGCGGATTTTGGCTTGAAGCTGGATATTGGAAGACTGAAAGAAAACTGTTACGTTAAAAAAGTTAGGTTTATCTTTCAATATTATTTTGGATAAATACGGCAATATGACTATTAGGTTTGTAGTTCATCAAGTGGTTGTTATTGGTTATTTTGGAGATTAGTAGATAAACTTTATCCACTTCTTAAATTATTTGGAGATTCGATGATTTGAATTAATGATGATGATAGACGAACAGAGGGAAGAATAAGTTTGATAAATTTAGGATCCACATTATCTAAGTAAACATCTTGAAATCTAATGGAGAAGGCGACTAAAAAAAAATATCGTCTGGTGTACAGCTGGCAAAAGTAAAACCATGCTTCTAAGTTCCTATCGACAGTGAGAATAGATTCGGTTTGAGATTTTTAAAAGACAAGTTACCTAGGCTCTTGTCAGTTACTGGCTTTGTAGCCGAAAATCACAATTTCATAAAGAAATTTTTGAGAGCATGCTGCGTGTTTCATCAGTAGTGCAGGGCGATCTCATCAGGAGAGCAATGAAGTTCTAAACTGCCCTGCTGTCTACACTATAGCGAACTCAGATGTCCGAAAGCTGGGTGTGGATGTAGAAAGATTCGTTTAAAAATATGTAAAGACTTGTTTTGGTTTTGCGGTGATAAATGATCGGTGTTAGAAAATTGAGTTCAATTTGTCTCCATCCTAGGAGACTTTCGGTAGTGTCGAACAATCGATGCCAATATTACTCAAGCCACGCCAGAGCTTCTTCACAAAAAAATATTTAAAAAAAAAAATTACTTCAAAAATATAAACTAAAGCACTAATAAGTTAGAAATAAAATGTTTTTTAAAATAAGTAACAATTGCTGTTTTAGAGCATTATTGTTTGCCTCGAGATTGAGATCAAAATTTTAAGTCTTCTTTTGGTGCATATATCACGTATGTTGACATTATCATTGAAAATAATGATTTGCCGGCAGGTATAGTAAGTCTGTAATATTTTTTTTTTGAGTCAATGCCAAGCCGTAAGAAGGATAATCCAACTTTATTAAAAGTTAGGACCACCACTACTGAAAATAGGGTAAAAGATTATTGTTACAATAGTGTGCACTACATGATATTGTAGGACTCAATTAGGGATAATTTAATGCTACTTCCCCCAATTTAATGCTCTAGTACTTTATAAAAAAATCCATGGAAGATCCGAAGACAAGATACAGTATAATATTGAATTTCAGACATCGGCGCGGCATTGGTATATAACGCACCAACCCAATTAGCACGTACTGGATGTAACTGAGGCAGTAAATTAGACCTAATTGAGCCCTAAAATCAGGGTACGCTATTGAGACAATATTATTTAACCTATTTTCAGTAGTAGTGGTCCTAACTTTTAATAAATTTGGATTATCCATGGATTGTTGTAAAAAGTACTAGAGCATTAAATTCGGGGAAGTGGCATTAAATTAGCCCTAATTGAGCCCTAAATTTTGACGTATTCAAAACTTTTGTACCATGAAATGGCGGAAAGGAACTTAATTGACGTGGTAAAACTGTATAGAATTAAACGGCAGCTCTATATAGAGACAGATGAAATCATTATATCCATCCGCTATACTTATCCATCAGCTTTCCATATCGTTCCACTCTTCATTCATCTTTAATTTAGATAATAGATGCTACTTCAATCAATAGCTCTGTGTTGATTATTTATAAATAACATGAAAGCAAAAGTATTTTACACTAATCTGAATTGTATTATTGATTCAGTTTCACTTTCAGAAGTGTTTTCACCTAATCTAGTGTAAATTGAAGAAAATTTCCTAAAATTAGTGTGGAAGCAGCAAAAACGACTTTCATTCATTAATCTTTCTTTAAGCTAAATCTGGATAAGTTATGGTAACGGTGAGCATGATATATACTACTAAGTGTATTGCTTGAGATTGAAACATTCTGATGCAAATCATTAATGTCCATTATAGTAGCTTAATTCTATTCACCATCTTCTTCTTCTTCTGTTTGCTTAAGTTAATTAATTCGATTCGCTTATTCTTATTTTAGTCGAAAAAAAAGAATATTGAGCGCTTTCATTTGCGTGAACTCGCATAAGTATAAAATCAGGAAAAAAAATTCAAAGCTAATTCAAAGGAATTAAAATCGATTCGAAAGTTATGTTCAAATCGATCGTCGTTTCAATTGCACGTTTAATTGCAAACAATCCAAACGATCTATAATTATAGTAATTGCAATCTCTATAGAGATTACACTTCTGATCGGTATGATCTTGAACCATGCTGTTGGGTTGGTTATCTTATGATGTAGCGAAATTTTTACATTTACTGTGTAGACGATTTCATTGAGAATTTTCTGAAGTAACAAGCCCCGAGTTGCACTGATCGATATCAAAAATTTAATACCTTATGGGATCGAACTTATACACATTCATACATCCATACATTATGTATACATATATGCAATATGAAAAGACGATTAAAATGCCCATCATTTCTTGATGATATTTGCCAGCTATACACGGTCTGTATGAATATGGAAACCTAAAAGGTGCTAACCTCAAGTGGGTATATTTTATTACAGTTTACCCTGCCAATGTGAAATTTAATTTTTTTTGCATCACTTCACTCTTTTGTTCTATTTAAAACGTGTTGAACAGATTGGTTAAGAAATTTGAGACACGATGTACAAAATGTAGTATTTGCTACTTCAGATATTATTACCAGAATCTTTCATTTTGTAACCACTAAAATTAATAATTATTTGCATCAAAATTGTAGTTATCTATGTACACTAAGGGCAGTATGAACTAAACGGTATTAGTATATAGATCGGTCTTTAATTTATATCCATCATTCATTCAAAACCGAAAAAAAACATTCTTTGGAAAGTGACAGGCATCAATTTAAGTTCTCACTCCGTTAATATGGCTTTATATATGTATAATTTTTTTTAATCTGTACTATACTGAGTCCCCGGAAATAATGGCAATATACCTCTTATGGACGGCCTCGTTGCAACATTTTATTGATAATACCAAATTGCCATTAGATTTGTGGAGGAATTGTGCGCAGGCGTTAGCCTAGCATTTACTTCAACCTGAGATCTATTGTGAGCCCCTCCGAGTCTGTAATCTCTACCTAATATGCCTCACAGTTACAGAGTAGGTGCTCCGAGGTTTCATGAGCACCCTGATAAAAGTGGCAGGATGAAATTTCAGCCGAGTTCATCTTATTTAAGTGATACCTAAAGGGGCAATGGCCTGGGAAGAGCTCTGTATAAATTTTGAACTCTGTTCTCCTATAACGTGTTTTTTCCGCCAGAGGTGTCGATAATCCTTTTTGTTCATCAGTTATAGGGTTATCCATAGAAATACAGCCGAAAATGTTAAAGTCCCGTTATTTTTAAACCCATTAGATGTTGACCTACCCTCCTCCTGCCATAAATTGTTTTGTTCGTCTCATCGAAAACTATCACCTGGTGAAGTTTGTGGCGAAAAAACTTAAATACCTTATACAGGGTATTTCCCCTTAGGAGGTCAATAGTGATAGTATTCACCTACACTAACAAAAAATTGTATGGCAGGGGGTAGGGCAATATCAACCGTTTAGGAGTTACAGGGTCATTAAGAAAAAAAACTTGTTTTTCACAAAACACTTTGTATCTTATCTATGGTTGTATGCAGAACTTAATGGCCTTTCGAACGACTGCTGGCCCCGTACCTCTCTCCCATCAAGAGTTATGCTTGTCGAAATTAAGACTAAGGTACATAATACCATGGCTAGTGCCGATTTATAAGAGCTGCCTGAGGCTCTGTTGCTTGCCCAGGGCCTGGCAGGAAGTGAGGGTAATCTTCATTCCGAAGGCAGGCAGAACAGGCCATATCGAGGCAAAAGACTTTAGACCTATCAGCCTCTCCTCCTTTATGCTTAAGGTCTTGGAGAGATTGATAGAGGTGTATATAAGAAATGTTTGGCAGGGCGGCAGTGGTAGTCAGCATGCCTATACAAAAGGGAAATCGGTAGAGTCGGCACTACATGCAGTGGTGTCTGTTGTTGAGAGGTCCCTACAGTATAAGGAGTACACTCTAGGTGCTTTCCTGGATATTGAGGGGGCTTTCAATAACGTGAAGATGGAGGTTATTTTTCATGGACTGAGAAGGGTGGGTGTTGATAAGTGTCTATGTGACTGGATCAACTCAATGCTTCTCAGTAGAAAGATCAGCTCCTGCTCAGGTGACGCTATTGTCAGAAGAGCAGTCTATAGAGGTACACCGCAGGGTGGGGGGGGGTGCTATCACCACGCCTCTGGCTACTAGTAATGGGTGAAATCCTCATCAAGTTAGAGAGAGAGGGCTTCAAGGTAGTTGCCTACGCGGATGACATATGCATCCTGGTAACTGGAAAATTTCTCTCTACTATTAGCGAAAGGCTCGAGTGCGCGCTGCTTAAGCTGGATAGCTGGGCCAATAATAGTGGAATGAGGGTGAACCCCTCGAAGACGAAACTAATCCTTTTTACTAGAAGTAGGCGGGTGCCAGATTTCAGACTTCCAATGCTGGGAGGAGAGGAGCTTACTCTCTCCAGTGAAGCGAAGTATTTGGGTGTCGTCCTCGATTCCAAATTGAACTGGAAGGCTAATCTACAAGAACGCGTGAAGAAGGCCAGTGTGGCCTTCTACACGTGCAAGAGAATATTTGGCGGAAACTGGGGATTAAAACCCAGGGTGGTACACTGGATGTACACAGCCATAGTTCGGCCCATCCTCTGCTATGGCTCTACGGTCTGGTGGTCGTTACATCCGATATTTCTATATTTACGGATGGCTCCAAGACGAGTGCGGGCACAGGGGCTGGAGTGTACTCTAGAGATCTCCAGTGGCACGAGTCTTATAGACTGCCTGACAAATGCAGTGTTTTTCAGGCAGAGCTCACAGCGATTTATCAGGCGGCAACATTGGTATCCATGTGCGGAGAGCCCGCACGGCACATCTGCATATATACTGATAGCCAGGTAGCCATCAGGGCGCTGGATGCTGGGCTGGTAAAATCAAAATTGGTGCAGTTATGCAAAACCAGGCTTGAGGAATTGACTGTAAGGCACAAGGTGACCCTAAGCTGGGTACCTGGCCATAAGGATATGTCAGGCAACGAGATGGCTGATGAGTTGGCCCAAAAGGGCTCCGAATTGGATAGCTCCGCAGCTGTAGCTTACTTGAGGATTCCAATCGGAGTTTTAAAAGAGGAAATCATCAGGGAAGTCTATTTAAAGGCAGGCCTCCGATGGACCAGCAGGGATACCTGTCGTATTGCGAGGCAATTGTGGCCTGCATATGACAGGAAAAGGACAAGGGAACTGCTTAACAGCAGCAGAGCAAATATCAGGAATCTAGTAGGGGTCATGACGGGTCACTGGGGCCATAGGGGACCATGGTAGAAGACTGGGAATGGCGGCGAACGATTTCTGGAGGAGTTGTAGGGACTCGGAGGAAATTGAATCCGTCAAGCATGTGCTTTGCGAATGCCCCGCTCTGATGAATAAAAGAGGTAGGCTACTAGGTAGCTACTTCTTTTCAAGTCTGGGGGAGCTTCAAAGTATAAAGTTCAGAGACATCCTGAGTTTTCTGAGTGAGGCAGGATGGATCTAGGCTAAAGGTCTTGGATATATCCTGAGTTTCCCAAGGAAAGCAGGATAAATCCACGGCTTGAAGGGTTATCTCATGAGGTCTAGGGGCACAATGGACCCGTTGGAGGTCTAAGTGAGGCTGGCTGGTTGTCCAGCGGCACCCCTCTTACCTAACCTAACCTAACCTAAAGTAAAAATTTCCGATTTTCTTGCCTTTGTTTTTTACTTTGACTTCTATTTTTTTGTTTCAAATCGGTCGTTAACATAACTTTATTTATAAAAACTATAAACTGTAGACTTTCCTCCTTACTTTGACCCTATGTGCTATCTGTAGCAGTTAAAGAGTTATTAGCTCAAAACCTATTCTGAAAGCTATTCTCAAACCTAAATTTGTTTCCTTAGTGAATGAAAACACGTCATTTAAAAAAAAAAAATCGGCTAATCTCGGTATGACATGAATAGGTGACTCTTTAACAGTTGCAGATAGCACACAGAGTATAATAGGTCACACTAAAGAGAAGTGTCTACAGTTAATAGTTTTTATAAAAAAAAAGGTATCTTAACGACAGTTTTTCAAAAATAGTAGAGGTCAAATTAAAAAAAAAATGTAAAAAAATCCGAAATATTTTGTTGAGACCCCCGTAACTATTTAAGGGAGGGGATATGTGGTTGGTTGAAGTTTTGCATACAATGAGCTCTTAACTCTGACCGTGCGCCTAGTACTTTTTAAAATACAGGGTGTTTTGCGAAAAACTATCTTTTTTCCTACTCACCCTGTAACTCCTATTCGGCTGATATTGCCCCCCCCCCCCTCCCCCTGCCATACAAGATTTGTTTTGTCCTGCTCAATTGACCTGCTAAGGGGAAACACCCTGTATATGTAGGTAATTAGGTAATTTAATTATCATATTTGTAGGTAATTTAGGATGGAATATTCGAAAAGTAAAAATGCAAAGGAAATTATATTTTCACAATTGGCATAGGTCATTAATTCTAGCTGTATAATGTACAATTATCAATAAGCCCAAGAGGTCTATTCTGTAATAAATCATTGAAATCCTTTATACAAACTAGTATCTGGCAATTTATTAATCAAACTGAAAAGCATCGGATATAAGATAGATCCCTGTAGAACATCAAAGAAAAGCGAAAGTAAACCATTATATCGCTTGTTGACTTGACCCCCGGTGTTCTACCTGTCAAAAGGTATCTATCTGCTTAACACAGTTGTTGGTGTTGAAAGCGAAAATAATTTGTTGAGAAGCTTGGTTAAAATACTTAAAATAATAGTAAAAAGTAGGTTTTCAAACTACATCTTCCAAATTCAAAGTAACTTTCAATTAGGCAAACAAACTTAATAATTACAACACAGATTACATCGAATCCAACAAAACTGAGACGAATTGAAAATTCTGGTGACAAAATAGTTGTTGTTTTTTACTTGAGAGCAAGGCCGGACTGGGTTTTAAAACCGGCCCGGGCAAATGACGATAAACCAGCCCCTTTGGGTCTTCAAAAATGACTTTTTTATAAGAGGCAAACCATCAAAATTATTAGGCTGATTTTCTATTGAACCGAGCACAAGAAGAGCCAGACAGCGTTTTCTATTCGCAAGTCATTTTTACGCTCTGTATATATTTAGTCAAATGGAGTCTTTTCCACTGAACAAAACACAGTAAAAATGTTTGCAAATCGAAGAGAAGTCTTCACACAAACGAATAATGCTATCTTTCAAACAAGGAATGTTAGATTTCAGGCTAAATACAGAACCACTAATCATAAATAATAGATAAAATTGATTTTTAATTCTAGAATTTCCAAAATTTAATAAAGAGGAAGCAAGAAATTTATATAAATACAGGAAACTTGTATGCATAAAATATGTATAAGAGTGATTGGTCCTTTCACCATTAAAATGGTTACTCTGTAAAAACAGTATCCGAGAGATCAACAAATTTACTCGTGAAGCCTAGTCTTAACAAGATTGAGGCAAATGAATCATTTGCTTCAGGCGTTGAAGCTTAGGGGCGCAGTTGAAAAACAAATATTTTTACTGTGGGTGAAAAATAAAAAAATATTAACAACATATGCATTTCATAAATTATTATCGAGTTATGATTGTTTATTCAAATAAATTTTTTTGTTCTTCAATTGCATTTACCCACTTGACAAGACTGAGGTTGGTTCGTGACTCTGACTTGGGAGAAATTTTATTTGGATAGGCCTACAAAATTTGCTGAAGATAAAAAAGAAGCTGTAGTTGTTCTATGGGAGTTCTGGATCACTTTTTGTATGGAAAAACGGTTCCACTTTTTTCAAATTTTTTGGGGGTTCTGGGACCACCTTTTGTACAGAAAAATTTGGACCACTTTCAATAAGGGGCTCAGGCCCACTTTATGTTGGTGCTCCAAGCCAAAGCTGTTGTTTTGATAACAGTCAAAACTGTTTGAAAAGCTATTAAGCTGTTATCAGAGGTGTTTGAAAAGATGTTTAGCTGTTATCTGACCTCACTTCCGGTTGGTCTTAAAGGTCAAGGTGATGTCACAGGCCAGGGTTAAATTGTAGCCTCCAAGGCAACGCGTCAAATTTTCACCACCACCACCACCACCATTGGTGTAGTGGCTGATATCGAGAAGGTACTAAACAGCTTTTCAAAGCTCTGATAACAGCTTAACAGCTTTGGCTTGGAACCCCTACATAAAGTGGGCCTGAGCTCCCCATAGAAAGTGGTTCAAAATTTTCAGTATAAAAAGTGGTCCCAGAACCCCCAAAAAAGTTGGAAAAAGTGGAACAGTTTTTCCATACAGAAAGTGGTCCAGACCTCCCATAGAACAATTATTAGAAGCGACTCGAACGTTTCGAATCACGATGTTGGCCCCAGTATGTCAACAAAACAAAAGCTTCGTACGCCAATTTTTGAATCGGTTGTTCTACTTTTATTCTAATTGACGTGGAGGTACGAAGAATTGGAATAAGTTTCCGAAGACTTTGGATTCCTTTCGGGTGATCTTCTTAGCAAAATGGATGCCGAGAATCTGAGTAAAGCCGTTTTTGTATTTGCTTCAATCAATTCACGAAGAAGAATCCCAGAATCCAAGAATTCTATCTAAATATTGACTCCCAATTTTTCTGGCATTGCCAATGACCTTCTGAATGCAGTTTCAGAAAATTGCTGATAGACCACGTCAGTATAGAGAGTTAATTATGTTATGTTGAGAATTTTATAGATCAGGGGCACAAATTTATATGTTTACCTCAGGCTGTAAAACGAATCGTTACGGTTCTGCGTGAAGGATCTGAGGAAAGTAGTGACCTCTTAGACCCTTATCAACTACTTTCTTTTTGCAAATTTCTTGTAACTGGTTAGAATTCAATTGCTCCAATTATTTTTTGGGATTGAAACTTTAAAGAGAAACGACGGCATTCTCACACTCACAGCCTTTCTGACACATTTACAGGAAGCCATTTTCAGCTTTACAAATGTATTCGAGGTATACGAAAAATGTAATTACGCATTGTTAATGGCAACTTTGTTTTGACAGTTCGTCACTTTATTTTCCTGTACGATGCTTGATATCCAATTTTTCTTCTGTATTTTTCATGAAAAGTTCCTTTGTTATTTTAGGGTCTACAGCGACTGGTAAAACCAAATTATCTGTAGAAATAGCAAATCAATTTGTTGGTGAAATTATAAGTGCAGATTCTATGTAGTTAAAAAGTTGGGATTTGACACTGTGAATAATAAACAGGGCTAAAAGAAAATAATTGTTTTTACCATGATTAATATTATAAATATGTTAAGTTTCCTTTACAAAGTATAATATTAGTAGCACTGCAAAGATCTAGATTCTGTTAGATTTCATTAATTAAAAAATGCAGGGAAAATAAAATGCAGAGAAAAATAATAAATAATAAAAGCAGAAAAACATTGAAATCCCTAGGAATTCCATGTAGAAATGCCATGGAAAAGTCTTAGAATACTCTCTAACTTCCATGCGAAAATAATAAGGAAAAAACATGGAAATGTTAGATTTCCAAATTCAATTCCAAGTACTAGTACAAGTTTACCTAGAAATCCGTACTATTTGCGCACGGATTTCCGCTTCTTTGGCCGAAGGGAACTGCGTCGAGATTCCAAGTCTTTGATTGTATTGGTAGATGGAAATACACGTGGAAATCTATTAGATTTCCATGTTTTTTTCATTGTTACTTTTGCATGGAATTCCCAGACTTTTCCGTGGCATTTCTATATGGAATTCATAGGGTTTTCAAAGCTTTTTCTGCATTTTTTAATTAAACATGGGAACATAAATAATTTGTAGGATGCAAAGCAGTAGAAAAAGTTTTGAAAGTATAGAGAAAATAATCAAACTGCCATGACTTGAATCCTTGCAAAATGTTAAAATAGAACTTGATAAATTCGGAGCAAAATTTGACATAAGTGACACATATAATTTCCAACCCTCCAGATATAGACCGTAACGTGGATGCCTTCCTAAGTGACACATATAATTTCCGCCACTGGTACTTTTTATTTTTTCGCTTCGGTTGGTTGTGATGTTATGGAATTTGGCCAAATTCCCTGTTCAACATTATCGGTTTTATCTCCTCAGATATTGTAACCTTACTTTCTCAATTTACTTGCCACCAACTAAAATGATTAAAATAATCCTCCAGCTACAATATTTCTTCGGGATTTAATTACGATATATATATTTTCGACGGATAAAAAGTACTCAGAATTACAGGAATCTACAAATCACCACAGTCTTCTCCTTCCTTCCGTTTCCCCTCATCTCTCGTGCACTTGTCCCAGTCAGACTTCAAACGTCTGGTCGAGTCTCGTCAGCAGCACTTTCGTCGTGTGGCCCACGCTGTGTGCTGCTGCTAGCCGTCGGGTAGCATACTGCCGCCTGCAGTACGCTACGACCATAACAAATTCGCAATCGCCTGTGTTTGCAGAACAATACACGGAACCAAAAGAACACATCTAACATAAGCCATTATCAATTTTTCGTATACATCCAACACATCTGTTAAGCTGAAAATAGCGTTCGCTGTAGCGTGTAAAAACAGCTGTGTGTGTGAGGATGCCGTCACTTTTTTTCACTGGAATTCCGTGAGAAAATTCCATATCTGGAATTTGTACTTATTGGGAATTAAAGACTTGAAATCTCGATGCAGTTCCCTACGGCTAAAGAAGCGGAAATCCGTGCGTAAATAGTACAGATTTCCAGGTAAACTCGTCAAAAATGACAAGTAAAACGACCGGAATTCTGTTCGATCTGCCTAATACGGGTTCATAAAAAATTAGCCTAGACCTAGACTACAGACTATATTAGAGATATCTAGCGTAAATGACAGAAACCCAACATGAGACAATTTAAGGCGAAATATGGAAATTTGTAGTTCAAATAAAATGAAAATTTTTAACGAAAACTAACTCTCTTAATTTTTTTTTACATAATTGTTAAATACACGATTTTGCTTTGTATTCCCACAACTTTCAATGAAATATTACATTTTCTCGTCTATTAGAGACAAATAATTAATAAAAGCGCTACTAAAAATGAAAAAAAACTCGACGTTATTTGCAAGATCTAGGCTTTATCTTTCTAAATTAGTCACAATCTAAAGAAATAAGAATACGCACTAACAGGAATCTGCTTAAAAAAACAGCAGTTTTTACCATTTTTTACAAGTTTCCGAGCTAATATCTCCGTTCTAATGCCTTTTTTTTATTTTTCCCGACGTTATTCACTACAGTTATTCGTTACCTTTAATTTAAGATATAACTCACTATTCCGCTACAAATAGTTTGTCAGAAATTTGCACTGAAAAATGTCTGAAACTTGCAAATCTTGGTACTGTCTTCTCTTAAGGTATTTTCACCGGATATGTTCAAGAAAAAGTACAGAAAAAATTATTCCGGAGAACACCGGGCTTATGACTTTCGGCCCATCGGGTTAGCGCCCGATCACCCGTTCTCCCAGTGCAGCTCTGCTTCACAGCTTACAGTCATATAATTCCAGCATCGTGGGTAGTACAAGAACTATGCTGCATACTATTGGTACATTGTTTTTTTTTTTATATTTCTTTAAATATTTTCATAACTAAATTTTCTTCTAGTTAAGGCTGCCCGTCTAATTGTAAGATTATCGGAAAATGTTCATTTTCCTCGTAAGACTCTAAGACTTGAAATTTGCGTGAGTGATTTCAGTATAACTCGTATATGAATAGATAATAGATGAATTTTGAATTTCTTTTTGCCAATTTGTTTTCTCATGAATCTCTCTATACGTGCAGCAAATTACTTATAAACTGCCTTCTTCATGACACTGCACTATCACTCTTCGAGTAGACGTGCACACGTCTGTAATTTAAAAGTTTTCTCTTGTAAACATAACTGCATAAAAGAAAAAAAAAGAAAAAAAACAAAAAAAAACAAAACATAAATAATTTCCGGCCCATTGCTTTATGTTTACTGTTTTTCTAGAAAGGGAAAGTGTCCGATAATTATGATGTGTAGCACCAGACTATTTGCGTTAAGTGTTTTATAGCAGTCATGAATGATTTATTTGTGGCAGTTTTTATTCATCTTGATGAGAGTAATAACCGGGAAAGCGGATTAAATGTCGTAATACTATTTATGCAGAGTTTTTAGTCTTAGACTAAACTAAATTGCACAACAGTTATTAGATCGTTGATCTCTGCACTGCTGATGGTTGTATATTTGCGTACTTCAATTATTTTATAGACGCTTTGTTGGATATTGTGTTTAAATAAGTAGAAACACCTGTGAACGAGATTGGGGGTATCAATTATACTACATAATATGTATAACCATGGAAACGTGGATAGACGGCTGCTCATGCGCCATAATAAATTCGGTTATAGATCAGCTTGTACATAAATGTGCCACTCCAAAATTATTTATTATGATCGCTGCAGTAAATAAAAAAGGCTCAAAATAAAATAAAATAAGTGAAAAAGTTAGAATTGGTCTAAGACCAATTCTTATGATACCCTAGATGAATGCACGTATGAAATTTCGTATGCTCACCCATTTGAGCAATTTTGATTTTTTGCATTGGTTTCTCGCTCGTCGGACAGAAAAAAGGATTATAACCAATTTTATAGAATTTCTTATTCTGAAGAAGTTTTTAGTATACAATAAAAATGTCTAGGACTGATTGCTTTCAAAATAGATGTAAAAAACCTAAATTTTTATATGGCAACACCAAGAAGGGGTTGCCCGAATTATTACATTTTGACATTTTATTTGATATTACTATGAAAACACAATGTACCAAATTTCAGTTTTTTATGTTGACGTGTTCTCAGGTAGTGTCCAAATACATCGTGGAAAACGAAATTTTTGTATGGCAACCCCACGAAGGAGTTGCCCGATTTGTCTCATTTTCGAACTTAATTTTACATTTTTTTTTAAAGTCCGTGTACAAAATTTCAGCTCTCTAAGTGAACGCGTTCTCGAGTTATCGTGCGCACAGGCAGACAGACAGACAGACAGACGGACGGACGGACAGACATGCAAAAATCAAAATAACTTTTAATATTATGCGTGGGTGTCCAATTCATTTTGCTCTACCATCATTATTTCGAGGTGTTACAAACGGAATGACAAACTTAGTATACGCTATAGATTTCATCTAGGGCATAAAAAATGTTTGAATCACTTATAGTTGACAGAACTCTGTTTTTTTTTTATTTTTGTCAAAAATCTTTATATATAAGCGCTATACCGGATATTTGAGAACAAGATTCCTTTGGCGAACATTAAAGCTTGTGGGTGAAGATGAAGATTAACTGAGTGACGCCTTTTCAGCTATGCATACATAAAAAATTATTGGAGTTTTCTGTTTCATTTTATCTAATTTTGAAACCAGATGATACCATACCAAGTAGCTAACATCGTAAATTTCCTAATGCTTAGCGCGTCACTGAACCTATTTTGCCTTACATTTACATTATGATGACATGCATTTTTTACAGAGGGAGATGGTTACACTCATTGATATACCTTACACGTACGCTCCCCTCTAGTTTTTATGGTAAAAATAGCAAACTATCAAACATTCAAATTGTAAATTGTCAAGTTTTTTATCGTTTTTTCGTAGATATTCAAAGACGGATAATGGAAAGAAGTATAATTTTACAATTTCTAAAATATTGCATGAAGGAAGCAAAGGATGGGAGTATATCGAAAAAATTTGTGGCAAAATATCAGATGGTGCTCTAATTCAGTTCTACAATCATTATTTTTTTACGATAACGAAATTTTTATTTATTATTTATTTCTTATAGTAAACAAAAAATTCAGTAACTAATTTGCTAATATGTAAACGTCAATCCACTTCGATCCACTCAAGTGCTTACATGAAAATAATTCCATTCTACTACCGAACTAACGCCGGTGAAGATAATTACAGTCTGGTTCGTGTTCAATGGCGGATTATCTCACTACAAAGTACGCTAATCCACTCCAGTCCAATTTTTCTTCTATAAAATCTGAAATCGCCAAACGGCAAAGTTGACATTGATACTGGAAATGAAATTTTCAATCTATTTGCCAACTCTACCCAAAGACGGAGTTTTTCTAGCAAATTATAAAGGAAAAGGACCACTACAGTGATTCTGTGGACGCACTGCTCCCTGCTTGGGGACGGAAAACTACCTAAGAAATAACTTCAATATTTTCTATAAAGAAATATTTAAAAACTTTCAATTTCGCAATATTTAATTACAAAATCAAAACTTACTTTTACTTATTTCGACAAATAATTTGACTTGACAGTTATGTACATGCCATAAAATTATAGTAACAACAACAATATGGCAGCAAGAGTAGTCGAAATTGACAAATTAGGGTTGCCAATAACAATGTTTTAGTTTCAGTAACTATAAAAACTTACTATCTTGAGGTCCTTTTATGGTTCCGGACACGCATACAGTGACAAATCGAGGTCTGGAAAAAATGCAGGACGCGTTTGCTTCTCTCGTCAGTCATAAATAAATTTCCGTATACGATGTTCTATCTCCCTCACAATTTGTGTAAAACCTGCATGCCATCATAATGTAAATCGTGCTTAACTAGTGGAGTAATTATTTTTTTGGGAATATCTTCTTAATATTTCTTTAATGATTCGACCATGAGGTAAATTTTGAATATTCTTCAAATAGACTTAAATTATTTGAAGTAAATTTTTAGCGAAATTTTATATAATATTAATATAAAGCTCATTGTACATCCTCCAGATTAATGAGCTAATTCTATTGCCGCAAGATCTAGCCCCTCTCTCCCTACCTGCTTTACGCAGTTCATTTAGGTGGAGGTGTGATCCATAGAATCTGTAACGTTATATTCCTGATAGTAGGGCGAACATTTTTTATTACTAGTTATTTTTACTTATAAGCGACGAATTTAAGGAAATATGAATGGATATGAAAATTGAATCTATGCCCGAATTTAAAGTGAATTACGTGAATATGTTCAATGAATTTTCTACTGTATTTGACCTTATAGTCCCGATTTTTAAGTAATTTAACCTGAACAGAAATTGAACTTAGTAGCCATATTTATTTATTATTGAAATTACGTAGGTCAGACTTAACAGTTAACCGTCAGAATAGTTGTCATTCATCATTGATGAATGTACCGTAATGAAATTTGTTTTGATTCCAAGGTGTTTATATTCTACTTGTTCAGGGGATTAAGCACTGCATCAACCAAGAGAACACAGTATTTCGCCATTATTTATTAAAAAATTTCCCCTTGTTATTGAAATATAAACTGGGGATTAAAATCCACGGTGGTAGATTGGATGTACAGAAATAGTTCGGCCCATCCTCTGCTACGGCTTCACGGTCTAGTGGACAACACTGATGAGGAAATGTAACCTGGATGTGCTGTCAAAAATGCAGACGGCCGCATCATGCCCACGGCTGCACTGGAGGTCATGCTTGACTTACTGCCGCTGGACCTCTATTGCAGAGATGTAGCCGTAATTAGTGCTGTCAGGCTGTGGGCGGAGTTTGGTTGATGGAGAGGGGTTTTGGGTACTCCAATATACTCCAGAAGATAGACTGTAGTGATTGCAGGGAAGAAACAGACAACCAAGTACCCATCTCGACTTTGGTGGGGGTGTCATTGCAATGATGTCCACCAGGAGTGACTGAGATTGGAAAGAGATGGTCGTAACATCCGATCTTTCTATTTTTACGGATGATTCCAAGACATGTGCGGGCACAGGGACTGGAGTGTTTTCAGGCAGAACTCCCAGCGATTTATCAGGCTGGCATGTGCAGAGAGCCCTCATATCAAATCTGCATATATGTATACTGATAGCCTGGCAGCTAACAAGGCGTTGGATGCTGTGTTGGTAAAATCAAAATTGGTGCAGTTATGCAACATCAGCCTTGATCGGGATTAAAGAAAATCGAATAGAATCTTTAGATATCGGTAAACAATGATTTAAAGATTTTTTACAGATTAACTTTCTAATTTACACTAAAAAGTTAAGTAATCCTTTTCGATCATAGAGACATGTAGATTGAAGCAGGTAATTAGATTTTTACAGACTAGTAGAGTTGTACTTTGCGATATTTTTGGCTGAACTTTCAACATATATGTATGCCGGTCTACCAATATACGGTGGAACAGTCCGCCTCTTGCCCTAGAGTCTAAATTATTTGCTAACAATAAGAATATAAATAACGAACATGTTTCTTTTATATACCTTAAGTATTCTCACAAGGGCATAAAATGGAAATGTGTACAAAATTCGTCATTTGGCTTATTTAGAATGTGGACTCATATTGCAAACTCTATCAGATTCTAACACCTACAAATGCAGGGTGTTCCAAAATAAATCACGCCATTTCGTTTTGTTATATTTTTTGAAATAATTAATTAAAACGATAATAGTAAATGACACATGCTAGTTTATTTCAATATATTTTTCTTTGTATATAACCTCGAAAAATTATGTCTAATAAGGGTCCACCGTTTGAGTGCTGACAAATTCGACCCTCTACTGAGGGATTTACCATGACTCCCACCAAGATTTCTTGTGGCTATTTGCGACAATTTCAGTTCGAATATTCACCTTGAGGTGTAGAGTAGCCGGTTTATTAATGTAAACTTTCGATTTCAAATAGTCCCATACCACATAGATAAAAGTCCGGTGCAGATAAGTCCTGTAAAAGCGACGGCCAATTGAAATTACCATATTTTTGATATTAGACTGTTTGAAAAAATTCTTTTCAGTATGTCCATTGCTGTTTGGGCCGTGGCTTCGTGGAATAGTAATATTCTCCAAATCTAATCTATTCCTCTATAGGGCGTTCACTATTAATTTTTGTTACATTTCCTTCACTATCTTCGAAGAAGTACTGGGAAGTCACTTCACACCAAATAGTTACCCCTTGGGGGTGTAAGGGTTTGGAATGAATTTCTCTTGGATTCATTTCTCCCCAAAATCTGTAATTTTGCTTGTGAACTTTATCCGTCATCAAAACTTTGAATGAAAATCATCAATTTCATTGTTTCGTCAAAGAATATCAGTAATCAGTAATAAAGTGTCACAACGAGTTCATATGAGTTTTGAGACACCCATCACCCATTATTCCATTATCTATTAAATCCAATCCGGGTACAGAATTGCGCATGCGAAACAATCACAAATAGAACGGGCAAGCTAAAGCTACTTTTGAAGTCCTGGGGCGCATATTTAGAAAATTTCTCAGCTGGGGCCAGATTCTATAGCACGGAGAGCTGCGCATTTTGGGAGATGAGACTTCTTTTGATATTTAACTCTCTACTGAGAATTTTTTTTGAGAAATACTAAACTCTCTATTCCATTCGATAAAACTGTGTTTTGTAAAAGTACCTAGGTACCTAGGAATTTTCAAATTAAATTATGGATTCACCGCATATCCTGGCTATATTAAAAAAAAAATTAAATCCATGGAATACTCATAGAGAAATATGGATTTTGGTGTTTCAACATACCTGCCAAAAATTTTAAACCACGCGAAAATGGGTAATTTGGTCGTCTTCCAGCTATACATTTTTTAAATACACACAGTGAAGTTTGTATGTGGGCTAAAATCGCATCTACATTTTATCCTCTAATTAAATCATCTGTAATTAGTTTTAACTGCAAAAGAAGTGAATCAGTTTATTGTTACAAAAATGGATATATTTTAACTTTGAAGAACTGATAAGTCACGGAGTAATAATGGATGTAAATGAAAGACAAGAAGAAATATATGTAAAATAAAGGAACTGGGGTGTATATGACCCAAGTGCAAAAAAGCTCTTTAGCTCTTTTTTGGTGGTATAAAGTCAGTTATGATGTTTAAACTATCTAAAAAAAAAAAAAACCACCCCACTCGATTATCCTTTACCCCTTCTTTAATTTGATACCAAACATGACGTATTTTGGGTAACCCGCTATGTAGGGTGGTATGACCCCACCTCCGAGACCCCAAAACATTTGACACCTATATTTTAGTAGCGTAGATCGGGAAAATTTCCAATGCTCCACAGCCCTCCCACACAGAGTTAGGCGCCCGTCAATACCGCCAAGGTTCCTAAAATCTGCAAATTACCGTCAATCGAAAAAAAATAGCCTATCCAGTATACCCAGCATTACCAAAGAGATCTCTCAATTCTTTAATTGGTCCTCACAAATCATGAGCTTACCCCAAGACTTGTTACAACTCCTGAATTTTTTTAATTTCCCTTAATCCGCTCTCATTTTAATTCCCGTAACCTCCTGGCCCCATTTCCTCCCACTATCATATTCGCCCCGCGAGGTCCAATTTTTTTACTATATACATTTCTCTCTTTCTCTCAATTCTCCCGTTATACTGGTAAAACTCGAAAAGACCTAACCTCCTCCATCGTCAAAGGCTATTCATATAAAAAAATTCAATTTATCTCGACGTTGAAAGGTAGTAGACCCATGTACTACGAATATACAGAAAACCTAACTCTCTACACCAAAAACTGAGATCCATTATCGTCCCCGGAGATTCGAAGTTTTTACTCTTCTCACGATTTCCTTAACTTTCCAAGTTTGTAAGAGGATTGATTGCAAATGGACAGATATGAGAGTTTTATCTCATCTCTCATTTCCCAAAGTCACCAACTCTCCGTGCTACATAAAATCCCTGAAGTAGGAGGTTCCCCGATCTTTTGTTATAGTGCTTTTAGGTTTAAGATCAAGGTATATTTATGCCCATTAAAATTTTGACACATTACAGCTGATAGCCTGTGACGTAATTCTGTGATTAATGTATGTACATTTTTATAGGAAAGAGTAAAGACAGACAGAGGAGAGAAAGTATTGTGTTCTCTGTACCGTACTTTCCTATACATTTCATTTTCGTCATGTAATGGTGGAACGTGGTTCGCAATGGAAATACCTTGTATTCTATATACCTTGCCTTAAGATCATTTCTTACAGTATGTAAAATGTGTTTGGAGATCGGAGATTTTCCATTGGGTTTTGATTTCTTGTGCTAATGGGAGATATCTTGATATTTTTTGTATGTATTCACCACGTTGTTATTATTTACTACAACGTAGTCAATTATGAATGCTGTACTTGGTCTATTGTAGTCGATACTGATATCAGTCAAGACAGTTCTATCCCATAATAGTCTATGGGTGTCATTCTCTAAAACCCCGTCTGGGCAATATTGCCAATCTGCATTATTATCGTCTTTTAATTTATGTTTTTTAGCCATCTCTTTGTGCAACATTTTTCCCATGTTGTCTACTTTTGTATTCACTTTGTGTTAGCGTTGTACATCCTGCTAGGATGTGTTCTATCGTTTCTTTTCCTTGCTTGCATTTACGGCAAGTGCCATTCTCTAGCTGCTCCTTTAGTATGTATCTGTGATAGTTTTATGTGGGAGTGACATTATACTGAATTGCTATGAAGAAGCCCTCAGTCTCTGGGAATAGTATACCACAAGTGAGCCACTTGAACGACGCTTCTTTGTCGACATGTTGTGAGCTCATTTCTCCAGGATACTGGCCGTGTTGGGGCTTTTCATGCCATCTATCTATTTTTTGCTGAAGTGTTGTCATTTCTACGTTTCTAACTCGGTTAACCAGGTCGAGTGGGGTGTAGTTCTCGTCACTGTTCGTTATTGTTAGGTGCAAATCAGAGACCTCTGCGTTCTTTATAAAGTATTGCCTGATTTTAATGATCTGCTTGTTATGTATAAGTAATCGAGCAATGTTAATAATGCCTCTACCTCCATCGGAACGTGGGAGCGATATCCTTTCAATTGCAGATTGCGGGTGATGATAATTGTATTTTCTAAGCATACTGCGAATGTCCATTGCTAGTTGCTCCAGATCAGCTTTGACCATTTAATTATACCAAAACTGTAGGTTAGAATTGGTGTAGCGAACGTTTTGATTGCTTTGACAAGGTTCTTGGCGTTCAGGGACTTTTTACAGATGGCTTTTAGTCTCGTGCTAAATTCTTGACGAAGCTCCATTTTTATTTTAGTGTGCTGTAGCTTGCAGATTGTTCCCATCAGCTGATGTTATTGGAAACTCCAACTGAGCGGATCGTCGTTGTCGTCTTAAAGATGTTCGAGGAGCTTCTTGCATACTTTCCTTAATACAGTCAATACTTTCCAACTACCGACCTGCTCGGTTTCTTCCTGTGATTCCTTCCTCCTCAATTCGAGCCACTAAACGTCTAATTAGCTGATAAGTAGGCGCCTGTTGCTAACGGAATTTTCGTAGAAATTCTTGTGATAATAATTATATCGATTAATTTTAAAATTTCTTAATTTAATTTAAAATAATCTGAAAAAAATTTGACAAAAGGACAAAAAGTAAAAAGTAAAAAAAAAAAGGAAAAAAAAGGAAAAAAAAACGAAATAGGGTGATTAGTTTTGTCACACCCCAGTATTTATCTTATATATATTTTTCATCTTATCTCATGTACAATTTTCATCTGTTCATCTATAAAAATTCTTAAAAGATTAAATTACCAAAGAAAGTCATGTTCACAGTTAACACATACCTAGGTACATACATATATAGTTTTCTAAAATAAACATTGAAAGAGGCAATGGCAGTAATTTACTCGAACCTCTCATCTTAAGATAAGAAATCTGAAAAAGAATTAATATGAAAAATACATTCTCTGTTAACTGCCCTCACTTATTTTCCACTAGGCACATAATATGTATGTATATATGTATGTATGCATGTTCTATAGAAGATATTATTATTGCGCGTACGTGATTTTCTTCGGCAGCGTAATTGTTTAAATGGTCAAGATCACTTTGGCTAATAGCAACGGAACACACGATTAAATTAATATAAATGCATAAATCTCAGCCGGCTAGATATATGTATGTATGTTGAACTAAAAATTATATGGCAACATGAAACATGAACAATAAACTATAACAACAATAACAACAACAACAACAACAGAAGCAACAACAGAAACCAAAGAAACAACAAGAAAATCACAGTACTCGCAGCAAATAAATTGATTGCAGGTTTGCGTGTGATGATGATGATCGTGATTCCCGGATGAAGGCGTTCAAGATGAAGTTAAGATCAAAACGTCGGTCGTGTGAACTGTGTGTATATTTATGATCTGGTAACCCGAATTTATGCTTCCGCCTGTTAGTATAACAAAACATCCGTGAAAACATGAAATTTTTATTTGCACGCCTCCATCTGGGCATTTGCGCTAATTCCATTCAATAAGCCTTTAAGCTTTTGCTTTTTATCAATAGTCTGACATCGATAGTTCTCGTAATATTCTCTGCTTGTTATTTTCTAATAAATGATTTCCACACCTCCGGGGGTATTTTATAGCGTGTGTGTATTATCAAGGATGCACTTGAGGTGATTTAATTATGTTTTTTTTGTATTTATTTTAGCCTTAAGGGTATTTGCAGAAATCCAACTGCACATTTTAAAATTATGAATGGAAAGCAGAAAAAGTAAATAACTAGTTTGAAGAAATATTTATTTGTATTTTGTGTACCTACTGTAAAAATTATGATTTTTCAACGGATCATTACAATAGATCGCACAAGCACCAGATATTGCATGGGATTCCAAAGCAGAGTATACAGATTGTGAAATGGCTGGTACATTCTGGAATGGATACCAATATGTTTTAGAGCGCGCTGAGAACAAATTATGCTTTAACAGCAGTTTTGCATACATCTGATCAACACGGCGGCAGATGCCAGTGGCGAATCTAGCATTGAAATTGGGGAGGGGGGGGGGATCAAATTAGAAAAAAAACCGTCCAGTGTCGTAAGTCGCTTAGTTCAAATTAAATTAAGCGAAAAAAACCAGCGCCGTACGCTTAGTTAGTAACCGCAGTACGGTAGTGAGGTACTAGGAAGGTTTCTCCATCAAGTGTTTCTGGGCCTTGCGAATTACTACCGTAAATTCATTCCCAATTTTTCTAGGATATTGGCTCCAATTAACAACCTTTTGAGGAAAAAGGTGAAATTCAATTGGGGCCCAGCATGTGAGGACTCTTTTAAAACCATTAAAGAGTCGCTCACTTCCTCTTCCGTGCTAGGTTATCCAGAGTTCAATAAGGAATTCACGCTTATCACAGATACTAGCGGAGAATCATTAGGTGCCATATTAGAACAGGATGGGAGGCCTATTAGTTATTCCAGCAGCACGCTTAATCATGCTGAGAGAAATTACTCCACCACGGAACGGGAAATGCTTGCTATTGAATTTATAAATGTTACCTTCTAGGCAGGCATTTTAAAATTAAAACATATCATCAGCCGCTCCGAGGGTTTTTTAAGGTAAGGGATACCACATCACGCATGGTACGATTCCATCAGAAATTATCTGAGTACGATTTCGAGATTAGCTACCAGAAGGGAAAGGAGAACGGTAATGCGGATGCCCTGAGCAGGATATCCCAGCCAGTAGAAGGCACCAGCCAAGAGAAAGAATCTCGCTGTCTTGAGGTTACACCAGCACAAGCCAAGAAGCAGGAGGCAGAGACTGAAGAGAAAAAAAACCCAGATCCCGAGAGTGAAAGGGAAGATATTGAGGAAGCCAAGAGAATGGTAGGAAGAGCGCTAGGCAGTCCAAGACCCCAACATGTGACCGACCCGGAGGATATTCAGGTAATATTGAAGGATTATCATGATTTCCGATTTGGAGGACATTTCGGCGGAAACAAAACAGAGTCATTAAAATGCCATTGGTCATAACAGAAGTATCAGAAAAGCCGTTCGATAAGGTATACGTTGACCTCGTGGGGCCATTAACTACAAGCCATAATGGCAAGAAATATATACTGTCTATGATGGATGACCTGACGCGGTTTATGGATTTCGTGGCGGTACCCGATCAAGAAGCAAACACGGTAGCCCGGGCACTATTTAACCAAATACTGAGTCGATATACGATTCCCAAGCAATTAGTGAGTTACAGAAGTCTTTTGAATTAGCACGGAATAATTTACGGCAAAATAAGGAGAAGTCGAAAAAGTACTACGATAAGTCGTCTAGAGGTCTGTAATATGGTATATCTACTAGAATACATATATACAGTACTGTATGATAAAAGTAAAATTAAGTTCGAAAATGAGACAAATCGGGCAAGTCCTTCGTGGCGTTGTCATACAAAACTTTCGTTTTCCATTATATATTTAGACACTGCCTGAGAACGCATCGACGTAGAGAGCTGAAATTTTGTACATGATGTTTTCATTGTACTAGCAAATAAAATTTCACAAATGGACTAAATCGGGCAACTCCTTCTTAGTGTTGCCATATAAAAATTTAGGCTTTTTACGTATACTGTGAAAACGATCAGTTCAAGACATTTTTATTGTACTGAAAACCTCTTCAGAATATGAAATCCTATAAAATTGGTAATATTCATTTTTCCTGTCCGACAAACCGTTCTTGAAATATATGCGAAAAACCGCTTCAAAACCAAACTTGCACAGAAGGGTGACAATACAAAATTTCATACGGGCATTTATCTAGGGTATCATAAGAGTTGGCCTTAGACCAATTCTAGCTTTTTTACTTGTTTGGTATACCTTTTTTTTAGACTGCAAACTGCAGGAGTAATTCAAACTTTTCTCAGTTTTACACACTGGCATGTATAATATAGACTGCTCGATATGCTATATCATGCGGGTACAACGTTTTGTGTCAAAAATAGTTCTTACGTCGATGCCAACATTGAAAAAACCATTGGCGGGAAATGGAAAAGTGATTTTAATAAAACTTTTCGAATTTCTGTTGAGTATCTATGAATATATTGACTTTGGTAAAACAATTTTTAACACTAATTAACCCAAATAATTAATTTAAAAACATTTATTTCGTCGAACCCACTTAATTATTTATTGTTTACAGTTCTCTCTCAGTTGGTACTTGGTGCTTAGACCGAAAGAGAATGCTATATAGAAGTGAGGCCACTTTCTGCAGTGTTATTTTTATGTACTGACTATATTATACTATATATATATTATTATATATTATAATATACATGTCAGTGTTTTACATAAGAACGCTGCAAATATCTTAGAATATTAGGAGTTAGGACTAAGCTAGGGTCCTGATGTGGTAATGAGGGAGTCTGTTTTGTGGCTTGGGTAGTGTTTCTCGAGAATTTTGGATCACCCAAAGTTGGACTCTAAAACTCAAATTCTGAGAAAAATCTATACACATACATCACATGCTTACAGTAATATTAACTGAAATAAATTTTTATTGTTTTAAGTTTTGGAATAAAAATTTTTTTGAAGTTAAATTATATAAATAAAAAAATATAAAATAATAAATATATTTTTTGAAATAACTCAATTAATTAAATAGTTTTTTTTTTCAAATTTTGGAGGGTCATGACTAGCACGACCCCCCCCCCCCCCATCGCACATCTGGATCCTCCTCTGCCAGATGCGAGTAAATATGAATCAGAATCACTCGATATATCCATCATTTCAAATGTGTGGTCTAATATACCACCACCAGCGATATAAAATTTGCCTACTCTGCTCTAGTATTGCATGCGATATCCAGTTCTTGCGTAATCTATGTTGGCTATCACTTAATGAAGAAATAATCAACCATTTCTGAATTATTGAAACAGACGAGAGTTTAGAGTGTTTGGTATCAATATGCAAATGTGCCATTGAAATATGCTGACCTTTCTTGATATTGTGAAGCAAATGCTTGTAATAAGTTTTCTGTTCTTATTTTTTTGACCATGTTGGATATCAAGTGGAATCTTTATCGACTGGAAGAAGTTTCTAGAGTTTGAAAGCATTCAAGAATAAACAGGATGTCCAGGTGCACTGCCCATTTTTAGTTTGGGTTATATTTCTAGTACCTACATTGATGCCGATGTGAGAGTTGAAAATTTTCAGAAAAGTAGATTTTTAGACGTAGGTTCATAATTAACTCAATTAAATAAAAAATTTCCAACTTTTAGTAGTTTTTATTTTCCAAGTTGAAACCGCAGATATAGTAACGTAGTAGACTTCATAGTACCAAAGAAGACACAACCTGATTTATATTTATTTTAGGTACAATTACATTGACAGCATTATTTCATATATTGGTTTTTTTTGGAAACATCTAATCGACGCACACTTTAAGAAGAATTTTATGCTGAGAAATACATATATTTTACCAAACTTTTATATAAACAAGGAAAAGATACGATACAGTGATGAATGCCATTCATATGGCCATTCCTTTATGCCAGTTGTGAAAAGTGTCTAGAACGGTTCGTCGAAGAATAAAAATGAATATAACCAATTTCATACGATTTTATATTCTGAAGAGCTTTTCAGTACAATAACAATGTCTAGGACTATACTATACTGCAGTATATGTAAAAAAATTCAAAGGGCATTGTCCATTTTTGGCCCGACATCAACAGACATGAGAGATATCTTAAACGATGCATAATGATATTTGAACATATTTCATTAACAATATTTATTTCAATTAACTGGGGGAAGGTTTGGGGGTGGAAGGTCAAAATTTTATCGAGTACAGAATCGAATTCCTTAGGTCCTGAGAAGAAGTTTGACTACCTACACTCCTATACTCGGAGTTAGGTGGAAGGGTCAACATTTACTCTAGTACAGAATCGAATTCCTTACATCATGAGAAAATGTTTGAGTACCCACACTCCTATACTCGAAGGCTTAAATAGCCATCCCTATACTCACTTTTTTAGTATTTCCCTCTTTTTTATTCGAACTGAGGTACTAGATTTTTCGCGCCTTCATTCGGCTCTAACTCGGTAGGGTTATGTCCGATCCGAAGACGGGTTTCACTGTTCGCCTCAACTCATTACCAGCTACAATTCTTAATTTTTCTCTGCATACTTATAGGGTGGGTCGTAGGAACCTTCGGCGCGGGGGGGGGGGGGGAAGCTGTTCCAATATAGCATGTTACATATCAAATTAAAGGTCTCGTCGATTACTGTCGGTTGGTGTACTTTTTCCCCGATTCAGAAAACATTCTTGGGACTTTTGGCCGCTGGAACATAAATTTTCATGCACTTAGGTCACATACACCCCAGCTTCTACATTTCGCTTTTATTTTTGCAATTCTTTCTACCATGGCCATTAGGTCTCTGTTGTAAACATTTTTCTCATAGGATGTCACTAGAAGTAGAAATCCACTTTTTCACCCAAGAAAGTCGCTCAAGCTATATCCGACCGCCAAAGTTTTCCCCCGCTTAAATGAAATAAACATTAGCAAAAGATATGATTGAACTTTTCGACCCAGTGATCAGAGCGGTCTCATCAGTATGGTTATCTCTGATTGCATACTATAGAAGTTCAATGATGAAGGTCAACCAATTGCACATATAAATACTTTTGAAAAAAATTAAGTGTGAATTATATGGTAGCAAGATTACTAATTGAAATTTTCAAATTGGGTGATTGTTACCCCTTTTTTGCCTTGCGGCACATGGATAAATCAAGAAGAAATTATATGAGGAAGATTTTTCGTCTGGAAAAATAAAATTTATTGAAAATAATTTCAACAAATTTCAAAATTGCATTTAAGTGCAAAAAAATGTTGAACTTTTCGACCCAGCGATCAGAGAGGTCTCATCAGTATGGTTATCTCTGATCGCCTACCATAGAAGCTTAAGAAGTCTCGATTTATCCATGTATCGCAATTGGTTCGGCAGAGACCTCTTATTATTGCATTCATTCGCTAAGCAAAGGTTTAAAAGTTTTTCAATTGGGAAATTAATTGAAAACACACATATTACATTTCACTTAACATTTTCTTCTTTCATGTAAAAGTTAACAACATTCTTATCAAGTTTTACTGCATCACCCGTAAATGAAATGTTAACTTCTTTATGGATAAAAACTGCAATTTCGATCTTACTGATGTTCTGAAGATTGGGGTCAAGCAAGATGTTTCAGTGAAGCGCGGATATTTATCTCTTCGTATAAGACATCCAAGCATACATATATATATATATATATGTATTATGTAAACAAATATTTCTACAACTCTAGAGGTCTTATAGATTTACAGCATTTAACATAACTTGCATTTTGATACCGTTTAGCAATAAAAATCTTAGAATCTTATTAAAACTATAAAAACGTTAAAATTTTCAAAATCATGGTAAAATTATTGACGCACTCATAAACTAAAGGTAGCTACTGTCAAGGGAGTATGTAGAAACATTATCAATTATAGGAGGTAATGGCACGAAATGGGACACGTCGTATTTTGTGGCACGAGAATCAAGAAGATCTAACTAAGTACACTTGATATCGCACTCTGAATGTTGTTATACGTGTTTTCTTTACTTTATCTTGGATAGTCGTTCGCATCCTTAAGATGAATGAAAAACCTGCTCCAGAGTATTTTTGAATTCTTTAGTGATTCTTTAGCCTCAATTTAATGTCGTGGTTAACAAGGTTCTCCTCTATACAGAGAGTCACTCTGGTATATATTTGGAACGAACGAGACTTTTAAGACAAGAGTTTTGTTACTGCGCTGTTGGTCTGGTAAAATTGAAGAGGTAGATTAACTAGATGGGAAATGGATTTTAGGTTGATAGACCGGTCCAATTTATATCTCTAACTAGATAGATATAAATTCAGATAAGTACAGCTATCTTACATCGAAAAATAATTGGACATGGTGGTGTTGATGCGTAAAATTAATTGATTATTTAAATCGTTTGGTGTTTCAAAAATTGATTGCTTTGTAGGATATGGGATTTTCTATTTATATTGAAACTCCTATAGGAGTTAGGAGATGGTAGTAGGGGGTGAGCATTCAATGGACTAGTGGTAGGAAAGGATGAATATTATCCTTAAATTTTTAATAAGTATATTTTCCCTGTATATGCAAAATTGTCACTCATAATAACTGAAGACCCAAGCAGGTATGTATGTATTTTAACGTGAGACGAATTGGTTAAATTTTAGATTTGTTGTAAATTTGTTTTAAATTTTGGAAAAAGTTGTGATTGGCTGTCATGGTAGATTTAAATGAGTATTTTGTATGTAAGAAGTAACGCCTCCACAGAGGCCCAAAATTTGGTACGAAAAAAGTTAAGTTTTCCTATTTATTAGATATTTTAATACTTGTCTGCCATGTTAGAGGTTACTGGAATGAAAACTGAAACTTGATTTCAAACACGAAATTGTAAAAATTGAACTTCTTCGCAGGGTTACCGTACAAAAATTTCGTTTTTTCTCTAAATATTTGTACCAATAGGGGAGAATGCCTTAACACAGGGTAAGCCAAATTGAACTGACTGATTTAAAATGCATATTATAATTTATTCGACATTCATAAAATTGATTACTACAATGGTTATTACAATAAAAGAAAAATAAAACAAAATAAAATAAAACAAAAGAAGAAAGCAAAAACTAGAAAGCAGATAAACTCAACTGAACTAATTTTTTTAATGCAGTCTTGAAAAATTTAAATTAATACGGTCGAAATGCACATTAAAGAGAGACGGGACGTTGAAGTCAAAGGCTCGTTCGCACCGTATGTGATTCGATGGCAAGAAATATGGAGAAAGTTTTGGCCTCTGAGCGAGTGCCTAGGGTTTGGTACAACAATTGAACGAAACAAAAATGGAGAATTTATTGAGTCCTTCAAAATATCGAAAATTAACACATTCTAGTTTCCAGCGTCTGCAAGGACAACAAGTTCAAACGCTCCATATAAGGAGGCAAGATTACCGAGTTACCCAAGGAAGGCGGCGGAGTATGAATCGGAGGAATCTGTGTTGAACAACTTCGGTGCGATTGATCTGCACTTAGTAGTAAGGGCTGGCATATTCTAGTATCGACTTAACAAAGGTGCAGTAAAGAAGTTTAGTGATATAGGGGTCGTCAAATTCTTTGGACCATCTCTTAACAAAACCCAAAATTGAATTGAGAATCACATCCAGATCCTTGGTTTTGTCGAGCCTAGATAATGAATCTGCTCCAGAATATAATCAAACGAAATGGGGGACCTTTTACGAGCGAGAGTTATAGTTATGCACTTAGAGGAAGACGATTACTGGAGCATTACTTATGAAAAACGGCTATATCAATGTTTAAAAGAGCACAGTCGTCATTAGAACTAACAACACAAAATATTTTTTTGGCATCGTTCGCATAAGTATTCTGGAATTGAGTAAAAATAAGGATACGTATTGATGTACAAAATAAAAGTAGTGGGCAAAGGATTCTACCTTGAGGTACTCCACAGGTATTAGCTATTTTAGCAGAGAGTGCTCTGCGAAATAAATCTCGCTGCGTACGGTTAGATAGAAAAGAAAATAACTAATGAACGAAAAGAAGGGCGAAACCAAGAATAGAGAAGTTGTGGATTAGGATTCTATATTAATTCTATCGAAGGTCCTGCTAAAATCAGTGAAGACACAGTCAACCTGCTTACCGGACTCAATGGTTGGCATACAATAGTGAAGAAACTCTAATAGATTAGTTGTGGTTGACTTTCCCTTCAAGAAATCATGCTGGAAAGAGCCCAAGATTGGTTTACAGTGAAAGTGAAGCATATCACGGACCAATGCTTCAAAACTCTTCGCAACATGGCACAAGTTAGTAATAGATCTATAGTTTGAAACGTCCGATTTTTTGCCCTTCTTATATGTAGAGGAATAATCACATAATGACTTTGGAAAAGACCCGCAGGACAAGGATCGATTAAACAAGTAACACAGGACATGGGATGGGAGATGGGAACGGACCGCATTTCTTCAGAAAGAAAGCGGGGATGCCATGAGCATCAATTCTAAATATGGGATCAGTAACAGGTACGTTGACAAACACAAGATCTTTGGCTTCAAGGGAGGCTGTCGAGAGCCTGATCAAATGAGATAAGTCAATATTACTAATATCACAGTTGGAATCATAGAAGGCGGTACTAAAGAATTCAGAGAAAAAATGTGCAATGGTACATGGGTCGTGATTTTCGGTGCCGCCAACTTCCAGAACTCTTTAGGATAATTGGAGAGCGTTAGTTTCATACCATAGTCGTTATATGAAATTTGAAGCAGCGAATTGAATTGATTCCAGGCACTGCAGTAAGCCAAGTAATCTGCGACACTACTTGTAGCACAAAACCTCCTCCACGCTTTATTTTAAAGATTTTGTAAGTGCCGCAAGGAGCTGTTCAGCCAAGGGTGAGATGCGTGAGAATTTTTAGATGCAAAGATCGGCACACATTGCGTAATACAAATATAGATAGTATTATAAAATGCTCTGTCGATGTCCCGATCTTTAAGAACATTCGTCCAATCACAATATTCGAGCCAGTTGTCAAGCTTTGAAAAATCAGCCTTTTGAAATTAAAAGATTAATTATTTAATATAGTCGAAACAGACAAAAACATGAAGAGCCAGATGATGACAGGATTCAGGAATCAAAGGAGTCAAATATCCTCTGGAAATGTGGCATTCGAGTCAGACGAGAACAAGACTGCCAAGCAACTCCTATTCTTGTTGTAGTTGTCGCCCCGCGTTGAGAGGCACCCTTAGCTGGGATTTGTACCGCTAAAGGCCGTAACCTTCGAACATATAACTAAAGGAAGCGAAATATCGTGCAAAATCGGTATGAGGGAGTCTCGGTTCTACGGCGAAGAGGTGGAAAGGCAAGAAGAACTTTACCAATTTTGCCCAAGCCTTTACTAAGCCTGAAACACGTTAATTTGTTAATAACAATTGTGCCATTTCGAGTTAAACGTCAGATTTATGATAGTTTTCAAAATATATCTTTGTTTACTTTTTGTTTTTGCTCAATGTGTCACTGGTAGTTCAAAATTTTGGTTTTATTTTAAACAATTACGCCTAACCCCACTTCAAAAATATTTCAGATATACTACTTCCATGAGCATAACGAATACATAAACACAATTCTACCACATAGGGCGAAATGCCGCAATTTTTCGAGGTTATTGCGCTTCCTTTAGTTATATGTTCCAAGTTCGTGACACATTAAAAGCACAACGCAGGTGTTCTAATTTTCAAGAAGTTGATGTTAATTGTGAATTAATTTGTTATTTCTAACAAAATTAATTAATTTTTTCCTCTATAGACATTTTGCTTTTCTCGCATCAACCTCTTTGACACTTTTAAAAGAAAGGACGCCAACAATGAAATTCAAATTTTAGCCCTCTTTGTATTGGCAGTACTGACCAGAAGCAGAGTTTTTGAGATTTGAAGAGCTTTCAAGTTCTGCTTCTGCTGCAGCTGCTGCCTCTGCTTTCAATTTGTTAGTGCTCGAACAGTGGCATGCTTTCAGAAAAAATTCTGCTTTTGTCGCTGCTTTCTGCTTTTAATGTGTCACGGCCTTAAGGATTCATCCTGTACCTCTTTCTCTCTTGTTTCACATTGAGAGGTATTCTTGGCTGGGCTCTGGACCGTCAAGCAACTCCTATTGTTCTTGTGATTCTCACCTCGCGTTGAGAGGCATTCTTAGTCCGGTGACACACGCGATACACCGTACTAAAAATTGGTTTTCTTAGAACTATTTTAGAACATTTTCGTGTATACCTCAATTTAGAGCAGACGGTTAAACTCGGATGATACACGAGTATTTTATTACATATGTATGCGTGAACTCGGTTTGTTTGTGTATAGAATATATGGAAATGATTAATTTTCTTTGCTGCCTCAAGAACGTGTATCAGCCGTGTATAAACTACATGTACCATGGGCTAATACACATTCGATTCAAAAACCGGTTTTACGTCGTGTCTAGTCTAGAGTGTGTATCATCGTGTGACACGGGACTTAGCTGGTTCTTAGACCGCTAAGTCCGGTGACACACGATGATACACACGCGATACACCGTACTAAAAACTGGTTTTCTTCGCACTATTTTAGAACATTTTCGTGTATACCTCAATTTAGAGCAGAGGGTTAGACTCGGATGATACACGAGTCTCTTATTACATATGTATGCGTGTACTCAGTTTGTGTGTGTATAGATAATATGGAAATGATGAATGTTCTTTGCTTCCTCAAGAACGTGTATAAACCGTGTATAAACTATGTGTACCATGGGCTGATACACATTCGATACAAAAACCGATTTTACGTCGTGTCTAGTCTGGAGCGTGTATCATCGTGTGTTACGGGACTAAGGCCGGTGACACACGATGATACACACGCGTTACACACTATTTTAGACCATTTTCGTGTATACCTCAATTTAGAGCAGAGGGTTAGACTCGGATGATACACGAGTGTCTTATAACATATGTATGCGTGTACTCGGTTTGTCAGCGTATAGATCATATGGAAATGATGAATTTTCTTTGCTTCCTCAAGAACGTGTATCAACCGTGTATAAACTTCGTATACCATGGGCTGATACATACTCGATACAAAAACCGGTTTACGTCGTGTCTAGTCTCGAGTGTGTATCATCGTGTGTCACGGGACTAAACATTCACCTTTTTCCTCTCTCTCTCCTGCCTCGCGTTGAGAGCTATTCCTGGGCTGTTAAGCAACTCCTATTCTTGTTGTGATTCTCGCCCCGCGTTGAGAGACATTCTTGACTGTCGGCACTGGACCGCTAAGCATATCGTCCACTTTATCATTATTATTATTATACTTTTAGTATCTCAGACCTGAATTTAATTCTTATATCTGCAGTTGTATGATTTACAATAAGTCACAGACCTAATCAATTTGAATTGGATTTAATAAAATTCCTAGGGATTCATCTTTTATTTACAGACCTGTCGTTGCACATTAGAACTAAAGGCAGCTCAAGCAGGCATTCCAAAATACCTACATATACAGTGCCGTGCAAAACATTTAATTATGTTATTTTCCCATTCACTTTTAAGGACTTCCACTAATGATGCCTTGATGCTACCAAATTTCCTCCCATTAATTTTTCTCTTCAAAATCTTCAAACAATTTTCAATAGGGCTCAAATCGGGCGATTGGGCCTGTCAAATCATGACTTGCATCTCATTTAATTGGAACCACTCTTTTACCATCTTCGAAGTATCTTTCGGATCGTTATCTTGTTGAAACACTCATCGAAGTGGCATTTCTTCCTCAACATTTGGTATCTAGTATACTTTTATACTTGAAACGGTCCATTCTATACTGTTGATTTCATAGAAAGGACTAAATTTTCTGACCGAAAAGCGACCCCATACTATAACGCTGCCACTTCGTGTTTGACTGTAGGTATGCAGTGTCGTCGGTCAAGTCGTTTACTTTTGGGTCATCGAACTCTATCGCAACTGAACAGATAAAATTTTATCTCATCCGTAAACAAAACAGTTCTCCACTTCGCAGTCGACCAACTAATGTGATCCCAAACGAATTCTAATCTAAAAAAATCGTTGTCTCATAATAGTACAGGTTACGAAATAAGCTAGCAAATATTACCTGGTTTTGGCCTGTCTCTTTGTCAATAAAGGCTTTTTTGCAGGACGATAACCACGTAAATTGCTCTGTATAGTTCACCTTCGTACAGTGCTGGGATCAACTATTAGATTAAAGATCCAGCAATTGTGGCCTGCATATGAAAGCAAGAGGACAAGAGAACTACTTAATGGCAGCAGAACATACACCAGGAGTCTAGTAAGGGTTATTACGAGTCATCGGGAACTAGGAGACCTTGCTAGAAGACTGGAAAAGGCGGTAAAGGATATCTGCAGGAGCTATAAGAATTCGGACGAAATCGAGTCCGCCCAACATAAAACTTTGCAAGTGCTCCGTTTTAATGAATAAAAGAGGTAGGCTAATGGGTAGCTATTTCTTTTATAGTCTGGTGGAGCTGCAAGGTAAAGAGTTTAGATAAATGCTGAGTTCCCTAAGCGAATGGGCGATTTTGAAAGGTTATCCCATGAGGACAAGGGGCACAATGGGCCTACTGGTGGTCTAAGTGAAGTAGACTAGGCACTTCTAGCAGCACCCCTTCCACCTAACCTGCCCCCCCTCACATTTTTCCTTCACTTATGGTACTTCTCCATCACGTTTCACATATGTCTGGTCACTCAGATCATCCTTTATGTTTTGCAACCAAATTGTAATGCTAGAGACAAGTTCTTTTTATTTTAAGAACACAAAAAGATATTTTTCTTAACACATAATACCTTCATAATGTCGTTGCTCATTAACCTATAAAATTCAATCCGTTTTGGTCTCTTGATTCATGTTAATTTCATTTAAAAGAACGAAAAAATAAAAGAAAAATACTTTCACAACTAAAATTGTATAAAAGAAAAAAGAAAAATGTCCAACAAATTTCCTTGAAGCATGAAATTCATCTTTTAACACCAGATTCACATTGGTAGCCTAGCCGCAATGATTAATGGCACCCAATATAAATGGAGCAATTGGATGTGCAGATTTCATTGGACCTTATCCAGATCCACTGTAATTTTATCCATGATGAGCTTGCTCATCCATTCGTGTTACTAGTTATGTACTACAATCAATCACAAGCGATAATTTCTTTTCTTCACGTTTTAAGTGTTTTACGTTCGTGTTCCCCTCTCACGTCTGACTTAATGGAATTATGTCTTTCAATTGAATTAAACGCTGAACTTATGGCAAATGAAGTCTATTATTAAATTCTCAAGTAAGTATGGGCTGGTCGCTATGTTGTGGAGGAAATGAAGATCACGAGAATCTTCAAAGTATAAATTTATTACAGTTTTGATTTATAGCCTAATAATCGTATTGGAAACGATCTATCTATGCTTTTTGTGCGAACATAAGCGAGCTTAAGAACAAGTATCTTTACCTTCTACTAATGGCTCAAATGAAACAGAACTCCTCCATGAAAGATATGTTCTTAGAGGTCAAAAACGTGAAATCGGAATTATTTTAAGTGCAACTTTCTTTCTTCTTAACTGCGATTTAACTACACTTATGGCGAGCAGTAAATTTCTTTGTGGTTCGGCTTCGGACCGAATTTCATTTAAATACGCGCGCTATTCATTAATTATCAACCATCCAGGCAGAAGAAGAGGTAGGTAACAATGTAATGCACTTTGGGATAATTTTATTTATTACAGATAATTTTCCATCCGCTAGATTGCACATAAATAGTGCAAGACGCAATTATAATTTCAAACTGAAATTAAAGCAATTTATTTTCTTAAATTGTGTGAGGATAACTTAGTTTATGATTATGATTTTACATACATATATTTTTACGTGTTTATTTAAGTTTAGACTATCTCGATGAATGCACAATAATAAAATGATGTTTAATTAAGAAAATCTATATATATTTTGTTTTTATATATAGGTAATTCGCTGTTTATCACGCGGAATACGTTCTAGAGATGGTCGCGATGAGCTAAATTTCGTGATCATCGGCGGATATAAAAAAAAAAATTTAAGTAAAAAAAATACTTTATCAATAAAATCAATCGCATCAGATACTGAGGTACCAGAGTCAACGATCAGCTGCGAAACTGCTCTACTCAAGTTTTCTTCAGATTTGAGATCGGCTCTTGATAAGGGTGATATTGGTATGTTGGTCCATTTGAATTTCTCTAAAGCATTTGACAGTGTTGTGCATTCTAAACTGCTCCGTAAGTTATTTTTGATTTTTTAATTTTCCTCGTCTGCCGTCAAGTTTATATCTCGTTTCCTCTCAATCAGTATTGATGGGCTAGCATCTTCACTCTTGCCTTTGTCCTGTGCTGTTCCCCAAGGCTCAATTTTAGGACCTCTCCTGTTTAGCCTCTTTATTAGTGATCTTAGTGATATAGTCCATGACGTTAATTACATCTCTATGCAGACGATATTCAACTGTACCAGCAGTTCGTTTCTGTAATTTCAGTTGAGAAAATTCTCTATACGATGACGTCAAGCAAGTTCACCATCCTTAATTCTATTAATTGAGTTTATTGATTTCTGTATATACTAGTTGAGAAAGGTGTGGTGAGTTGTTTGGGATTGGAAGGAATCTTCGATTTTGAAACAGAAACTGAGAAAGAAGAAATTTCAAAGCCTGCTATTTTATTGTATGCTGTCATTGGTGGTTATTCGTAATTATTTTTGTGAAAAGTTTTTTGAAGTATAAGTGAAAATTATGTTTAATTCGTATTTCAAGTAAATATGGCCAATATATTCGTGCTAATATACGGAAATATTTACGACTGAAGAAATATACTGCGAATCCACCGGCGTAATTTAAAAGATTCAACCGATCCTTTTAACACCTCTGAAGCGAGATTTGTTGAGCTTTTCCGGTTTACCAAAGATGGGGTAATGGAATGGACAGATTTCTTACTTTTTCCAAAGAATTTGCAAGTGGAATCTTTTGTCGTATGATCATTTATCATTTATTTTTTATTAACTAATTTTTTTGTTTTTTTTTTGCACTAGTTGTATTTCTCATTTTATATATATGTATACGTATTGTGTTTTTTTCCAGTATTCATATTTGTCCTTTTTTTTTATTGTTTATAAGTTATTATTTATCATTACTTATTGTTAATTGCTTATTTTTCATTTTTTATTTTCTTATTTATATGAAAAATGCAATAGAAGTACATATATTCCCAAAAATATAAGGATATGTGCTGCATTACATTATTATGCCACCGGTTCCTTTTTAAGGGATTGTGGGCAAGATTTTATCTGCCCAATTGGCAAGACGATGATGTGCCGCATTGTTAATAAAATAAAATACGTTTTTCAGGACAAACTTATGAAAAAGTATATAAAGTTTCCATCAGAAACAAAATCAAATTAAAAGACGGTAATTTCCATAATTAAATGAACCAATTGAACGAAATGACGCATTTTAGATTTTGTGAAGCAACCGGGTTTCCTGGGGTAATTGGAGCCTTAGACTGTACCCATGTTAAGATTAAAAAACCATCTTTGGAAGTCGAACACTGCTAATAAAGGAGTTCATTCGAAGAATGTTCAACTAATTTGCAACTGCTTAGCTAGATTTGGTGGTAGCAGCCATGATGCTTTTATCTGGAATGCAAACGAAGCAAGAGCATTTCTAGAATAAGAGTTTCTAAATAATGAACGTGAAGTGTGGCTTATTGGCGATTCCGGTTATCCACTATAACCATGGTTAATGACGTTAATCAGTAATCCCAATACTGTAAACCAACAAAAATATAACGATGCCTATATTTCAGATAGAAACTATGTAGAGAGATTGAATAGAGTCTTGAAAAAATAATTTGCATGTTTGTCTGGTAATCGTGGCCCTTTAGTTAACCTTGCATTTGCGGGTTCCATCATAAATGCATGTTGCATGCTTCACAATATTCGGCAAAAATATAATCTAATCAGATATTGACAGCGTTACGCATGAAGCAGATACATAATGGAGAAACACAAATACAAAGCTAGGGGTAGGGCTATTAGAGAAAGAATAGTAAGGAAATTACTTTAGTGTTTAATTTTATTGCTTCTCTTACATTTTAACTAATAAATAGTTTATGTGGTTAAATATATAAAACGATGTGTGCTACTTCAACTTTTCTTTAATCTCCTTCAACTCGTTTAAAAGATTTAACATATTTGCATTTATTTTCTTTAATTCTTCTAACATCGCATTGGCCTGCTGATCCACATACTTCTTCGCTTCTTCAAAGCAGCTTTTAAATAAGCTTACTGATTTTTGTGAGGCATTATTGTAGTTTGTCTGGCTTCTCTTGTTGAAATCGCCGATGCCGTTGGTTTCTCTACCGATTGTGATGGCTTCTCTATCATATTTGACAGCTGCTCTATGATGCTAGGTATTTCTACTTCTACAGCTGTTGATGAGCCAGCATCAGCTAAAGTCTGCTCACTAAAAGAAAAGTTGATACAAGTCTTCAAATTGAAAAATTAATTTTATGTTATATGCAGTTACAAATCTTTTTACCGTTTTTTCATCAAATCCTGCTTCCGGAGTAGCTCCATCTCCTTCAATCAAATTTTCAGAAAAAAATTGAATAACATCTTCATCAATTTTTTCTAAAGGTTTTGATCCTTCGCTAAGAGGACGATTTCCTGTTTTTTCTTGAAAGCTTTTATCTTATTGTATTGGTTTTTCACATCCGCTTTTTAGTCAATCCAGCACTGAAATAAGTATTTTTTGCTTGAAGTTTTAATAAAGTAATTAACACCTACTCTTTTCCATTGTTCAGGGCTTTTCTTTCCGCCACTCATTGAGTCTAATTCAGAAGCAGCATTTCTCCAGCATAATTCGTGCTTGATACTGCTACTTTTCTCAGTATACCAGTCCAGTCCAGTCCAGTCCACGACCAACATTACGGTCGAATTTCAATACATCCAATAGTCTAAGTTTTTGTTGCTTGGTTATCCTGCCCGTTAATTTTTTCTGCCAATACAAAAATGTGAATAATTTGTTACTTGTATACCTATTTACATAATGTATTGATATGTATATAATTGAAACATTTACGAAATGCTTTTAATTAGCTGTAAAAGTGACTCACAAAGCCGCGAGAAAAGTGACATCCAGCTTTACAGATAATGTTTTAATACCGTACAATATGTACAATTTAATAATTATGTAAATATTTTGTAAAACGTAATAATAAATAAACATATTTTAACTTACACGTGTTTCAGTTTCTCGATTCAAATTCATTTTTCATTAATTTTCAAATTTTTCTCACTAATTTTCTCAACTATCGTCACAAACTCAATGACAAAAACTCCCTCGCAAAAAATTTTCAATTGATAGAGAACCGAAACTCTATTCGCGACATTAGAGAAACACTTCTAATTGTCTATTCATAAGGTGAGTACAGTTTCATACAGAAACACAGTAGTTGAGAATGACAATAAAGTGACGCAAAATAGAGAATTGCAGCTCTGCAGATCTTCTCCATTTGATAGTTACAGAAACGAGCTACTGAGCAGACCTCTTGGACTCATTGAAGATTGTGATAGTAGAATAAATGAAGTCCTGGCTGAAATCTGCAAATTGTCTAGGGATAATAAGCTCCTCCTCAATGCCTGTAAATCGCAATGTATAGCCTTGTATAGCTCGGACCTTGATACTCATAATCTTGCTCCTATTATCCTCAAAACAAACTATGGCCTGCACGAGCCGGTTTCATCAATGTCCTGTCTTTTTAACCGTCAGTTTGATTGCATTGACTTTCATCTTTCAAAAAGTCAAATAAGAAATCAGCTTAGCTAAAGTTACTTATATTTTTCATTATTATGGTTATATTTCACTTTTGTAAACTCAGTAATCAGACCTTTGATGTAGTTCTAAATAAATAAATAAATAATGTGAGACTACCTTTTGTTGATTGCGTGTCAAATCTGGAATTGAAATTAAACGCCCGGCTGAAATGCTGTGTTCACATTAAGACCACAGTTGGTAAAATCTATGGTGGTTTAAGAAGATTGTGGCTATCCGCCAATATTCTGATCTTGAATCTCAGGCTTAGACTGGTTAGGGTGCTGCTAAATGCTAATGCCCCACTTTACTTACGGAAGCCTAATCTTCCCTAAACCCGACTCGGTTTGCAGACGAAAACTTAAAGCGATTGCATGCGCTTTGTTTTCGTGCTACGTATACATAGGTCTACACATATCACGCTTGACAAATCATCAACTTGACTTTTGACGGTTCCCTGGTCACATATATGAAGCAAAAGGCCCTCATTAATACGTTTGTGCATGCTTGAGTATCTTTATAGCAATATACAATTCTTGCAATCTCAGGGATGGAACTTACTTTGTCCAGGTTGCTCGCCTTTGGAACTTACGCCCTATTACTATACATCAGTTAATCGCTGTCAACGAATTCAAAAAGCTCATTTGTGATTTCCCACTTGGATGACCGTACCACAATATAGTTTTACAGTAGAACAGCTTAGAACAAACTACTGAAAAGTGAATTTTAGAACTTTAATAAAAAAAAAAAAAATCAATTTTTCACCCATAAGAGGGAACTATTAAATATGATACGGAAGTAAATCGGCGATCAGCAGCTAGATGCACAACCTACCGGGAGAAATTTTACTTTTTTTTATGTGTACATATCTCGGCAAAAGTACTTACGAATGTATTGTTCCATAAACTAAACAGCTGTTTGAAACTGATGTTCGTTCATAAAGATGTTGTCATGGACAGTAATAAAATTTGTGACTGTTTGACAGTTCTACCAAGCCAAATGACATGGGAAGTGGAACAGAAATAGTTTTGCTTGTAATTTTACCTCTTTTCCTTTAGTACAAGTTTGTGAATGCTATAAGTTCTTTTTCTTCCATTTTCGATTCGCATATGTAGGTACTTACCTTTGTATTAAAAATTGACTAGTGTGTTAGTTAAAAGCTGTTGAAAGAGAAAGTATAGTCACTTATAGAAGCATCCTACTCAACTGATAGTTTTGACAGAGCTGTTGTACTGTATGGATATACTGTGATCATACCTTAATATGCCTATATCCAGTTGTGTTAAATTTCTCTTAGATTTTTGTTTCGTTTTTAATTTTTCTCTTTTGTATTTTCAAATTAAAAACTCTTCTTTTTACTCTTGTTTCTTTTCTTTAATCTTTAATTTTTATTTTATCGTTTTTTAAATTAGTTAGTGTACGTAGATTACGGTTAAGTGTTTTTTTTTATTTTCACCGCAATTATAATAAATTATACTTAAATATAATATTATGAATCTTGTGTACAATTTTATAAATAAATAAAATAAAATGATTTTTTTTCACGCAACAAAAAATCTCCAGTGACCATGAGATCAGCTGATTCCCTCAGCTTAATATTAATTGAAAAAAATTTGTTTTCTTTTCTTTCTTTGAGGCCTCACATTACCTCAAAGACGCAATGAAAGCGAAAGACATTTTAAAAATAATTTTTTATTTGTATCAGTAATTAATGAGCAATAAGGAAATGGATTGAGAACTTTACTCAACTTCACTCATTTCGTAATTGTTAAATTGGAACAAAAAAAGTTGGAACGACCGAATTATGACAAACAAAGCTGACACAAGTAAGAGTGAAATGGGCAATAATTGAACTCAGTAGACTTTTTAGCTTTGGGCAAAATTACAGTTTTTGCAAAAGCTGTTGATATCAAGGCCATTCTGATTGGCTCCACTTAATTGAAATAATTCTGTTTGCTTTCACCGAACGATTTTCGATGCATTACACACTTTTGATCAATTATATACTTCTTTCCTCTTTCAGTTTTACATGAAAATAATATTGAAAAACGTGTTTTTCTTTTCAAATGTAGGTATGATTTCTGGCATTTTATTTCCTTTTCAAAGCATATTTTTATTACTTTTCAATTGTTAATCTCTTTCTTTAGGGAAACATTTTTCCTTAGCTTTTTATCAATGTTCCAATAAAATATCCTGATCTCTTGTAGATTAATTCCTGCATCCAATACCAGTAATGTGAGCTGCATACATCCTTTCACCCTTCAACATTTTTTCGGCTGTACAGTAAAATTCCGTGGTAATTTCTTATATCGAACTAACCGAATGTGGAATAGTCTGCCATCTACTGTTTTTCCTCAGTTTCACAATCTCTAAAAGCTCAAGAGTAACATACATCCACTTCTCCGCCACTTTTCTCTTGTCCCCCAAACTTTTCCCATGCTAAGGGTATCCGCTGAGCTTGGCTTAATAATAAAAAAAATAGTTAGAGAGAGAGTTCAATAATGTCTATGGTTTTGTCCATGGATGACTCAAGTTTTTTTTTGACAGATTATACTTATACCCCACTCTAAAAATTATTCTTGTAAATTGAAGGTGTTTATATCAGTCGTGAAGGATGGTGGAGGACGTCAGAATTGAAAATTATAAGATCTCAAAAAAGGCAATTTTCATGAAAGAAATGCTTACGTTATATTTGGATGACCGAAAAGTAATTGCAAATCAATTTTCTGTCAATTCGGTCAATCGTGGCAGTTTTAAAAAAATTTCAAAAAATAAAAGAAGAAAAATTAGTAAAAATTAATGTCCATGAACGATATTAAGCTCAAATCATTTGTCTTATTATTTTCTTCCCGGATCGATCTACTAGAAGGTGTGAAATGTACTTGCAAAGTGCGTGTGCAAGCTCCTTTACGCACTCGACATAACATGGGTAGTTGGCTCTCTATACCTATCGACAAATTTATATACAAATATGTATATACAAATAAATATATCCAGTACCCACATTAAAATAGAATTTAAATGCTATCTTTTCGTAACTTATCCTATTTGATAAAATGGACACTTTAGATTGGCGGATCTTTCGCTACGATTGCCCAATTTGGCAGAAAAGTGGTTTTCATTGAATTGGGGTCTCCTCGATAACAGTGGCATAATTTTCTGCCATGTAATATTACATTTAGCAGGTTTTTTTTTACATTTTCAAAAAATCACAACAAAAAAATGCCCAATCTTGGAGACACATGATTATTTTCTATCAACCTGTGCTATGTAATTTACTATCCTGCCAAGTTTCACATTTAAATTCCAACTGTTTTTTACTTTTCATTTTTTTTAATTCTCTCAAAACTGGCACTATTGACCGAATTAACAGAAAATTGTTTTGCAATCACTTTTCGGTTGTCCAAATGTAATGTAAGCATTTCTCTCGTGGAAATTGCCTTTTTGAATTTATAATTTTCAATTCTGATGCCTCCTTCGCCCTCAACGATTTACACAGACACCTTCAATTTACAAGAATAATTTCTAGAGTGGGGTATAATCTACCAAAAAAAAAACCTTTTAATTCACGCATGGACAACACCAGGCCCATTATTGGTAGAAAGCTATTATTTTTCGGTTTATGTTTTAATCGATTACTATAGACATGGGAGTAATGCATTCCCTTGCCAAGGAAAGTAAAGAAGCATTGGCATTAAATAAAAGTAATGCGAATGAAATAAAATTTCATGAACATTGAAAAATGAAAATTTGCATTATCATAAAGTAATGCCAATGAGGAGAGTGATAACATTGGCACTGAAAAATTGTTGTAATCAGTTGACTGTCAAATGAGTCCTAATTTCTTTTACTTTAGGTGCACAAAAATAAATGCAATTCTCCAAAAACAGCTGAACAGCTGGAAGAGATTCGGTCGAAGTTGCTGAAAACACCTGTGGTAACGCGTTGAAACTCTTTTATATGACGTAATAAGGCAGATAATAAAAACACAATATTTAATCGTCTTAAACTCGTTTGATTTTATTTTTCGTTCCACTTGTTGTTTTTTTACTTTATTGTTTATACCTAAATGACTTATATTTATCCGTCGCACTATCGGCTGATCGCACTAGAAGGTTGTCTGACCTGCAAGAGAAAGTATGCCTATGTTACGCATTCAAACTACTTCTTTCGGTCTTGAATCAAAAGCCGAATGAACCTTTACGATTGATCCACCATTCATTCACAATAACGGCATAGTTCATATTGTACAAATAGGACAGATCTTTTACATGAACGAGTGCGGACCAAGTTCCTTAGAGAAAAACCGGCATGAGTCAACGCTATCGTCTAATTAAGATCATATTCTGTGAGATCGAGTACGGACCAGGATCATTCAACAAAGCGACATAAGTCAACGCTATGTATCATGCGGGATCGAGTACGGACCAGGATCCGAAGATTAATAAGCAAAGAAAGCAAAAGCACTCCCCTTGCTTTAGTTATTCCGTATAACCCCGTGAATAATCAATAGCACTCCCGTTTTATTCCATTCGCACCATTTTTATACCAGTCTACTTGCTATATGAACAATCACACATTCATTAACTATACACACAAGCACCATTTTTACAACATTTAACCCTCACTCAGAAAAATTTTTCGTAGTTTTTTTACGAAAAGCTTCGTTAAATCATATAAAAATAATAATATTTCTTGAAGTTTAAGATATTTTCGTATATTCTGTGGAGAGTATTTACGAAAAGATCGTAATTTGTTTTCGTAAATGTAAATAATACACTAAGGTCAATATTACGAAAATTTCGTAGTTTTTAAGAGGCAAATATAAAATTACGAAATGCCCAGAAATTTACGAAATGATTTGATCATATCAACAAAAATTTAATTGATTCGTATGGGCATTTTGTACATTCCAACGAATTTTTCCTATACTTCACGAAACGGACAATAGAGTCAATCAGAATTTCGTAGTTATTGAAAGTACTGAACCGAATTCGGGCAAAACTATTCTCAAGTGCGCATTGTTTTATCGTCGGTATTCTTAAGAGCTGTCTTGTGCGGTAAATAAGAAGAGTTAAAAATGAGTTTAACAGAGGAAAATTTAGATCTATGCACGAACGAAGCATTAGATGCTAATTAGTATTTAAATTTCAAAGAATACAGTGAACAGGACGTGCCAATTATTCCTTTATTTGACTTGCTTTGTGATTGGAATTTCGTAGAAGTGTATCAAAATTTAAAAGGTGTGTTGTGGAGTTATTTCGTGTTTTTGAGGAAAATTGAAATATAATGTTTTCTAGATCAGATCATTTAGACAAGCTTTTTTCTGTCAACAATCAATTGGGACTTCGGATAAAATTTGAAAACAAACTCATTGAGTGGCAGAAAGCTAATATAAGTATTATACTTATATTTTATTCAAAGATTGTAGATATTAAAGATTTATTAAAATCAAAAGGGAGAGGACAAAAGTTGTTGTTATTTTATTAAAACAACGGCAGACTTAACGACCAAAAACGAAAAGAACTAACTAACATTTTAGTGGAATTCGTTTTTGAGAAGAAAGTCAAAACAAGAAGGACCACGGCATTTTGAGCTAATAGCTAATGGAATTTTGGAAACTTTTCCAAAGGAGGATAACGTTATTAGATTAAATACATTAGGGTCCATATACCTAAAGTAGTAATAATTTGTGACTACCACAAAGCAGCCAAATTCTTACAATTATCTGTATTAATTGATATTATGTGAGCGGCACATAAAATTTTGATCCCGTAAAATGCAAACAGAAAAGTGAGATAACTCAATTTAAAGACAATCATGCATCCAAATAATGAAATACATAGAAGGTCAGTTGGATGTCAGCAATTAGTTTTTTATGAGAAAATTTGAAAATATTCTGTACATTTCACAAAATGCGAATTAATCGATATTTCGTTAATCATATTTCGAAGTGTACTATATATTTTTTGTTCTTTAAATGCAATCCGCATTGTCGAAGGTTCTTTTTTGGGTCTGCAAAGCGATAATATTAATTTATTCTTCTGTTGTTTTTGTTTTACGCAACCGGAATTTGATATTCCCCTCACTTTAACAAGACTTAATTTAATATAGAAATGGAAAATGGCAGTCATAAATATGATTCCTTGTTACATGAGGCCCTAAGGAAGAACCATAACTTCTTTTATATGACACTTATTTTTTTACGAAAACATCGAAAAGCGCCTGGTGGAGGGTTGTATACAAAATTCCACAACAATTTATAAAAATTAATACGTTTGGGGGAACTTCCTTGTAAAAGAAAGGTGCAGTATAGTTGCAGCTATAATAGGTATATTCATTCAAATAGATTTAGGTTTAATGCACAATATATATATTTAAAATAATATAGAGGAAAATGTAGAGGATTTAATGACATGGCTGCAAATGAACGAGGAATCTTGGATAATAATAGAACAAAAATGGTCCACGTCAAAACACTATCGGAGCAAAGATATTGAAAATAAAAGCTTAACAGAAATTTTACAACGATGGCCACTATACCGGCATCATTCAGGTCACGATTTGGTAATAACACATTTATAAATAAATTTATTGCAATAAATCATTTAAAAATTGCAGATTGTAATAGACTGTTGCCAGTTTTATCAGGGAAAGGAAACCCTCCTGGTCTCCAAATGGAATGTAATTGCTGAGAAAATTATATTAATTTTCGAAACCCTAATGAATTCGTTGTATATCTATATCCTATAAAATATGAATTTTCCAACTTTTTGAAAGCATTAGATTATTGCTTTAAACTTTATAATATTTTAGACTTATCACTTTAATTTATTTGTCGAAAGATGTAAAAAATTCAAAATTATCAACTGTAATAAGCGATCTAAAATCTAATTAATGCACATTTGTGTATATATACTTATACTTAAATAATACTTAACATTGAATTGTTTTTTATGTGAAAAAAAAACTCAGATTTCATTACTTTAAGCCAGGCACCTCTATGTATGTATAGGTACTTCAGGTACTTATCAAAAACCAAAAGAAATGTATAAATGAATTAAAATAAAATATTACGTTTACAATGACTTCTTTTATTATAAAGTGAATGTAAAACTTCAACAAATTCTTGGATATACAATACATATATTATGTACTTACATAGGAAATTATGTAAGGTCAGTTTCCTGAGTTAAATGTTTGTGGACTTGGTACAGAATATCGGCGGCTGCATTAAATAAATTATTTTGCATTAACAGGGTTAGATTTGTTTGCTTTTATTAAAAAAAATCGTTGAATCTTTAAAACGCTAAATGCGGTATTTTTAGTAATAGTATTGCAAGAGCAGAGTTATCAGTTTAGTTTTGTCGTATATAGATCCAGAACTCTTGAACAAAATCTGCAAATGTGAATTACAACAACAAAATGAATAGTTTGCAATACATTTACAGGCGAAAAACCCTATCTAACAATACCTAACGAAAATACCATTTTTTTTAAATATTTATCATGACATTATTATATAAGTAATAAAAACTAAGCCTAAGAATCTATTAAAATAGTCGTACTTTTAACGGCATCGTTTTAAGTAAATTAAATCATTATTTTGTAAAATGTAGCCACGTAAAATCTCTTTAATAATGTTTTAAGTAAAAATTTCGTAAAGTGTTCGAATTTATGAAATACGTTTCGTATATCTTACGAAATTTCATTGGTGATTTTTATAGATTTTATAGTTGGTTTTCGTAAATCTTACAAAATATTTTTCTAAGTAAACGCACGTTAACCACACATTAAATATTTGTGATACACTACTATTCTATATGATTCTACATATGATGTATTATACCCACTTTTCTATTTCATATATTTGCAGAATTCACTAATTTAACTGTTTTACTCGTATGTACTTTTTCACTGTCACTTACTGAATGTAACGAGAATTCTTTTCTAAATTTCCTTATACCTATCTAAGCAAGATCCCTCGATTATGTTTTTACACAATATGGTCCCGAGTTTATTGCGGTTTGTCGGCTCACTCTAAATCGAACCCTCAGCACGCGTTTTTTTTTATCTCTACTAATTTTTATGAAAATGTCCCTGAAATGCAAGTCGACTACTTACATGTGTATTTCACAGATGCCACAAAACAGCTCCTAATATATTCGGATAAGCTGACCTCGAAGTAACTACCACACTTGATGTACAAAACTTAATTAAAGTAGTCGGAAATTGCCGGAATATTGTACATTTATGCAACCGATTGTAGATGGCTTCGATTTTTTTTACAAAAAGAAATCGATACATATTTCGATTATCTTGAACCAATATTGCTGACGCTCAAAGCGAAACTTCGTAGATTCTTTGTCCACCGGCAGCGAAATATTTTAAATATCTGTCAAAGTCTGTGGAAGAGGGGTGTTAGTTGACAGATTTCGGCCGTACTTTGAATTGTACTCTTCTTTACATGATGCTGCCATTACTGTCATAATGTGCGCCCAGCAGTGAAGATGCTGAATTGTGCCAAATTTCACAAGATTTGGGAAGAAACTGCACCTCCACTGCACTGTGGATCTTCCCGACAGGGATATTAATAGTCTTCCTATCCTACTTAGATACACAGCACGATCTAATGAATCATTAGTACTAATTATTCATTAAGATGCCGTGTATCTCATGTAGTATTCATAATTATGGTTCGAAAAACTGATCATAATGATGTACACTAATGAAGTGTTTTTTTCTTCTGCATCAGAGCGCTAATGAGGAAACATGTATTAGAACTGTTATGTATTTTGTCATATAATATAAATCTGGCGCTCCGCTGTGGATCTGCCTATTTGAAAAAATGCTAAGAACTTTCTTGTGTAATTATGTATGTGCTCTACAACTTGTGTGAATTGAGCGTAGCATCGATACCGGTAATTTTATTACCAGAAAATTTATTACCATAAAGTTAAAATTAAATTAGTGCAATAAGTGATTATTAGAACACATAATTGTTTCCGGACACAACATATAACAGCGTGGTACATAATATTTTCTTAATTGGTCCCCCAATTTGTAGTTAATAAACTAATTTAGTGGAGCTCACAGTTACGAGTTTCGACTCTGAAGCAAACAGAAAAGTATAGTACATAAATAATTCCTAATTAATGTCATTATTAAAGAAAGACTCGCCACATAAAGAAAAAGTACAAATTGGTCCCGTGACCAGGAGTCCTTATTATTGTCTGTATGGCAAGATTATATGATGGAGTTGCGAAAGTGTAGACGTAATTCTCATGTGTACGCAGAAATTGCCATACGGCAGAAGAAGTGCATATCATAATCAATAAATTTTACATAATGATACAGGTGAGTACCTACTTTTGAAAACAGATGAAACTTAAGTATGTACTTAATCTATATAATTATTGTAGAAGCAAAAACAATGTGTACTGGACCGTCTGGAGGCTCCCCTTCCAACTGGAAGTACATACTTCGAAAGGATGCATATAGTTCGTGGCGCATTCATTAATTTAACACTATGTAGTTTTTATTTATTTTTTCAAATGAGAGTAGGCGCCATTTCAAAAAAAAATGCTGTCATTTGAAAAAGTAATAATAATGCTGTCATTTGAAAAAAAAATATGCCTACTTATGATAATAATAATGAATGAGAATAAAACGAGGAAAAGAACGCCGAAAAAATCACGTTTCTTGTATGGGGGCCCCCTTTAATTTTTAATTTATTTTTATTTTTATTATTTGTTGTTATAGCGGCAATTGAAATACACACTCTGTGTAAATTTCAACTGTCTGCCTATTACGCTTCATGAGATACAGCCCGATGACAGACAGACGGACGGGTGGGTTCCCGTTTATATCCCTTGGGAACGGAACTCTATAATAAAAATGAAATGCTGTTCGTTGCTAATCACATCACTTGAGAACGGCTGAACCGATTTGGCAAATTTTTTTTTAAATGTTTGTAATAGTCCGAATAAGGTTCTTAAGGAAAGAAAAATTGCAATCGGCTACGCCTTTTTGGAGTTGTCATACAAAACTTTGGTTTTTTACTATACGTCGACGTGGAGAGCTCAAATTTTGTAAATGGCGTTTAAAAAAAAAAAAATTAATTTACGTTCAAAAACAAGACCTATCGGACAACCCCTTCGTAGGGTTACCATACAAAAATTTCGTTTTTAACGATATAATTGGGCACTGCCTAAGATCGCGTCGACGTAGAGAGCTAAGTTTAGTAATTGTGTTTTCATAACAATAGTAAACCATATTTCAAAAATGGCCTAAATCGGGCAACCCCTTCTTAAAGTTGCCATACAAAACTATGGCTACTCACTATATATTTGGAAACTGTCTGAGAACGCGTCGAAGTGGAAAGCTCAAATTTTGTAAACGACGTTTAAAAAAAAACAATGTAAATTTAAGTTCAAAAATGGGCCATACAAAAATTTCGTTTTTAACAATATAAATATTTGGGCATTGCATGAGAACGCGATGATGTAGAGAGCTAAAAGTTGATACACATGTCATAGCAATGGTAAATAAAATTTCATAAATGGACTAAATCGGGTTACCCCATCTTGGCCTTATAAAACCTTGGTTTTCGCTGTATACTTGGAAGCTGACTGAGAAGGCGTAGACTACGAGAGATCATATTTTGTACACGGCGTTTTTAATAAAAATTGTAAATACAAAAGCATTCATTATTGAATACTTACTGAAATACGAACTTACACACATTTGATTTTGAAAATCTCAAAATCTTACACAAGGAAAAAAATTTGAGAAGGGGAATAAGATAGAAGCACTCTATATACAATCAAGAAAACCCAACGCAACCAATTTCAAGGTTGATACACAATACATTCACTCGCAGGACAAAAACTTAATTAATACATTACTTTTCCCAAAATCCTCGAGAATACTTCACAAGCCATGAAAGAGACTCCCTCACTACCACATGAGAGCCCCAACGGAGTCCTTACATTCTAAAATATTTGCAGTTTTCTTATGTAAAACTGACAAAAGTTTGATTTGAATAGCTCCTCCGCACTAAACTACTATTCATACAGAAAAATGGTATTCTGATAATCTTAAGTTTGCTTTCTTATCTGCCGAACCGAAGTAAAATTTTTATACCTTTCCTAGCAAAATTACTGAAAAAAATTTATCTGAACCAAATGACTACGATTCCTCAAACAAAAACTCTCAGCTGAGTAACATTTATATACCGCTGTGCCGTCATGGGATGTGTGGGTTGATGCGCAACCCCGGGAATATAATACAAGCCATGAAGTCGTCGAAGGCCCCGACCATTGCCGTCTTTATGTAGCAGGCCGTGACATCGAATTCTTTGAATGTATTAGAGTGGTACGATTTCGAATTCTCTTAGCATTTGTTTTTATGGAAAAAGGCATTACTTTCAACTACAACCTTCTGCATAATGTAAATAAGTCTCCGTACTAAAAGTTTTATTCAGGAATTGTGTTATTTAATTCCATTGCATGTGCATTTACCAGCATAAAAATCTAAGTACTTTCTTTAAGAAAATTGTTTATACTTTATTACTCAAACACAACACTACATATAAAAATGAGAAAATGCGTTGAATTCTGTTGCCTTCATACCAACAAATCACACTAGAAAGCAAGCAGAGCTTTGTGCTTGCCTATTGAGTTATATGAAAAAAAATAAGTCTTTCAATGTTTAACAGACAGTAACTTACTAAGCATAATAAAGACAAAAAGACAATGTTAACCATTTTTATAACATAAAGACGGCAATGCACCGACACATTAAAAGACCTTAACGTGCTGGAGCTCCCAGCAAACATTACGATACTATATCGAATCGAACACGATTCGTCAAGGTGAACTAAGGCTACGATCTCGACGTCGTTTTCGATTCGATATCGATCCGAAAAAGAAAAAACGGTAAATCGAGCCGTAAAAACGATTCGATTCCGAGTCGTTTTATCGAAATTATACCGAACTTTTTGAATGTATTTTGGTTGCGTGTAATAGCGTTATATACTCGAGTTCTCTTTAAAAAAAATGAATCGATATCGAAACGGGTCAAGGAGTTATTATCTGTTACACACCTTAGACAAAATATCTTCATAATGATTTCATTTATCATTTACTTGAAGTAAAATTAAAGGAAATGGTGTTTTTTGACGGAGATAGAGCATGATTTTTGCTAAAAAACATAATATCATGTAACCTCTAACAACAAGCACCAGTTTCTCAGAGCTTATAGTTTCTACTTGATTCTCCAGAGTAGATAAAATTTCGAGTGTATTTAGTTAAAATGAAAAATGATCGAAAAATCATAGCAGGCAAATTGTTTTAAGTCAAATCTTCGAGTTCATCTTGGAAAAGCGAAGTATTCTTAAATGATGGATTTTATTTACTTCCGAAACTATTTCTTTCCTACTCTTTACTTCTTCGAGAATTCTTCGCAAAAGCAACACTTCGAGAAATTGTTCATTTTAGAAAATGGACTCACAACGCACGCACACATATAGATTTCTGTTTCATGGCTTGGGAAGTATTCTCGAGGGGTTTACTTTTACCATTAGCGGACCGCTAGTATATACTTAGTATTTATCAGCACAGTTTTTAGTTGATATCTTGAAAATTTTCGTTTGTGAATCTCTTTCTTAGTTTTTTCATTGTTTGAATGTTATTTTATTTATTTACTTATTTTAAAATGTTCGATTTTGCTGACATACTTATTTATTATGTGATATTTGAGTGCGCTCTGTTTTTTCTACTTTCTAGTAATTTTTTAACGCGTGTTGTTTTTTAATTCTTCAATATTTAATTTTGACATAGGGCCAACAACACGTTAAATTATAATGATATAAGAAAATCCCTTAGGTAAATCATATATATCTACAGTTTTTGTTTGCATAACTAATATTTTTGATTTGTATCCATTGTTTTTTTTTTAGCTTTGATAATGGTCTAAACTAAACCAAAGACCGAAATATCGGAATTTTCTAAAATAAGCAATGGCTTAAAGAACCATATAAGTTTTCTTTCTGATGTTGGATCACCGGGTCATATAGACCCACACAAATCATACCTGAAGTATTAAGGCCCAAAAACAACAATTTCTCGTTAATAAAAAAGAACATTTACAAAGAAAGTTCGAAAAAGATATGACAGTGTTCCTCTCCAATATTCCGTACAGAATTAAAAAAATTTGTGCATCGCAGTACGTATACATGAATACTTGAAGTATGCTTTAAGTAATCAAAATATCATGAAAACGCTCATTCAATGCGTAAATTTCAACTTAAGTAATTGGAAAATTATATTCAACAAAAATTCAAGTCAAGTAATTGGAAATAATTCAATCAACCGCCCTACGTGAGCTTCAAGTGGATTTGAAGTCAAGTACTCAAGTATTCATTTAAAACGTACTAACGTTAAGCTCAGATCTCGCATTAATAAAAATTATTATTATTTACGTATTTACGCATCTTTGGGTAATATAGCTAGATTTAAAAAACAAAAGCAGGACCATTATTTCACATGTAAGTATGTATTTCGACAAAATTCAATGTATTTAAATTTTGATTTTGGGACATAGAAAAGTGTTTTTTTGCATTAAATTGCTACTTCAAACTGTAAAAAATGTGTTCTCCCACGGAGGGATTCCCTCCCCGGACCAAACCCCAGCTGTTACGCGTGATATTCATTTGCGAAAAAAAATTCAAATGGCCCATATGCCCCCCCCCCCTTATTCAGTTTCTATATCCGCCGCTGGGCACGGGTGCCACGATTTTTTATTTTTCAGTCAGGGGTACCACTTAATGAAAAAGGTGGAAAAACACAGTACTAAAGTTCCATCTCTGCTTTTAAATATAGCCTTAATTCATATTCTTATTTACATGTTGTTCCTATCGAAGGATCACATATCTACCTTCCCATATGGTCTAGTGGCTAGGATACCTGGCTTTCACCCAGGAGGCCCGGGTTCGATTCCCGGTATGGGAAATTTTTTTTCGTTTGGTCTAAAAAGCTATGTGTAATTAATTTTTTTTCTGCGTTTTATAATACCAAAGAAACATAAAGACATAAAAGGATCATAACAAGTAGACTAATTAAAATAATAATAAACAAAAAACTTTTTCCTTTTGCTTCGAAAAGAAAAAATCTCGATGATATTTCAGTTTAGTACTGACCTATTTAATCTTTCAAGTATGATCATATGTGAAGTACCTATGTAGGTACTCTCGACACGAGGCGAAAAATATGAAAAGCAACTGATTAAGATCGTGGCAAGATTGAGGCAAGTGATGGACATGATATCATGGCGGCCAAACAAGTTATTGAGTGAGCGAGCAGAGTCAAACCATTTGCGTCACAGTACATATGCTACGTATAGGTAATTGTAGCTGATTATGTAGGGTCCATCACATGCTACACGTTCATCTTAGAATGCAGCATCACCAGTTTGCTGGAAATTAATGGGGTCGTTCTTCTTCTGTAGCATGCTTAAAGCCGCCACTGTAAACTGTAATATTGTTTCATTTACAATTAGTATTCAGTGTACGTTAAAACCGCATTGTTATTATAATAATTCGAGCTTTACTGTTCTCCTCCATAAATACTACGTAGGTACTTAGTTATCGTCCTATAGGTTATCAGGTCTTCATCATTATCTACCAATTGTGGTAAATTGTATGTGTTTAGATGAGTTACAGTTTTCTTCTCGGTAATTCTATTGTATAGAAATTAAATTAGATGAGATGTATGTAGGTATCTATGTGTATGTTGGACATGAATTTATCCCATTAAATGGGATATAGTTTCCATCCATTTCTATTCCTTTAATTTTTCAACTGCAGATCGCCTAAGGCAAACGTATAAATTTACGCTCCTGGTCTATAAAACCCCTTAAACCCACCCCATAAATACGGCCTTGAGTAGACATATTCGTCAGTCGGTTGCCAACTCTCCTCACATGTGTTTGAGTACTGATATTATAGTTTGCGGTCCCAAGCACCCCACGCGAATAAAATGTTTCATTTTATTTTATTAAAAAAAAAAAAAAAACAATTATAATGGATTATCTTTATTTGCAAAAATATTCCCTATTCCTAATACATTACTACCTAGCTAATTAGTTAATGAAAATGAAAAAAACCGGAAACACTCTTCGGAGTAATTATTCTTTTCACGTCGATCTTAAGACTGAGTTTTTATTATATGTAAGTATTTTAAATTTCTCTGTTCATAAAGAGCTTTTGGTCGGTATTTCATATTCTGATGAGTCGACAGTTCTCGGTAAGAAATGTGCATCTCGTCATGAAACTTTAATTCTTTCAGAGGGCATGCGAATTTCGTGTCTTCCTAGGCTTTTTTCACGTTTTCTTTTTCTTTAGTTTTGTTACCTTTTTTATTTGTTATTAATTTTTTGCGAGTTATATTTAAGAAAATTTAGGTGATCAGTACGCTTGAAATATTTATAGAAAGAATTTTCTAGCTTATTTCGGTTTAACTTCGCTCATAATATTCTCGAAAATCAGAAAGCACAAAACAGCCACATTCGATAAGCTTTTTTGACTCATTGTAGATCGAAGGTAATTTTTTATTGACTTCAATTTGGTAACACTTCGTTGACAATATTTTTTTTTCAATGGCGGACCTCCGCTTCGGCGCGCCTAAGGCAAATACCTACCACACTTGTTTCACAGTTGCTATGGCTCTGTTCAACTGCAATCTAACTAACTACTATTTTGTTGACGTTATACTACGACTTTATCTAATAGATAGATATCTTTTTTAAGATGATTATATATGAATTAGAAATACATAATATGAATAGTTTTTGTCTTTTCTATTTTTAATCGTTTTACTTGCTCTTTAGACTTTCGTTGAGGTATAAGAAGAATAATATTTCATGGTTGATAAAATCTAAGTTTTGCTCACAACGTTCATCTGGCGTCGGTGGTGTAATGGTCAGCATAGTTGCCTTCCAAGCAGTTGATCCGGGTTCGATTCCCGGCCGACGCAATAATATTTTTGATAGTTTCAAATTATTATTTTTATTTTATTTCAATTAGCTTAGCACCTTCCTAGTAGGAAAAATTAGGAGTGCTCCTTCTAGTGGCACTTTTATTTAAATTTCAGTATTGATTCAAGAGAACTCTTACTCTAGGGTCTGCCCTTCTATCTGAGGATGAGCTGAAAAACCTTGCCCATCATAACCGGATGCTCTTCATTAAGAGGACAGGATGGTTTTGGTGAATGGACTTTTAGCAGGAGACCACATTGGACCGCCGTGTTTGGGATAGGGTCTCATGTCTCCTTGCCTAAAAAGAAAAAAAAACTCAAGGGGATAATTTTGGATGGAGCAGAAATAAGAGAGTGAGATAGAATTAAATTATGCAAATTTTTTTGTGCCTAAGAGTACCATTTTATTCTATGTAAAATAGAGGTACATAGTTATGCAGCTAATTACCCCCATTGGGGTTGTACAATTTGGGCGGTGGCGACTAAAATATTTGTTACTTGTACATGTTATTTCATAAACAAAATTCTCCATCTTATCATATTGTCTTAATATTGTTGATAACTTTTTCGGAACGGAAGTCTGCCTGGCTTCCAGTAGTGAAGGGTGCTGCGGGGATGGCCATGAAGGCTTTAAAAAAATCTTTTGAAAAACGCGATTTTCATAAAGGCTGATTTTTGGGGTGGCAGTAGGAAATGATTTTTCGTGTTCAATGGTAAAAATGGCAGACAGTTTGGCGGTCGCGAATATAGTGGCTGACGGTAAGAAAGACGCACGAAAATGTGTATAACTTACGTCATACCACGATAACTCGAGAAGTCGTTCATTTAGCGGATAAATTTTGTATGGAAATTTAACGGTGAAATTCAGTTGTTAAATATTTAGCCAAATCGCTGGGGAAAGTGGTATTGTGTTTTACCAGCTAAAAGTCTGTTTGGTTTTGACTAGGGCTTGCAATATCGGACCAAATTTTCAAAACCGGTATTACGGTAATTCATTATATTAATACCGGGATCCCGGTTTTAATACCGGTATTTAAAAAAGCAAAAAAAAGCAAAAAAAAAAAATGAAACTACACTGCAAAAAATAGAAAAAAAAATTAATAAACATAATAAAATATTTAATTCAATAATGTATAATTCAATTTTTTTAAGTGCCACAAAAGAGAAGAAACAAGTAAAAAAAACAGTAATAAAATAATTAATAATATATAGGTATAATAAGTGATATGTCCTGTTCTTGTGATTTGCCTTTAAAATATGCCCTCAAAAATGTTAAATTATCATGAGTTTTGTCGCTTAAGCTGGATCGAATTTTTGTGCACAACGGCCCTGCTGCTGAAAAGGCTCTTTTGTACTCGACGTCATATACTAGTTGAAGATATTTTCCTCTTATATGTTCTACTTCGAAGTATGCTAGTTTCTGTTTTATAACTTTATAAAGTACTTTAGAATTCATCGTTTTTGAAATTCCACTCGCAGTCTCATCACATTAACTTTCTTGGAAATTGCCATTTCTAGTTTTTCTTTCATTGTCATCGAAATTAGAATTTCTGGCGGATGTTGTTGCGTTGTTAATTCGATTAAAAATTTCATCTTCGTCGTCATTTTCTGATTTAGTAGGATTGTGCAGGTATTGCAGTTGACTCGATAAATCAGTACGCCTTTGCTCTATTCTATACGAATAATTAGCTCTTCCTTGAATTGATTACTTAAAGCAGTGTTCTGTTCTGTCAATTGATTAAACATAAATAGTAAAGCTGCATCTGCGCTAAGAAGAGTAGTATCTTAACGACAACAAGCTTCAACAGTTAATATGATTGGAAGAAGAACTGAAATAACTGATGATGCTAAAGAAAAATCAATTTCCGAAAATGATATTTCGGCATTTAAATTTAAATCAATCAAAGCCTTTTTTATGCAATTCTTTAACTGGACAAAGCGTTCAAGCATGGCAAGTAAGCTATTCCAACGTATTTTAGAATCTAGAATTAAATTCAGTTCCTTTCCATGTTCTTTAACATGTTTCTGTAAAGCTTTATCATTAGCGAACTTCACAACTTTTCTTATTTTTTTAATCAATGGACCTATCTGTTCATGAATAATTAAATAGTCAATTGCATTGTTTTCTTGAAGTATGGCTAAACTATTATCTTCAAGATCATTATCCTTTTCATCACTTACTGGTTATCATTTTCGTTAGAATTAGAATGTTCTGCATCAGACTTATCTGTGGTATTCCGTTCATATTCATTTTCTAAATTTGGGTGTATCATATTTATATATTAATGACAGAGAACCAATTGAATTCCGTGAACTAAGCAAAGTTGTTGCCTTGCACAAATCAATTTTCCAACTTTGGTCATGACAGATGCACCATGCACAATGTGTTTATTTAAGGAAATCTTGGAATAATTTAAGCTTTTCTTCAATGAAGGCAACACACTTTTCTGCAGGCAATCATCCTTGCACGCGAACTAATCCTAGGTTCCAGAATTTCTTGATGCCAGCATGGACATTTATATTTAAATAACGTCGGTTTTTGACCGACGTCCATTCATCAAATGTAAGAGTAAATCTTTGTACTAAAAGAATTTCAGATTCTAACTCTTTAATCATATTACCACGAATTTTTTCACTGTGCTGCACAACTAAATTTTTTATAGAGTCTATAGATTTTGGTATATTTTCATACCCTCTTGCAGCTAAACCTTTACTGATATCCATGGAAGTGCAAAATATGTTAATCGAAAAACCGTCACATGCCGTCATGCGAGCTAAAACTGCAGACAAACAATTGTCCGTTTCAGAAACGAAAAATGTTGTTATTTTTCAGCTAGAAACTTTTTTCACTTTAGAAGTTGATGGTTCTGGCTCAATTTCAATCACAACGTTGTAGCTCGGAGCATTTCTTTTTTTTTTAATTAATTTGGTGGAGTTTCTTTAGGAGGGTTTGCAAACCACTTGTACTACCTCCTTGCGTCTTCGTTACCGTTTTACACTTCTTACATTTTGAAATTTCTCCCCTTTTTCTCACAAAGAAAATAGAACCATACGGAGTTTTCATCAGCTGATTTTTCCTCAAAAACATAATTTTCCATGGCTAAAAAACAACAAAGCTTTAACTTTAATTAAATTACGGACATTTTTTTATATTTGTACCCACTTATTAAAACGGCAGAAATGTTACTGTTATTTATAATTTAAAACAGTAGAGGGCTTGCTATTATTATTTGTAAAAAACCTTCAGCGCTGCGCTATCTATTATATAAATATGTAGGAAATAAAAATTTTACTTATGCATACACAAACAGTTAATTTTCTCACTTTTCACTTACCTTTACCTATATTTATCAATTGAAATCAACTCTTATGTGATTTGTGATGATTAATTAACATTATGATTTTAAATTTTTTTTTTCACTTTTATATTGTACACAAACACAATTCTCAAAATTTTCTAAAACTTTACCACTAACTATGCGCATATAACTTCTCTATAAAATAAAAAAAACATGGCTTCAATATTGAAAATTTGGAAAAATACAAAACAATAATTTTCCATAGCAACGGCTTGTGAATTTGTGTCTTTTTTAGTATTTTTTATGCAAACGCCCTCTGAACTGAAGGAAAATTAACGTACAAAAAGCTGTTTCTTAATGTACAAAAAACAAATTACTTCAGTAGGGCCACTCCACCTGTACGTAAATTTCAAAATTAGATTTAATCTTTAAATATGACAACACCTAAAAATATGCTAATTACTTATAAAAAATAAAATACTTAAATAAAAATGTTATGAATGTTAACTTACAACAAAAAAATTTAATACCGGATACCGGTATTAAGTGGTCATTAATACGGGTATTGAACGGTATTAAAAATGTCTGCAATACCGGGATCGCGGAAACCGGTATCCCGGTATTGCAAGCCCTAGTTTTGACAAGTAGATAGCAGTAATTTCCACAATCATATGTTTTAGCTTCAGATTTATTTGCTCGATAACTTTTTCCACGCTAAATTTTGACGTTTGAAGTAGAATTAAGTTGGATGCAGGGGCTGGATTCAGCAACTATAAGTAGGAATATATAAATTAGAAAAGGCGGAGTTAGAATATTTCCTTTATTTAATAAAAATTGGAACAATATACTTTTATGGCTGATGATAGTTGTTGATTCCACGATGTCCAGATAAGTACCCTTCTATGATGTTGCTGGCAGAGTCGGTTTTTCTCTTAACCTTTTCTCATCGACGGCTGGTGTAAGAAGAAGTGCGACAGGGTCCAATCCTTCCATCGTCCGTCATCAGATGAGTGCTGCCAGGTCTTGTCTGTTATTGTATTGTCTCTTAGGAGAATAAATGCTTGGGTATTTGGATTCCACATGTATACACAAAATTTTGTGAATACACCATCTTTTTCCGATTCCGTAAAAGTGTAAATGAGTTTTTCTGTCAAAATTGTGTACATTTTAATTAATATTTTCTCATGCCCATTTTGGTCGTGAATTTTGAGGAAGTACCTGTAAGTTTTTGTCAATTTCGAAATTATTTGTTATGTTATTTATTTTACCATTCTTTAAGCCGTAGTCGCCTTAACACTAGTAAATTCATGCAACTCATTCCTTATAACTAAACTTAACTTCTTCAAAAAGACGATTTTCTCACTCAAACAACATTCAGCACAAAAACGTTTTCACTCAGCACTTAAGTGTACACAGATCCTTATAGAATCATTTGATATTCAAAAGTGTACACTTGCGCTCACGTGAGTTTTTCAAATTGTACATTTGCAAATTCTTCACAGTTGCAGAATCCAGCCCCAGGAGTGGCAGTGTATTTTTATTAATTTTTTCTGCTAAAAATATCTGTAAATCAAAAAGAACAAGAAATAAAATCACAAATGCATGACAGCTGATGGTAAAAAAATAGCCACCTATAGTTCAAAACAATGAACAATTTTAGCTGTCAAAAAGGTCCTTGTTTGATTGCTGCTAAATATTTATTCGCGAAATGAACGCAATACCTGGTTTTAGAGTGTTGAAATTTTTCACACAGGCTTTTAATAAAAAAAGTAAATTTGTAAATTGGTTTTCGAAAAAGGGACCAATCGGACACTGCTTCGTAGTGTTGACATACAAAAATTTAATTTTTCACTATATATTTGGGCATTGCCTGAGAATGCGTTGCCGTAGAGAACTAAAATTTGGTATATGATATTTTCATAGCAATAAAAAATGTGATTTTAAAGATGGACTAAATCGAACAACCCCTACTTGGTGTTGCCATAAGAAATCTTAGTAACTATACCTTAGATGAAATCTAAAGGATATACTAAGTTTGTCATTCCGTTTGTCATTCCGTTGTTTGTCTGTCTGTCCGTCTGTCTGTCTATCTGCCTGTCTGTCCGTTTTTCTGTTTGTCCATCCGCACGATAACTCGAGAGCGCGGACCCTTAGTGTGCTGAAAATTTCCACACGGATTTTGAAAGAAAAAAAATTTAAACGAGAATGGGGCAAACCGGATAACTTCTTCGTAGGGTTGCCATACAAAACTTTCGTTTTTCACTGTATAGTATTTGGACACTGACTGAGAACGCGTTGACGTAAAGAACTTAAGTTTGCTACATGGTGTTTTCATAGCAATAATAAATAAAATTTATGAAATGGACTAAATCGGGCAATCCTTTCTTTGTGTTGCCATACAAAACTTTGGTTTATCACAATACATTTGGACACTGCCTGTGAAATCGTTAAAATGGAGAGCTCAAATTACACAGAGTTTTCATAAAAATGGCAAATATAAGTTGAACTAAATCGGGTAACCTTTTTTGGTGTTGCCATGCAAAATTTTGTGTTTTTCACTATATTCGACTTTTATTTTCATCTAGGGTATACTATTATTGGGTTTAGACCAATTGTAACTTTTTCTCTTGTTGCCATATGATATTAGAATGCTAAACAGTCATGTATACCTGTTATTTATCGCGAGTATTCTAGTTTAAATTTCTCTGCATTACATAATGAATATGTAGTTCTACCATGGTCGACCATTGATTCCTTTACTGATGTTAACGAAAAAATACCGTTCTCCCTGATCTTCTAGGTTTCGAAAACTAAAATGATGGAACTATCAAGGTTAGTAGGTATCGAGTCATAGATAACAGGAAAAGTGACGCTTTTTTCCTCAGCTTCATAGTTGCTGGCAAAAATTTGTATTTTGTGTTAACTTATAAGACAACTCTTAAGACCAACTCATATAAAATTTCTTGCGCGATCGTCTGTTTGAATATTATTCGGATATCATAGACACATTTGGATTACGTTTAAATATAATTAAATTCGGTCGGTCGACTGTTCGTTGACAAACGTTCTAGTACGGAGCTCTGATCGCGCGAGTCTGATTCGCTCTTAACCGATTTTTCCTAATTTCCTTTTAATTTTTAGTGGGGCAGCTATAAGACTAGGTGATTATCTTGATGTACCGCGTAAATTCAAATTGAATTGAATTGACTATCTAGATCGAAAAGTTTAGCAATAGAAGAAAATAGACTAAAAATGACTATTTTTCCAGGCCCCACTTCTCTAAAAAGTAGAAGTATGTGAGATTCATTTCCATACTGGTAGAAGTATAGTCCAGGGTGGGTACGTATGTATAAATGTATAGAGAATATTAGCGACTGAACATACTTAAGGTTATATGAGACTACAAATTGATTTATGAAAACTATGGTATAAAATTAGCCAAAATTGTCTTTCAAACTTTCCAGTAGATTAAGATCGGATGTCATAGATACAATTTAGCTAGAAATATTATAATGTTATAATTCTTCTTTTTCCATGCAATTTTTAACTTTAGTTTGAAAATTATTTCAGATTTCCTGTTGTTCATAAAAATCTGAAAACGAGAGAATAAATCGTAAAAATCCCGAAATGTACATCATAACCCTTTTAAGAAATGGGTAACACACTAATCAGTTCTGGATCAACTCTTGGACGAAGTAAAAAAAATGATGGAAAATCAAATACCGGCCAAGAAAGTTCCAGAGTACTCTTCCTTTTATATTTAATACACCGGACATGGAATGTCGTCGTGGATTCTGTCGATTCAAGAGGAAAAAGGTAATTCAAATCGATCGATGTATCAATTTTCTATAAAATGTTATATATACATATCTACATACATAATAGAATAGTTATCTGTAATAGAACTAAGTAAATTGATGGCCACGATTTGTCTTCTTAAAGTAGTTCATTTTTCTTGACTGTCATGCAACAACGGCGCTGAAAGATGATGATGCAAAATGAATGTAGACGACAAGAACAAAAACCAGCCCGTAATTGAAGTTTATTCAGTCGGCTCAATCCAATTCATAATTACAGTTCGAAACGAGATTTCTCCAACAAATAATAATCCGCCACAGAATTTGCAATTAGTTTTAATAATGCCAAACCAAATAGATTTCTTTATTTTACTGTAATTATTATAATTAAGAACCTAATGATGGAACTACCTTCGGTGATTCAATCCGGAGATGATGTGGAATCATTTGCTTATCCGGAGTGCAGTTGTGAATTCTTTCTCAACCAATCTTCAGTGAAATTGAAAGATATAATTGAGAAAATTTTGAGATGATTGTAATCGGCTGTCTTATGAACAAAGATTGGCTACTTGCTATATATAGATAGATGTTTGTTTGGAGAGATAGAAAATAAAGGGGTTAGGACTTTAACTATGAGATAATTATCTCATCCTCAATTTTCTAATGAAGGTCACTAAAGCAGAAAATCGAGGAAAACAAAAAGACATGGAATTGTCAGTATTTCTCTTTTTTTTATACATATCTACGTCGATCCTGGTCTTTACCTGACCACCTCTAAGGTTCTTCATTTGAGACTTCTGTCTGTTCGGTAAAAGGTAAAGGTAAGATTTACAATTGACGAAGTATTATGCATTATGTAACCTTCCAAATTGTTTTTTATAAACAAGTATTCAGCTTAACATACTTGAAATAATTGTAGCTTTTATCGCTATTGCTTCCTTAAATAACTGTCTAAAATTACACCCAAACCAAGCCAAGTTACAAAAATTTAAAAATACACTTATGACTATTATAAATATCATTATATAAAAATGTAGACATGAGAGATGTCTTAAACCATGCATTATGATACTCCGAACATATTTTATTAACAATCTGTTTTTTTCCATTACTTATGTGGGGGAAAGCTTTGTCGATCGAATGTAGCTTGAGCGACTTTTTTGGGTGAGAAAGTGGACTTTTCTACTTCTGCTTATTGTGCGGAATTGGACATTGTGGAAAATAATTTCCTACGAGAAAAATGTTCATAACAGAGTACTAATGACTCTGGGGTGTATGTGACCCAAGTGCAAGAAAATGTCCCGCGGCAAAAACGTCCTGAGAGAGTTTTCTGAATTGCAAAAAGTACACCATCGGATAGTAGGTATTTGGCGAGACCTTTAATATGATTTGTAGCATGCTGTATTGGAATTATCGACCCGACGGGGGTGCATTATGATATTCCGTGCATATTTTATTAACAATGTTTTTTTTTGCAATTATGTGGGGGAAAGCTTTGTCGATCGAATGTAGCTTGAGCGACTTTTTTGGGTGAAAAAGTGGACTTTTCTACCTTTCCTTATTGTTCGGAAAGGTACGTCGTAGAAAATAATTTCCTACGAGAAAAATGTTCACAGCAGAGTACTAATGACTCTGGGGTGTATGTGACCCAAGTGCAAGAGAATTTCCTGCTGCAAAAACGTCCTGAGAGAGTTTTCTGAATCGGGAAAAAGTACACTACCGGATAGTACTTGGCGAGACCTTTAATTTGATTTGTAGCATGCCGTATTGGAATTATCGACCCGCCGAAGGCTCCTACCCCTCACCTTAAATGTATGCAGAAAAAAAATTACTTCTACGAATTGTAGCTGGAAATGAACTGAAGCGAACAGCGAAACTCGTTTTCCGATTGGACATAACCCTACCGAGCTAGAGTCGATCGAAATTGCGAAAAATCTAGTACCTCAGTTCGAATAAAAAAGAGGGAAATACTGACAAAGTGAGTATGGGAAGGGCTATTTAAGCCTCCAAGTATAGGATTGTGGGTACCCAAATTTCTTCTCAGAATCTAAGGAATTCGATTCTTTAATAGATTTCCAAAATGTACAAGATCAACCTTTGGTCCACCCATCCAAGCCTTCCCCGTTTAATTTAAATAAATTTTGTTATTAAAATACTTTCAGAGTATCATAATGCAAGACATCTCTCATATCTGTTCACGTTAGGTCTACAATTGGGCATTCACTTTTAATATTTCATGAAATATATTAGGCGTAAGAAAAATATGCGCTTTGAAAACGCACTTATCACTTTCTTCATTAAGCTGCTGTTTCAAGTCCTTGGGAATCGCATTATACAATTTGGGACGAAGGATACTACTATGCCTTTTACAATTGTTCTTGCTATAAAACTCATTATTAAACGATCGTGCTGTTTGCCGGCGGTGGGGCAAATCTTTGAGTAGTGAATAGAAAACCTGTCAAGATTTCTGAAAATGAATTTAATGAGAATACATATGTAGATCTGACGTATAATTGTTACTTTGAATTCATTAAACGCTAATGTGGATGAAGAAAGCTTTGATTTTTGAAAGCACATTTTCGTAATTTTACTCTGCAAGTTATGTACATAATGGTTTGATTGTGTTCGTGACCCCAGCATTAGTAATCCCATACTCTAACACTGTTTTCCACGCAGTTTGTCGGTTTTTCGCATCGTGTGTGCTCAACATCACACGCCAGATTTTTCTACATTCCACTTGACATTCCATCTCGAAGTTTTACCTTTGATCTTGCACACATGGTATATTAACTTACAAAAAAGATGTTTGCAAAAAATTTAGGGAATTTAGTCTTCTTCAAATTTATATTTTTACATTTTTGTCGTAGGATCAACCGTTGAGGAATTATTTTGAAAAAACCAATTTTTGGTACCTTTAATCCAAGATGGCGGATCGCACGGACCCCCCACAATGGTCTAAGCTTGGATTTTTCATCGGGTCCCAGAACTGAATAACATGTATATCATTCACAACAACCCTAACTTTTGTAGGGCAAAAATTCCTACTGACTGGACTATATGCCATGAAGTTGTTATATTTTTCTTTATGTTGTGTTATGATAGTACGATAGTGATGTACTTGGACGTGAAGTCCAGACTGTTAGCATGAGCTGACAGATCACTCGGTGGACAGCGTTGAGTGCAGAGCGGCACGCTAGCTCGCCTCGGCTTTTGGCGGAGAATGTGGGGCGGTTCCACGAAAACCTGCCGCTGTGCCACCAGCCATATACAAACAATTTCGTGCCTTCAAGCCAAAAAGAAGCACACACTCGGTCCTGAAGAGACCAATTACACCACTTACCCTTACCTTAGTGAAGGCGCAGATGTTTTGCCTTCAGCTGCATTGCCCCATATCTACCCAATAACACTGTGGGCAGCAGTCATTTTGTTCAGTGTCTCTTTTTGACCTGAAAAAGGAGAGAAGTCGCGAACCTAGTCGACCTCCACGTTAAGGGGGCTCCAGGAGAGTAGAAGGAGAAAAGAAATAACTCTACGGTTCCATTACGTTATAAAGTATATTTACATTATTGAATTGAGGATGCGTGTACAGGTCCCTACCTTGTATTCAACGATACATAAGTTTACAGCTATATATGCTTCACCAGAGTGATAAGTTAAACCTTTTCTTATTAATTTGATGTGTAATTATTCTAACCTAGTCGTACTAAATTGAATTGGCAGATAATTTTCTGAATCGTACAAAACTATTCAAATGGGTATATACATACTCATTTCCAACAGTCGGTGAAAATTAAATTTTGCTTATTGTTACTACTCGGTAAGAATTTTCAATATGAGTGTATACAAATATAATATTTATATCAAAAATATAACAATTACAAGAAAAGTGGTAAAAACTTACAAACCTTGGCTGTTGAGGGTCCACCGCAGAGGCGCCTCCGAGAATGTTCCGCTTGCCACTAGATTTTGTTGAAAATTTATCTGATGTAATTCATTTTATTAATATTAAACCTATCTAGAAGCACTGTGGTTACTTTTAATTTCTCCTTTCTCTTCAAACTTAAACACATTGACGTGAACTGCTGCCCATGCCATCTGGAACCGACCCTTTTTGTTAATCTATACTATTGTAGTGATCAAATTGATGAGATAATGCGGTATTTCGAAAGGTGAAGGAAAGTTACTTAGATTACATCCCAACTGGTTTAATATGCCTACTCCAGTAAGATTTGATTGATTTGCTTTGCATTTGTGTTCACCTCTTCCTCTTTTTTTCTTTTCCGTCTTCCCGGGCACTCGTCCCAGTCAGACTTGAGACGTATGGTCGAGTCTCGTCGAGAACACATTCGCCGTGTGGCCCACGCTGTGTGCTGTTGCTAGCCGTCGGGTAGCGTACTGCTGCCTGCAGTACGCTACGACCATAACAGTTGGTGGTACTTCCATTGTCCTCTCAAGCTTAGAATATGAGCCAGAATAGATCTCCACCTGCTATTGACACGTGACATATCTGTGTTCAAGTCATTCATTCCACCAATAACCAGACTTTCTTGGGTATGCTTGTACGATTAAATCGGGAAAGATATATAATTTGTTCCCAGCTTTCGATACGCTTTTCTGAGGATATCAACTTGACTGTTGCTATTAGTTTAGTAATTAGTTGGCATAATTTAACAGAACTCAGCCTTCACGACGAGAAATTTTCATTTATTTTATCAATAACTTCTCATTTGACATTCATATCGGCCATCAAAGTGATGATATTCGTTTAGAGTGGGATTATTCAACATGTTCAGTTGAGTCTAGAATTCGCCCGTAGTGTGTTCTTCAGTTGGAGCGTGGCATTGAACTGTTGTCAACTATTTCTAAATCTGATACGCAATGAAATTTTTTTAGTACCATTTTATTTTGATAAGTTAAGTTAAGTTAAATTAAGTTAAATCGTATCCTAATAATAGAATTCAAAGTCGGCATTTTGAAATCAATTCGGTTTGGTATCGTTTCACAGCAGAGCGTCAACTAAAACCAACATGATATTTAATATAAAAATATATACATATATCTAATATAATAGTCATAGTGAGCCTTCAAGATATTCCGAAATAGAGGCTTTCAGAAATATTCTATTTTGATTAGAGTCAATTATGCCGTTATACAAATTAAACTGCCGAATACAACGAGGTAATGAACTACTGAGGCCATAATTTGTCCTATGAAAAACTTCAAAAAGAATAGGGCGCAGTCTTATCTGCTTATACGGCACATATAAATGGATACGCTTTAAGATATCAGGAGAAGCAATCCTGTATTCAATTATAACTCTAGTAAACATAGTACTATAAATTTTCGGTCTGAGAGACAGTTTCTGTAAGCCCAATCAACTGGCATCTTGTATCGTAAGAAGGTAAATCACCGATCTAGTGAAGTCTCCTAAGACCAAACCTGAAGTCTCCTTTGCACATTTTCAATTCTATTAGAATGCATCACATAGTACGTATCGCATACAACCGAGCAATATTCCAATATTGATCTAACGAATGCTGAAAATAATGCCTTAAGTCTGTATGGATCAGAGAATTCACTAGCACGAAGTTTAACAAAACCAAGCCGAGAGTTAGCTTGACTTACTACATAATCAATGTGGTTAGAAAACGTAAATTTACTATCTAACACCGAGGTCCTAAACAATATAACATTGAGGAATAATAATCCCATCGACAAAAACTTAAAAATTAATTGGTGATACTTTTTTAGTAGCCATAAAGTGTTTATATTTAGAAGAATTGATCGATAAATGATTAAGGAGACACCAATTCTCACATTTATCGACTTCTGATTTGAATTTGGATACTTGAGACGTATCAACAATTTTCATGAAAATTTTTATTCATCAGCAAAACCTAGAACAGAGGAAAATTCAAAGATGTTAAAGACATCGTTGATAAATATAATAAAAAAGGTGGCCCTAGATGGCTTTCCTGAGGCACACCGGAAGGTGCGAAAATCGGCCGAGAGTACATCTCATTAATTTTGATAATTTTTATGCGATTGGTCAAGTAGGAAGAGAGCCATGCAAGTAGTGCAGAATGGATCCAGCGCCTCAAGCCTCAAGTTTACATAAAAGCAAGCAAATATTAACCTTAAATACTTTTGCGAAATCGGTTATAAGCTGTGTTGCTTTGTGTCCGCAGAACGGGCAGAGCAAAAGATACACAAAAGAACGCCTCATACATTTTTATAGAAGATTTATAAATGAAGCGAACAGTACAACAGAACAATTTGTTCTCTCCAGTATATGTGAATTCTAGAACAAGGTCCACAAAAGAACACAGGTATAGTCTTACAACCCGACCGCCCTTTCTAGAACAGTTAAGCAAAAGTTGACATAGGAGACTAAATTGGTTGCTGTAGAGCGTCCTTTTACAAAGCCATGTTGGTGTATAGAAATGTGCTTTTTATTAATCAGATTTTTACGCTGAACGGTATTTCACCGAATTACGAATTTTATTAAGCATTGATGCGTTTTGGATTAAAACCCATACATTCCTAAGTTGATTTATGGATATTTTTCGTTTATTGTTGCAGTGTATGTTGAGGCTTTCATAACTGTATCTAATGATAGCTGTTAGACTTGCATTATTGAGGCGTATTTACTCAAGCGTTGGAGAATTTCCCTGCTACTACTTTTTCGTGTTAGTTTACCAAATTATGGGTTTCTAGGCTTAAGTTTATTTCCTCCCTTTCCGAAATAATGACGTTGAATGACACAATTATAATTTCTTAACATTCTGAATAACATCGTTTCCAATATTTATTGTTTTATTTGTGGTGATAAAGATTATCTTTCGATTTAGAGAACCATATAACCGCTGTCTTTCATTTTTTCATGAATGGTTTAAAACTCAAATATCATTCATAGGTGATCATTTGTGGTCTCATGTATGTATTTCAAAATATTATCAATTTTTCGTTTTAGATCACGATCCAATAGATCTGATGATTCTGGTGCACCGAGAAGTTACCTTGATGAAAGTTTTGAATCTGATATAAACTTGAGCGATGAATCAACTTTGTATGGATCACAGTATTCATTTTGTAGTTGCAGTTATTGTTATGAATCAAAACAAAATGCTTACTATACCAGCTCTGGCCTCCGAATGTCAATATGTGAGAGGTAAGTACCAGCATTAATAATATAAAATTATTTGAAAAACAAGTGGAATTTTAGGTTTAAGGAGGGAGTTGTGGTGGTTTTTATATAATTTGTTATTTTTCTTATATATAAATTTATATAAAGTGAAAAGTTACGATATTTTGGTATACATGCTTATTTTTAGATAATATTTAATTATATTAAATAAAATAAGAGTTGGTGAATTGTCGAGATTCAGATAGCAAAGTTTTCAAAGGTGAATGAGCATTTTTTCAAGTGTATTTTCAGTATAGTTACAAAATCTGCCAAAGTTTGAATATAAATTGATTGCAAGTCAGTTTATTCTCTGTAATTAAGTTTTTGATTTCAAATTTGGATGGAATAAAAATATATATTAATTAGAGCAACTGGAAAATACATTTCTGAGGTGCTTCTCTAAATTTAATGCTCTCTTCGGTTAGATTTTTATACTCATATTGTTGTCATATTATTGTACATCTCTCTAGGTCTGTAAAATTTAAATTTGGAATTCAATTTCTTTAACTTAATTACATATCTCCTTTATCTATTAAAAAAAAATACGTTCTAAGAAAAAAGTACCAGGGACCGAACCAATTATGACTTTTAACGAAAAAAGCTTAGTTTTCTAGTTATTTCTGACCGATAATAGTTTGAAGTTAAAAAAAACTAAGCTGGAAAGGCTTATTATTTCTTCTGCCAAAAATAAAAAATAAAAAGTCAGCTTGGCTAGAAAAAATAAAAAGCCGCGCTCGTTTTTTATATTTTTACCGAAAAAAAATATCGAGCCGTTGCTAGCTTTAAGACTACTACCGGCCACGAATAAGAAGTAAATTAAGCTTTTTTCGTAAAGCATTAATTTTTAACCTCTAGCGTCACCCCGGGGGGGGGGGAGTATTATTGGTAAAAATCAAAAATATGAGTGTAAGCTATTTCCATATTCTATACATACTGTGAGAATTTCATCCAAATCGGTGATGGTCGAGTTCTAAAGTGATCGGTTAGTCCAACTGGCCTACTGGTCCAGTCATTTGGTGCTCAAAAAGGGGGTCACCTTTAAAGTTTTCCGGGAGTTTTGAGAATTGGTATTTTTATAGATTTTGACGTGCTCTGCATTTTTTTTTAAATTGCGGCGCGAGCGGCAAAGATACGAGATGGCATAGTGAAAATTCGGAAAGTGTACGTATAAATCTATAAAAATAGCAATTCTCAAAACTCCCGAAAAACTTTCCAGGTAGAGCTTCTTTTGTGGGTTGAAGATTAAAGATTCTCATATATTTGAAAACATTTCAAACCTTTCCGAATAAACTGTACTTATGGATATCAGGCAGCAACTGTCATCCAGTCTAATCACTATATGTATTCATTGACTGGCATTAACAAGAGACTGGTTTCTACCATTGTGTATGGAAATCCGCTGTTGGGTACACAGCTCGCTAGAAACACAAGGCACCACGCCGCTATACTGTACATATCCGAAATTTAAGCCTATATACTTTTTATATTCCCGGCCAGCTGGCACTCTGCTTTATACTTCAATTTAAGTCACTTTTCGTGGATGAGAGACTGTCCCCCCGAGTGTCTCTCATCAGCAAAAGTGACATGAAGTGAAGTATGCGGCAACGTGTACGCCTAGGACATGTTCTGCTCGTACGCCGACACACGTTTCGTTTGGCCTTCCCGTATATCGTCAGCGGTGTTTGTGTGGCTTCGTCGTTTGCTTTGCACAGAAAAATGAACGAGACGGGCAAGCAAAAATAATGGTCGTTGAATTGCTCTAATTATATTCTAAGAAAATGAAGTGCAGTGCATATTTATTAGAAGAGAATCCCTGACTTTCTTCTTAGAATAATTTATATATATACCAAGTTTTTCTTCTGTTCTTGCATTGTCCATCGCCCGCCTGTCTCACCCACTAATCTTATTATCTATACAAAATAAGAAATGGATGAAGCCACACCATAAACATAAAACAGTGCCTATGATATAAGAAAGCAACAACGAACGAGAAGAATATGCAACAAATAGCGACGCGATGCGTTGATCATTAATCCTAGCTGTACTGCAGCACAAACAACAACCAAAAAGTAATTTATTTAATCACATAATATGAAATTTCACAATTTCGATACACCTAGAGCCATCTATTGTGTTGTGAATTCATGCGTCTGCGTTCAACTTCTATAAACAATGCATCTACTTCACCATGGATGGCTGGTGAATGTGGAAAGAATATCATCAATGGAATCCCAAAAAATGTTCATAGGTTGAAAAAAGCTTTACTGGCTTTACGGTTTTAAAATGATAAATGCATTTGAATGAAAATTATCTTAACTAAATTATAGCTGCATGAAAGCTTATTGCGCAATGATTAAAGCACAAATGGAAGTTTCGTGCTTCTGGAAGTTTTCGGACAATGAAATCTCCAGATCCTGACTCAATTGATGGTTTGGAAATAAGGTAAATGCAGCGAGCTTTTCGGATAACTTTTTATTGAAAGTATATAGTAAATATCAAAACCATATCTATAAAATTCACAGATCTTCAGAAAAATTTCTGTGTAACATAAGAGATGTCTCTACGTAACACAAATGTATTTGATAGTAATGCAGGAAATTATATTTATACCTGTCAAATTTAGTTATAATAATTAAAGCAAATACATTACACAAACGTGATATAAATATAACTGTACTCACTTATACTAGACGGTCTTTCTAATTGGAATAGTTTCTTTTCATCTATAAAAAGAATTAATATCTTCTCTATTCATCTACTGACGATCAATATTCTGAAAAGCTTTTCGATTGTGGTGAATTTCAGATCTGACGATCAGTATTGTAAAAAGCTTTTTGGATGTGGTGAATTTCTTAAAAATTTTAGGAGAGAGACCTAATAAGGCATAAATGATAGCATTTTCGTTCCTCAATTATATTGCCCATAGTTATTAAAATATTGATCTGAAAATGGCGGGAATATTTTCGAAACTGTTCAATTCAAATTCTTTGTGAATCGTTTTTTTGTTTTGCTTACTACGTGAGTGATGTATGGCGATTTCCTGAATAACTCCTGTTAACTCTATTATTTATAAAATCTGCTTTCTTAAAACAACACACTAATGTGCCTGACTCCGTAAAATCGCGATCAAGACTACTCTCCTGACCAAGATCATACCACACGAGTGGGTTGCTTATGTGAAACAGGTAGAACAGTCACACTTGCGTTAATGTAAACAGGATTTCCTCGCAACGCTTTTATGACCCCTTAAGTACCCTTCTTTTATTACCATACCTTGTTTATGCATCTGGTTGCTAACACTATACTTTCTTCAACTGTACTTAGAAGTATACCTGCTCTACTTATTTAACAATAATGTTTACTTACTTCTGATAATCCCACCAAGGACATATTGGTGGTTATCTTCCATGTGTGATTTTCTGTAAATTTCCTCCGACTAAAAGATATCCACCAGTAAATGGAAGAATACAATCAGGCATACAGAGGCTTCTTTGGAAGATCTCATTTAAGTTTTGTTAAGATTCTCAGTTTTGATTTGTCTACGTTTTTAATAACTAAATATGCTCAAAATTTCCAATAACAATTTATTGTGTGAAGGATGAATAATCAATTCTACTCTTTAAGACCCATTTACGCTATCCATTAGGCTTCCGACAGTCAATCGTCCGGCAAAATATTCAGAAATGCACTTCAATCGAACCATTTACACTATCCGTCACCGACACCTCACATCACAACCGACAATATCAAAAAAACTATCGGAGAATATTTTAATGCCGTCAAACTATCCGTAATGAGACGTTACAGTTCAGTGTGAATAGGTTTGTCCAATAATATCCTGAGCTTTGTATCCGATCGAGGAAAAATGATGGACACATGACGGCCTAGTGTGAATGCAATAAAAATTGACGGATAGCTGATGGACGGGTTATTGTCGAAATCTTGATGGATTGTGTGAAGAGGCCTTGGAGCGGTCAGGAATTCGTTAGTCCAGGATGCGGTGTGTGATTATTGTGCGCTGTTGTTCTTGTTATGAAGACGAATTTGGCTTGTTAGTCTTTGGTGCCCTTTTTTAAAAATTTCCGTAAAACAAATATTGGTGGATGATTGAACATACGACGATCTTCTAGTGGAATTGTGAGAACATGACCCATACGTCCAAAGAGTGAGGCAACCATTTTATTGCCGATATCTACTGCTGTTGTTGTCACTTACTTAATTCAAGTTTGGTCAACTGTCACAATGCCTAACACTGCTTTTACCCATCATTGCATTGGTTGAATTCCTTATGAATTTTTATACTCCAGTAAACTGGCGTTTTCTTTTGGGCCTCAGTTAAATTGTGCGGCATCAACCTATAACAAATCTGCCTGACAGATCAGACGTTCAAATACAGGATCATCTCTATTCGAGCCATGTACATATATGTCCAGCGATGATTTGATATCATTGTACGTGCACAAATTGTCCTTAAACAGTATGTTCCACTCTGCTGCAATGTTTTCTGGGACGACAATAGTAGCAGAACATCCATTAATTACGCATACGTTGAAAGTCATTGAATGCACTTTTTACAGTGGTCCGTTTTATTAACGAAATGACGTTTTTTTTACCGCGTAGATTAACACAAAGAATCATTTTTGTTTCGATATTTCAATACAGGTCCGTATACCTATATCGAGGTAATTTTCTTTATCCATTTTCGTATATGTAAATTGGGTATGAAGCAATAGTTATTATCAGCCATCTAATTCATTAAATAAAGCAAAAAAGTATTATCAATCTTTTTATGTGTAAAATAGGCCTGAAATAGTTAAGGTCAGCCATCTACTTCATAATCAAGGCAAAAACGTATTCCGGGTTGAAATATAGATACGGTGAACATCTAAACTTCTTCGAGACCTGATTACTCATGACTTAATTTAGCTTAGTTATTATAGGCACTGAGTGTCAAAATTTAGCCGAACATAATACTGGCAACAATTCTTCAATTTATTCAAGTATCAAGAAATTGAGAATGAAGATGAGTTGCTTGTAGAAAGTAAGTAGTAAGTATAGTAAAAATAATTTCACAATGCCTTGACGACTCATTTGTTTTAAGACTTGGTTTAGCTTTTCATATTCTTCTACATTTATATTGGTGCGCTTTTTTGCAAATTCAAAAGAAGTTATAAATAAATTAGTTCGATTTTGAGATGTTTTTGATTCATAATTGCAGTAATGCTTTTGACGATAGGCCCAGGTGAATCTCATATAATTGGAATAAAATAATCAACATATAATTAATAATTGAACCTAATACCTGTGATACACAGCCAGTACAAATATCATAGTATACGAATAAACCACCTGTGTGTCTTTGCATACCAGCATAATACAAGCTGAGTAAACTGGTACGAGGCTAGTATAACTAAATACTTGGGCGTTTTTCATGATGTACGGAGCCTTTTAATGATTTCAGCGCCACTTTCAAGTAGTGGCAAATTTATTTAGCTTATGACTTTGTTCAAGTAGGCTTTTTCCTTAGAATATGGAGAGTACAGGAAGTGTTATAAGTCAAATTTTGTGCCCCTGAAGTGAACGCGCAGTACAGCCGTGTAGTAGAATCAACATAGAGAGTGGGGTTGAAAATATTACGTTTGCTCCCATGGAAAATGTTCTTATTCACTGTCACTACGCCATCATACTCAGGGAATTTCGCAGCTGTCACAAACGTAAACAAATCTCGGTGGAGGAAGGATTTTTTCGATATTTCATCGCTTTTGTTATAAATTTTTAATTTAATTTAATATACACAGGTGTGTAAAGTACACAAAATAATATTTTATAACTATACTTGCCTAAAAAATGATTTCCCACATCGTTCTTTGGTGTTGTTGTGGCAATTTTTTACCGAACACTTCATTCTGAAATTACATGAACATCACTTAGCAATTTATCACTATAATTTGAACAGATAATTACTTACACTATTTGCTTTGTTTAGCACTATTTTTAAAACACTTTTCACAACTTTTCAATTACATTTAAATTATTCCAAATTTTTTGCAAATTAAAGAAACTTCATTAGACAGCTAAACATAAAGTTGTCTCTTTCTTGAATATAATGCTGAGCTACTTCATGATACTCTGAAGAATCCACGCTCATGCACACGAATTTTACAGGTATCAACACTTCCTGTTGTCTCTATATTCTAAGGCTTTTTCGGGAATATTCACTAGTTTGTGACATACGCCAAGTTGACATTCAAAAAATATTTCCGACGATTTCTTGAAAAGCAAAACTTACTATGTTTTAAATGCTGTCAAATGAAACTATTATGCGATGTGTGAACTAGCATCGTAAAGCGAAAACAATGGTATCCGAACTATGGTACCTATACTAGCTATGTGTCAAAGGTGTAAGATTGTATGTAAATTATATTCTTAACCAACAATTAGAATATGTACCTGCTTCGAGATTAGTATGCCTAAATGGAATTCGAACCTAGGTATAGCTTGCTAGTACGTTATTAATCTAATAAGCGTTGATAAAGCTGTAAATTCATTTTGTGATATACTATTTTTCTGTTTTACTCCCGTGTATATCACTTGTTAGTTCGAACCGTGCTTTGACTTATCATCCGTGGTTCAATGGTACTTTGAGGCAACTTAAAAATTTAAAGAATAAGTCTTCGGGGAGGTTCTGTTTCTCAAGGAGTGCTACTGATTACGTAACTTCTTCTAATTTGCGTACTGAGTATATTTCGTGTTTCACTAACTCGTATTATGTATACTTATAAGGCTTGCCTTACGTCCTAACTCTAACCAATTTTGGAAATTTGGAAACTCTAAGCGCAAATACATATAATGGATAGATACCCTTTATCATTGAGACTACGAAACATAGACAGTGTTGATACTTTGGAGACTCCAAATCTTTTTGGTGACTTCTATAAAACTACTTTCTGTTATCATAGGATCACTGTGATATTAGTTATAATGATTTTACTCATTTGATGTTCGTCTGTCTATTTTTAACCTCAGGTATTTTTCGAAACAGTGAAAGCTTTCTTTGAATATTCCTTTGCACAAGAAGATCAACAAATGCGTCATTTCTAACAACAGACCAGTCGCTTATTTAAGTTGTAGTACATGAGCATTATATACTAGATTTGCGGTTTCATTACTTATTGTTCAATTCATTCTTTTGATAGCGCCCAACATCTGTATAATTTTATTAATTTTGCTGTTTATATAAGTGTTCCACCTTAACTGGGACAAGACCAAGATGTTCTATTTCCTTTACTATCTGCAAGTTAATGAATCCAATTTTTATCTGTGGTTGAATATCGTCCTTATTGGCTTGTCGAATATTACGAATATTATGAATTTGGTTTTTCTTCGTTCAGCGAAAGTTCTTTTCCATCCGTCCATTGCTTATATCTTATGAGATCCTCATTCATAGTTCTTTGAAGGACTTCTTTTGCTATCACCCCATATAGCTTGTGTCATCAGCATTTCTATAATTGATTCTTTTAATTCCTGCGTTCTGCATGTTGTTTATGTATAGCAAATAGAGGTTAGATCCCAGAATGGAGCCTTGTGGTACACCAGTGCGTAGTATCTCCGGATCGCTATATATATTTTGTACTTTAGTAAATAACTTCCTATTGGTCAAATAGCTTTCCACCAGTTTATTGGCTATACACCTTATTCCAAGCTCATCCAGAAACTTCAGAATAAGATCATGGTCAACTCTATCAAAAGCTTTTCTAAGATCTAAGAATAATGCTCCAACATATAATCCTTTATCTAGATATTTGTTGATGACATTCATTGTATCAGTTGGGGCTCACTCTGCTCACACTGTATTCCTGAAAGCCGAATTGTTTCTGATCATATCCTCCAGTTTTGCTGATAAAGCTCCTGAGATTTTTTCAATTATCTCCTCGAATCATTTTCCAACAAAACTGAGAGTTCCAATTATTCTGTAATTACTCACATCCTTTTATCTCCACCCAATTATAAGGCAGTATTTCGGTCTCCTTCAGTATAAATCCCCGTTGAGATGGTTTGATTTACAAGGTTGGCTACAGTCGGACTTACTATATACAGGGTGTTTCCGCCTAGGTGGTCTATAGAGCAGGAGGGATAGTACCCACCTAGACCAACAACAAATTGAATGGCAGGGGGAGGGGGTTCACATCAACCGTTTGGGAATTACAGGATGATTAAAAAAAAGCTAGTTTTTCATAAAACACTCTGTATATTAAAACGTGCATAGCATACGGTCACAGTTATGAAGTCAATGTATGCAGAACTTCATGGCTTTTTCCAACGACTGCTCAACAAGCATCGTAACCTTCTTCTCTCAGGAGATAATATAAAAATTTCGGATTTCTTACCATTGTTTTTCACTTTGACTTCTATTTCTTTTTTTTTCAAAAAGGTCATTAACATAAATTTTTCTGTAGACTCCCCTCTTTAATTTGTATTATTACATCCTATGTGGTATATGTAGCCGTTAAAGGGTTATTAGCTCTTATCCTATTCTCAAAGCTAGCCTCAAACCTATTTTCAGAGATAATTTTTTCCCTTAGTGAGTGAAAATCGTAATTTAAGAAAAAAAAATCGTATAATTTCGGTATGACCTGAATCAGTTATGAGCTAATAACTGTTTAACGGCCGCAGTGAGGACATAGAGTGTAATAGGTCAAATTACAGAGAGGAGTAAACAGTTTACAGTTTTTTAAAAAAGATTATGTTAACGCCCTTTAAAAAAAAAAAAATAGAGGTCAATGTAAAAAAAACGTAAGAAAATCCGAAAGTATTATTTTAGACACCAATAACTCCTGAGAGGAGACGGGTACGGTGCTGGTTGAACTGGATAAGTTCTGTATAATTCGTAATAGAAACTTTTGTCTTGACGCGTAACTCCATAGGGATTAGGGTGTTCAATATTTTAGCCAGTCTCTGAGCAGGGACATTAAACGAAGAAAAAACAGGACGCAGAAGAATGCCGACATTATACAATTTAAGCTAACCATACAGTAGAGTAATAGACGGTGTGGTTGTTTCTCTGTCTAAACTTATGCTTACTATCAAAAGCAGTGGCGGATCTAGCATTGAAATTAGGTGGGGGGAGGGCGGTCATCTTACAAATAAAAAAGGGAATCCAGCGCCGTAAGTCGCTTAGTTTAGTCACCGTGAGGTACTAGGAAGGTTTCCGCATTAAGCGGTGTGGAGGATGTGTCATTTTTTAGTATACTTTTTTTTACAAAAACTCATTTTTTACTAGAATAGTAGTTTATTAATATATTTTGTTTTTGGTAAAACACTTTTTATCACTAATTAACCCAAATAATTAATTTAAAAACATTTATTTCGACGAACCTACTTATTTATTTGTTGTTTACAGCTCTCTCTCTCTCTCTCAGTTGGTACTTGGTGCTTAGACCGAAAAAGAACGCTATATAGAATGCAATATATTTCTATGGACACGGTTAGTCCGTATTATATATGTTTTATATAAGAATGCTGCAAATATTGTAGAATATTCGAGTTAGGACTACGTTGGGGCTGTGATGAGGGAGGAAGTGAGGGAGTCTATTTCGTGGCTTGGGAAGTGTTTCTAGAGGGTTTTGGATCACCCAAAGTTGAAGTCCCAAACTCAAATTCTGAGAAAAACCTATTCACATATATCACATGCATACAATAATATTTATTGAAATAAATTTTGATTTTTTTATATCCTTAGTAACCATTTTTATACAAAGAAATTCTAAAGAAATTGTCCCGTCCAGACTTATTATTCCCTGGAATTGTCTGAGGAAAAACTTCAGAATTTTAATGGAATGTCCAATGGGAAATGCATCTTTTTCCAAGGAATATACTGGGACAAAATCACAGGATATTCTGTGGATATTACGAGGATATTGTGAGCGGAGTAAATTCGGAAATAAGCTGAGGAAACTCTGTGGATATCAAAGACGATATTTACCAAGGTTTAAATTCAGATAAAGTCATAGGAAGTTCTATAGATATTATCTCTATACTTTCCAAGGAATAAAATCAGACAACCAAAGTAAATTCTGTGGATATCATGACGACATTTTCTAAGGAATAAATGTGGAAATAACCAGAGGAAATGTTATGGATATCGAGCCGATATTTTCCCAGGATTAAATTCGGATAACCAACGAAAACTCTGTGGATGACGACTTCAATATTGTTTTCAATAAGGAGTTAAATAAAATAGAAATATGGCTGCCTTCAATTATTTATTGTGATGAATATTGTACACATATTCCAGTTAAACATATTCCGGTAATAGATTTAATACTGATACAGACTAATTGAATTGTATGGAAAAAGAAAAATACAAGCGACATTTATTTAAAAATTAGGTTAATATAATACATAGTTCGCGCTTGTGATGTTTAAGTATTTAATGTTACAAGATGGTGAAGTTAAATATTATTATTATTGTTGTTGCTTGGATCTTCCAGTTGCCTGTATAAAACAATTTAACTTAGAAATTCCGTATTTATTAAGAAAAAAAGTATTCACTTACTTAAGAGATTTCCGGGATGAAGATTTTCTCAGTCCGTCCTTTACTTTAGCAAGAGTTTTCTTAAATGTATCCCTAACATCGACGCTACTGCTGCTTTCAAATTTTTGAGTACTAATGTCTACAAGTATGAATCAATTTGCAATCTTATGTAATTTCGACAAATTAGCACTTAACAAAACAAAATATCTTCCAAATTCTGGATAAATTTAGTCTTCTTCAAAGCAATTTTGTATTCGCTCTCGACCGTATTCCATGTTAGTTGGCTTACTACTTCTCCAGAAAATTAATTTAACACACACTTTCTGTAGAAGTCGCTAATATCGATCGCTCTGACTTGCCGAAATACATTCTACGAAAACCTTGTGTCATTTAAAAATCAAATAATAATGCAATGCAAGGTTTTTACCATTTCATTGACATTGTTGTTTCTCAAATTTTCTTCTAACTTGTGAAAATCGTTAGAATTTGCAATAGATATTCCATTTTGATTTCCCGGCTGAAAGGCTTGGATGGACGAAGACGCTTGTAGTAATTTAACTGGCATATTTTCGATGCACTTTGACATATTTTGTTGAAGATCGTTAATGAATTTTTCAACTTTATTAGTGAGTTCGTTCATTTTTTCATCTATGTATTCAATTTTATTTTTTTCCGTTCCCTTTAAATGATTTTCTGAAATTATTTAAGGTAAGATTAATCATAAAATAGTCACTATAACTCGATTTTAATGTACCTGTAACATACCCTGTTTCATTCTCTTTTTGCGTTGGTTGGAAGAATGTAATAATATCATCTGTGAAGTCACTAAGGACGTTTATAGCCAGTGTTTACTGAATTAATTACGGAATTAAGTAATTACACATTGATTTATTTGCATGACTCTTTATATGCATCTGAAGTTACTGATGCAATGTTGATAAAAATTTATACAAATCCGAATTTTATTCAATATTTATCTCAACTTAGGATTTTTAGAGGACAAAGTGTGGACAAAGTTGAGAAGAATCTACATTATATCCATTATCCATTAAGCTCAAGCTTAGATTTTTAGTGGACAAAACTAAAAAGAATCTGCATTATATCCAATGCTTGTTTAAATGAATTCCAAACAAGCTATATTTAGCTGCATTCAGTACGCAAAATAAAAATGAAAATCACCATTTCTGTTTGCTATATATTCTAAGGTGGCAACAATTTGTCCACCCAGATCCAGACATTGAAATATATAGATATTTATAAATAGATATATGTAGATCAACACTTTTCGATGCACATTTTGAGATAAGAAAAAAATCTAAAAGAAAAAATTATTTTGATATTACTTATAATATAAAATGAATAAAACATCAATTATACCAACCAATAAAAGGAAAACAATTGTTTACTGAATTAATTACGGCACTAAGAAATTACGCACCGACTTATTGGTATGATGCTTCATGACCCTCGGAAGTTACTAAGCGCAAGCGTGCCTTCTGATAAAAGTTGGAAAAAGTTAGGAGAAATCCGAATTTTATCCAATGTTTATCTCAACTTGGGACATTTAGCGGACAACAGATGGTCAAGGCTGACAAGAATCTTCCTTATATCCAATATTTGCCGCAATTGATTTGAATTTATCGATATTTAGCGGAGATGGTAGGATAAAGTTGTTTATGTACAAGCGCTAAACTCGGGACATTTAGCAGACAAAAGTTGGAAAAAAATTAATAGGAAACTTCCAATGTTTCCCTCAACGAGTTCGAAGAGATTTTTAGCGGACAAAAATGATGGACAACATTGATTGCGTCTTCGAGTTTGACACGTGGGAAAAAATCGGCGATTTTTCCAATGTTTATCTAATCTATTTCGGACAAAACTTGGATACAATATAGAAAATTTCCACTATTCAAAATAATCGGTCAAAAAGAAAGTATATCGGTCTAATGTTTAAACTCTAAATATTGGACAAAGATAGGACATTGGACTTATGGTTACTAGGGATAAATAAAAAAAATATATAAAATAATAAATATATTTTTCAAATGACTGAATTAATTACATATTTGTTTTCAAATTTAGGGGCCCCCCGCCCTTGATCCGCCACTGATCAAAACGAAAAGTTTAGCTATTAATTACGCTAAAAATATTTCTATTAAATTTAATTGTTGGGTCTGAATTTATTTCTTTCACATTCATTGATGCTAAACAATCATTCATTTGTTTAACTTCATCAATAATGGTTAAAGAGTTTCCTTTATCTGCTTTACTGACAATTAAATTATAGTTGGAGATTTTCTTTTTAATTGATTTTAAAATTATTAAATCCCTACTGTCGGCCTGATTACAATCTATAATAGATTTAATTACACTCACGCATTCAGATTTACCAACTAAATCATCGTCCTTAAAAGCTGCATCTGAATGGACCGCAACGTTGATAAATTCCGAACTATTTGTTTTGTCATTTGGCGCAAATTTACTTATCTTTTCTTCAGAAGATTATTCTCATGGGTGGAGAAATTATTAGTTTATTTTCTTTATTTATTTCTTAACAGTATTATGACGTTTCGCTTTTTTTTTTCGTAAATATTCTTTAACGTCTTCTCTTGTAAATTCTGATTTGTTTTATTTTTAATTGTAAGGTGATATGTTATTGGAAATTTCTGCTAACTATCTTTTTTAACTTTCAAAATAAATAAATAAATAAAGACTGCCCATTTATTCATTATCAGATGAATGCGAACCCTGGGTAGATTATAAACTACAGGTAAAACGTGCAGAGCTATACAAAATCTATTACTTTTAAGCAAAATAACAAATTATCCAAACTAAATAACTATTCTGTGCTATTCGCAACCATCTGTAACAATTCTAAGATAACGAAAATAACTACTTTTAGTAGTAGATAAATTCTGTTGCTAGTGGCAGCTACACACGTATAATAATGTAAGTAATGGCTCCACTTAAACTTGCTGCATTTGCGCAAAGTCTCTTATCATGGACTTGGATGGACATGGACTTTGAGCATAGCTCTTCTTACAATATTCCCGATATTTTGCCCATGTGAATTTTTTTTTACAGAAGAAGAAGGAGAAGTGTCTTGAAATAGAGTAAAAACTATAGAACATCCCACATTCCGCGGGAACGCACGGCCATGGTCACGGGCGCACGAGTTAATATTACCTGACTCAACGATCACTAAAATGGCAGCAGCAATAGTAGCTAACTTACACGTTTCTGATAAATTAGCTAAGCCGATAATATGTATATGTATGGATGTATTGAGGTAGAGATGTACCTATACATATACTGCGTGACTAGGTCGACATGTTTTAGATCAAAGACGCGTCCATTTTATACTCAAGCAATGAACGTGTATTAAGGATGCTGCCCCCCAGCTATGAGAATAAATTAAAAAATTCATTAGTGAATTGCTTTTGGGTTCATGATCTTATACTCAATTTCCTGTTCTTTGATTACAAGAGCATCGCTTTCATTAGAATTTAGTTTTACGTAAGATAAGTCGCGTCGGTTGGTTGAGTTTCTTTTTTTCGTTTTCTTAAGATTAAAGCAAAAGACTAACTAAAGGAAGATTACAACAAAAAGACGAACGGGGACAGGAAGTTGGAAAAATGTAAAAGTGTTATCGGGCGTGGGTTGCACGTTCTTTTGCTTTATCGGCCAAGTGTTTCGTTTTTTTTCACGTTCACTGTCAAGGTCCAGGGAAATTTTTGTTTTTATCATTGTAGGTACATCGACCATGAATTCTCCGACAGCACAATGTCCCATTTAGAAGAATTTATTTGAAGGAAAAGTCTCTTTTGTAAGTTCATCTTCTGCGGGTCTATTCTTCTCTTAATTTAGTATGTAAATAGAAGTGATTTTATGGGATGTTCTTAGGTCTGTTAAAATGTAATAAAAAAAAAAAAAAAAAAAAAAAAAATAAAGAAAAAGTTAAGCACATTATCTTCATTGAGATTTCACCTCAAATAATATACAACAAACAAATGTAGGTACGTACGGTGTACTACTACCCACTCAAAAATATTGTTTATATTAAGATCCATAAGAAGATTAAAGGTTTTCTTTTTATTCTATCCAACATTCGGCGTGCTTTTTTCATCACCTTGCATTGGTGCATCCGACTTACATAAGTGCAACTATAAAAGGTGTGTTCACTTTGTCTGCATCAGTTCCTGTATTCTTCGAAAATTTACCTTGATCTTATCTTTTCAAACAGTGAGTGCATGGAACTCAACTCATTGTACCGAAAATCTTAAGTTTCCCCTATATAATTCATAGAGGCGGTGCTGAAATAATTTTGAAAGTCCTTTCGTGGGTAGACTGGCGATAATATGAACAAAAAAAGTTTTAGGTGTTCACATAAATCAACAAATTATGTTAAATGGGGGAGTTTATGATTTAACTCTTTCAGGGCACGATATGATTAAATTAAAAAAAAAATTGACGAAATTGTCTCAAACTGAGTTTATTCCAGTTTTACTAAGGTATGAAGAAACCTTGAATATCCACTGCGTTCGGCTTTGGTGCCCCTTTTTACTGTTTTTTAACCCTGCCTCTCAAATGGATGTCTAAAATTAAGCATTGTTGTTTTTTTTTATGTGAGTTTATTCTAGTTTAGATTTTCGTTTTTGAGGCAATGGTATAGTCAACAGCTTATTTGATCCTCCAACATTAGTACTTCACATATATACCTCTCTTGGAGTTCTGCTTAACATTTGGGTATTTCAGTTTCAACAAGCAATTCTATCTACAAAAAGATGGTGTGCCTATGGGCCTACATATAGTTGCTGACTTGTGGGACGAGCTTTTTGAGCAAATTACCCTAAGTAGTTCAAAAAACAAAAACCCAAAGCTTTGGCTCAAGTATGTGGATGGCACCTTGTGTATTTTAAAAAGTTCGACATCGAGAGTTTCTTATAACATCCAAACACTCAACTCTCCAAGATCAGGTTTACGTTTGAGCAAGAATGATGGCACCTTAGGACACACAATTCATTGCAAAATGACGCACATTAGTAGTTATCTATATGCTACCTCACACAGGGGCGCACCGAGAGGGGGGACGAACGGGACCGTCCCCCTTCAGAATGTCAGTTTTCTGAACATAACTTACAAATTACGTATAAAATGTGGTCTATATATTATTACAAAGTCCGATAAAATAAAATAAAACCTTTTAATCTACAATAGCAGTCCTTAAGTGCTCAGATGGGTGCAGGACGCGACTTTAGAGCCCTATTTTTCAGACTCGTTAGGACTTGGGACACTTATGGTCCCCCCCAAAGCAAAATCCTGGGTGCGTTACTGACCTCACACCATAACCCAGCAAATTTAAGATCCGTCATTTCCACACTAGTTCCCTGTACCCACAGAATCTGTGATGATAACCACAGAACGGCAGAACTCAATTATTGAACTTCTATGGTTGGCGATCAGAGATAACCATACTGATGAGAGCTCTCTGATCGCTGGGTCGAAAAGTTCAATCATTTTTTTTACACTTTAAATGCATTTTGTAAATTTATTGAAATTATTTTCAATAAATTTCAGTCTGTTAGACGAGAAATCTCCTTCACTCAATTATGTAGATGATGTTTTGGAATTCAATGGCCTACATAAAAGAACAACGGACTTTTAAGCCTATAATTTGTCAAGAGAAAGGGACAGAAACCAGGAGCAGTTAAACTAGAAGAGAGCTTTACTGCCCTATTTTAGAGGCGTTATGGATAGAGAGGGAAATCGTTCTTTTAACCACTCCAAAAAGGTGATAAACTACCTGTAATCACCAAAAGATCGTTTTCCACTCCAAACAGCAGGCGTATACGCCGTCCTTTATACAACACAAGACAAGGAGGTATGCTACCCGTCTCAAGAAAGAACACATAAAAATGCTGTAAGCAAGAATCAACGGGAAAAATCAGCAATTTGCGAGCATATTCTGGACCATCCAATAGAACATCATTGGATTCATTTTGAAAAGGCGAAAGTCCTGGATTGCGAACCTTATTATATTCCTCGTCTGGTTCGTGAGGCAATTGAAATAAAAACGTCGACTTAATTTCAATCGCGACAATAGTTTTCAGCTTTCACGAACATGTGGTCCCATCCTTAACACCTCTTCACGGTTGACCCGAAATAAACTTGCTGTAAGAAGTGACATAGTGAATTATGTTTGTTCGCAAAACTATGTCCAACAGAAGCAACAAATGCAACAACCACAACAGTAGTAAATGCATCGGTACATTCTGCGTACCTCAAATCATATAAAAACTCTGGCAGTTATCCACTGACCATGCTAAACTTGAAGCAAAACATTCGGGGTGAGTAGTTTGATTTAGCACTCAATAAATAATTTATTTATCACGCAGCTAATCCGGAAAACTTATATAAAATGTCAATAAACCAACAAATTTCTCTGAATGGGGAGTTTGATTTAAGATGCAATTTTTACTGAATTCAACAACAGTTTTACACATACATACAAAAGTGTTTATAATAAATACTAAAAGAGCCTATAATCGGGAATATTGCATGTAATTATAACAAAGCATCTGTCGAAGTTAATTTAATTAACTTTTCTTGCTCTGAAATTTTCTATTAATGCTTTTTCATCCAGTTTTTTTAAGACTAGGTATTATGTCTTAAACAACATCTTTCGATGTTTTGTTTGGCCTCATTTACCGGCTGATTGAACGATTGTATAACTTTTTTCTTCGAGTTAAACTTTCTTCTCTAATTTCGCAATTGAATTCATCCGATTTCAAGCAACAATGAGATTTTGCACCGCAACTAAAAGAACTTTCAAGCGTCTCATCGGTTTGTACTAATGAAGTTATACTGATGCTTCATAAGCTTTATCATATTTAGTTCCATCTCGGCAGGATCAATATTGTATCAAGGGCATAAGGATTGTACAAATTTTTCCATTGTTATGGTTGCTTGAGTTGGGAGTGAGAAATGTGGTAGACGTCCAGATTAGACGCCGAAACTGACAGCTCACTACGTGATAGCTTGCTGATAGGGCGCCACGCCAGCTCGTTTAAGCTAATGTCGAAAGAAGATAACCCTGTCACTATCACTCACCACAAACAAAAATCTCGTGCAAAAAAAAAACCGTTGAACACACACATCGGGTCCTGAAGGGACACCCTACAAACAATCCTCGAGAAATACTTCCCAAGGCATGAAACAGATTTCCTCACTACTACATGAGAGCCATAACATAGGCCAAATATTCTAAAATATTTACACTGTTCTTATGAAAAACTAACAAAAGTTTGATTTGAATAGATCCTGTGTCCTAAACTGCTATTCATACAGAAAAATGGTTTTGCGATAATCTTAAACGGTTACTTTCTTATCTTCCCAACAATTATAAAATTTTCATATCTTTGTTAGCAAAATTATTTGAAAAAATTTAAGTTAACCAAATGACTACAATTCCCCAAACAAAAGCTCTCAACTGAGTAATAATTACATATTTAATGTGCTCTGCCCCGATGAATTTGAAATCTGCCTACAGATTCGGACTACGTCCGCGCATACACTTTTGCAACTATTACTCAGCTGAGAGTTAATGACCAATACAGTACAAATGTGTCCGCGCTATGTTAGTGGGAAATCCTGTAAGGATATATAAATTTTCCGTGATCAATCCCGTTTGGTCCCAATTAACAATTTAGGACATCCCTGGGAGTGACGAATGTCCGAGGTTTGTATACCCCTGGTAGATCCCCTGCCCTTCCCACAGGATTTCCTCTGGTTGTACTTAAGCACAGTTAACGCATTCAATAATGTAAAATTCCCGTTGGAACCGTACCTAGGACGTCTTGATTGATTAGGACGTCTTACGGATCTCCTGGTTTGTTGGGAGGAGGATATTGTTTCAGATTTGCCGGGATTACAGAATTTTTTTCTCTTATGGGTAGGCTTTTTACAAAAAAAAAATATATATATATAAATAATTGCTGGAAAGTCTATGCCAGAGGTGAAATGTACGGCTAACAAACTTTGCCAAAAGAAGAAGTAATTGCAGAAGCGAATAGAATTCTAATATAACTTCAGGCATCTAACTGGCTTAAACAACGCAGTTCTCTATGGCTTCTTTCAATACATATTTTGTTGTTCTGTTTTTGTTCTCCAAAACCGACACACGGAAGCACACCAAGCAACAAATTAGTGCTTTCACCAGAGAACCACGCGACCACGAGAATCAGAGAACATACTGAAATATGTTTGTTCCAAAATTGTCGTGCACATCCCGTAAAATACTGAAAATATTCCCAAAGAGAGTAGTTGTGCGATCTCCCAGGGAATAACTTGTGGGAAATTTCTAATAACTCCTAGAAATAATGCCCTAAGTACATACTAAATATATCCTGTTTATCCCTGGAAATATATAGGATCTGTGGGACAAGAATGGGATGTCTCTGGGTAATTTTGTGCTGTATGGGGAACGTAAAATGGTAAGATTACTTTTCAATCAAAACCATTGTATTATTTTGTTAAGTAAGGTGTAAGGTAAGTGTAGCCTTTGGGAAGATAAGAAATCAACCTTAAAATTACTGGAAGAATATTTTCCTTTGTGGATAGTAGTGTAGACTTTATGGCATATATAAAATCAATGTCAAGTCACTTTTCCATAAGCGTCAATATAAAACATTTTAGAGAATCGGACTAGCACGCACACATATAGATTTATGTTTCATGGCTTAGGAAGTAGTTGTCGAGCATTTTGTCCTACATAACTTACCTTTTGATATTGTAGTGAGAATCCGATGGTAGTGATCCTTATTTATGTCGTCCCCTAATCTCCCTTGGAATCAGTGGACACTTGATTCTGATGTACCTTGACCTTAGAGGGCTGTGGGATAGAGAAAGAAGGGACAAATTCTACTGTACCATTCAGTTATAAATTTGTGTTTCGTTCGTGCACCTACAGTGATGAAAAGCAATAAAAATTTGTTAGTGAGACTATTGCGACCCAGCATCCACTTCTAAAGGAAATGTATCACTAAATGTACCTATTTGTCTACAAGTGACGCACATAAGTAAATTCAAGAGGCAGGACTATTGTTCATACTGAAATAAAAAGCATTATTTATTTAGATAAGCTACCTACTCCATGACAACCTTTAGAGAGCTTTTAGTTTTCATTGGAATTACCCCGACAAAAGTTCGATCGTTCCTGGTAAGTTCTCATATAACGACAAAGCTAGGATGCTTCTATTCCAAAACACTAGTATAAACAATTTCGACTTTCCGAGATATATTTTAACTTTAAATCAAGAAGAGTACGTCAATCATTGTGCTCTCTTATACTTGGTAAAATGTCAATAGTACAAACTTATTCTATTTTTTCGGATACTTTAATTTTCAATTAGCAAAATGTCATTCATTCATTAGGTACTTTTCCTTTCTTGGTTCGATTGTTTAAGATTAAAATTTTATCAACCTAGCTACAACAAAAAGGCAACAACTTACATGATTATTATTGAGGATCCATCGAAAAGGCGCCTCCCAAATGGTGTGCTTGTCGCTGTTAAAAATATTTTCATTCTATTTCTAAAAAAAAAAAAAAATTTAGCACGAATATATGTATAAATCCAAACTTTAGTTCAATTTAACTTAACTAAAACGGCGATATCAGCAGATACAGTAAGCATTTGTTCCGGAGCACAAATTTTATGATACAGAATATCTGGTTCCATGTCATACATCTTGGCAAATATCTTCGATAAAAGTCTAGCAGTAGTTATAGTCATTCATTGTGAACTAATTAACTGCGACTGTTTGGTCTCTTATTTTCTGAATCTAATTCTGGATCGATGGTAACGTTGGACAAAGTTCTTACGTGCCATAGGCTCTATCTCCTTAGATTTAGACAGTCCTTTACATAAACAATCTCACGTCTTCTAAGAAAACATCTCACAACAATGGTTAGCTCGCACAGCTATAACACCGTACGATCATTGCTGAGATAATTAGAATAAAAGTTGCTACAAGTCGTAATGATGCCGATCGTAGTTTTGGATTTTAGTTTCATGGTCAAAAAGCTTCACGGACAAGTTAATCCCGTTGAATGCAATTTACTGCTCGATCTAGCGTCTGATTGATGCATTGGATTTTTGACCTTTATGTGAAACGTAAATGTCTTCTACAATCGTCCAGGTGGTTTTGTCCAGATAATTCGGTGAGCTGTGTTGAAAGCTGAAAATGTTACAGTGAACTGACTTCGGTTCACCTCCAAAAGGCGGAGATTTCCGGACGTGATTCCAAAATGTGGACTTGTCGTTTTCTGTAAGACTGTTCGATTCGTTTCCTTTTTCTAAAAAAAATTCAAACTGTTTTACGACCAAATTTTCACCGTTTTGTTACTTTTTTGCACTCAACTCTTTCGTTTTCAAACCCAATTATTATAAAAAAAAAAAATTATTTTTCCAGGGGTATTTATTCGTACACAATCTCATCAAAATGGAATGATAAATTCAATGTCAAAAGGTCATTCATATACATCAATAGGAAAAAGTTTCTCATTTCACGAATTCGTGTGTTCTGAGGGATCCGATTTGCAAAATTCCTTTTGCTAGTTTTTTTTGCAATTTTTTTTCCTGATTTTCTGAACAAATTTTACCTCCCCTTCTGATTAAGTTGCGAAATTTAATGTTCGACGGTCAAAATTCTGTCTGAAAAATTCATTTCAAAATGTTTTTCTACAACTTATCGATTAGTCCATTATTTTTTATTTTTTCTGGATGCGCATTTACTAAGAGATTATCTGTACAAAATTTCAGAAAGATCGGATGTCATTTACCTATTTAAAAAAAATTAAATCTATAAAAATTTTGCATACCCACTTATCGCCATCTACCGGCGATTTTTGAAAACGCACAGAAATGCCACATACACAATCGAATATCTTCATGGCGGCTTCTCTGTTGTTGGCATTTTACTCGAATGATTTGGCACTTTCGTTCCCGCGAAAATTTGCAAATTTGAGCATTTTACAAAACCCCGAGCTCCCCTACATTATGCATTATTTCGGTTTCGTTTGATCATCTGGAGCTCCCACTTGTGTCCCTTTCATTTCAAGTCAAGCCCTACTTATACTGTAAATTTGGACGAAATCGATGATGACGATTAGGGACACTCTCCTTGCTAGACCAATTCTAGTACATATTTTTTCTTAATACTTTATTTCCTTTTCAAAGGTTATTGGGCGCAATCTGACCCACTTTGCGTGGAATCGTGGACATCACTCAAAATAGTTTTAAATTAAATAGATTTTACTAACTTTTAATGGTATTTAGTAATTTAATTGAAAATTGGTGGGAAAAAAATGTTATTACTTTTTAAAAAAATATTTAATCTGAGTAACATTTTTTCTGTTATAAGACTATTTAGATACCATATTATTTTTTACGGACGTTAAAAACACACATTAATACTAGCTCTCTCTTTCGCATATTAGTAAGGTCCTAGAACTGGTTCTGACGCGATGCGCCCGCATTTCCACCCGCCCCTGCGCAGTCCTTCGTCATCTGTCGTTGTGATCTGTGCGTTATCGTGTTTTCCAAGTTTCTTTATCTATTATTCGACTCGTGCGTATTTCCTGAACTCATTATTTGCTTTTGGATTGGGTTTTTGTCAGGGACCGAAAATAACTGCGGTATTTTGAAAATTTTAAATAAAAAAAGTAAATCCAGAGCTTCATGGACGACAAGCTATCGAGGATTACTACTGTCCCTGTATACATGGCCGCCACACTGTCGGTAGCTGGGCGCATATCGCGAAATATGAACACGCCGCCGCGCCGCCCGGCGGCATTCCAGGATCATGTAATGATTGATTTTGATCAAGCTGAATAACGAATTATAAAAGTAATTGGCTTATTTTTTCACCACTTATTTAGATGAATGTGAATACTTAGATAAATATTTGTATTGGAATTAGAAGAGTGGTAGCAATATCATAATCCCTGCAAACAATTGGTCGAAATTCCGCCTTAGCAGCGAATTGGAGGAAACGCTCGTAGCTCGAAATCTCTTCGATCTCTTTACCATAAACGACGTTTTCAAGCATGCCGAAATTCCCGAGAATTAGAAATAGATGCATCGTTTATAGCTCGAAATTTCTTCGATTTGTTTGTTTATATATAGAAGTTACGATACGGCTCATGTCAATTTGCGGGGAAGTCGTTAAAGAAAATATTTTCTATTCATAAAATTGTTTTTCGCAGACATTCTAAGTTGAGATTTTATTGAGAGAAGTGCAAAGTGAAGTTTTACTACAGTGAGTATTCATTATTAATTTATTCGATATCGTATTTACTTAGTATTTGCAAAACGCCTTGCAAGAGAGGTCGATACCAGATCGCGCTGCTAAAAACATCGAATCCAAATCGAACTACCAACACATACAAGAACTTCGAAAGAAAATCGATCTAGCGAACCACTCTCGCGGCGTCAATACGATTCCATATCGTGTTGCGTTTTTTTCTCCTGTAATTCGCAAGCACGTCGTAAGCGAATTCGATTTCGAAGCTTAACTTCACCTAATCGAATTGATTTACTTCGAATTCGATTCGATTTTGAACTGCAATGTTTGCAGGGACTATAAACATAAAATAGTAACGGTTTCATAGATTTCGAAGTTATAAGGATTCTTATGCATTTCTAAATATTTTTTATACATTTATATATTTTAATGACTTTTCGAAATTCCCGTGTCTCACAATGATGCAACCCATATCACTAATAACTAGAGTAATGCAGCAATCCAGCCTATCAATTTCGTTCATGTCTACGGTGGGTCAAACGTCCATAGTAAGGTGCCCAGTGACCTTTCTTGAGAAACATTAAAACTAAAGAAACATATTCGCTATACTCATTCTAAATTCAAATGCAAATTCAAATTTATTATTAACATAACTATTGTACAATTAAGACATAAACAAAAAATAACAATATAAAGTAAAAGAAAAATAAAACCAATGCTAACTAACTAGAGAATACCAAGAGGTCGTAAAGATACCGAGGACATTTAAACTTAATAATTTTGATTAAATAAATTACTGAGCAGTAATCAAGATAAACAGAAATATGACACCCCAAAATTGAATTCTTAAATTGAGAAACATGATCAAATCTCCTGAGACTATGCACGTATCGGATGATAGAATTAAAGGCAATCTCAACTTTCTATTTTGTAATCAAGCTTTTCAAAAATTTCACATCCATAAGTCATAATAAGTATTAACAATGTACGCACTAAAAATAGTCGCGTAGGCATAGGAGTGAAATGGCTAGACACCCATAGAGAACGAAGTCCTGCATAAACTCTACTCACAACAGAATTGATATGCAACTCCCATGTAAGTGTTTTATTGAAAATCACCCCAAGAATTTTAGCTGAATCAACAATAGGAATAGCAGTGTTGTTAACGGAAACTGACGGAAAGTCATCCATATTTAGTACACGCCTATGTATCAGCAAACACTTAGATTTTGAGGGATTAAGGCTTAGTTTATTATTACGGGACCATTTACCATAGAGATACAATCCTCAATCAGGCCAAGTATACTAGATCTATACAATTGTACATCATCAGCATATAAGTTCAGATTAGAATACTTGACGTGAGCAAATATATCATTTATAAACATAGAAAATAGCAGGGACCCAAGAATGGATCCCTGAAGTACACCAGATACCACTGGTAAAAAAGATGATTGAGAACCATTTGAAAAAACAGCTTGTGACCTGTTGCTCAAGTAGTCATAAATTAACTTTGCAGAATGAGAAGAGAAGTAGAAATTCCTTATAAGTTTCGTGTGAAGAAGTCTATGATTAACGGTATCAACGGCCTTGGAGTAATCTAACAGAACTAGTACCGTTAGTTCATATTTATCGACCGCACGCGCGATATCATTGCTCACTTTAAGGAGAGCAGATGTACAGCTATGCCCAGGACGAAAACCAGATTGATACTTGTGAATAAGACCATTCAAAGATAAATAATGAGAGTTTTGTAAGTGCATAATTTTCTCAATTACTTTAGAGAGAAATGGTAATATACTTATAGGCCGAAACTCACTACAATGCGAGCTGGTGTTTTTAGGAACTGGAATTACTTTAGCGGCCTTTCATGGCAGAGGAAAGCTACTAGTAGTAAAGCACGAGTTGCAAATATGTGTGAGTGCAGGAAGAATATAGGGCAAGCACATCTTAATGAATCGAGGGTTGAGGTTATCCGCCCCAATCGCACAGGATTTGATTGTATTAACTACAGCAAAAATTTCTTCATTTGTGACCCGAGAAAAATTAAAAATTGGAGTTGAAGAAGAAGCTTTGCGAATAGCTGAAATAGTACCATTGCCTAAGGTTTTATATTCCTCAAGAAAAACAATAAGTTTGAACTTCTTCCATTTAAGATATGCAATATCACGAGCTGATATCATATCCCTGATTCGAAGAGAAAACCAAGGGCACAGAGGGTTAGTGATGGTCCTCGTGACCAAAGGAACATGAATTTCATGTAACAGATGTAGAGAGTTGTTAAGGAAATTCACTTGATCATCCAAACAATGCATAAAAACACCTTATTCCAATCCCAGGACTCTGCACCACTACACACAGTCCCATAAATGTAATAAGAGTAAGTAGTACCCTCACGAGGAACTTCAGTTTGAAATTCATAGGTTAGTAGCAAAATCATGTCATGATCTGATATACCCGGAAGGAAAATCTGAAATAAAAAATAATACCTTTGACATTTCCGAAGTGAGAAAAATGTCAAGAAGTGAGGGAGAGGTACATGCATAGTATGTGGGCAGATCATTAACCCGATGCAAATAAAGAGCGTCCAAATTAAACAAAATTGAGTTGGACAATCCAGAGGGAACAAGGAATTTAAGATTGAAGTCACCTCCGATAATTATGGTCCTATACTGGGGAGCTAAGTTCATCAATACTTCGTTGAAAGGATCTAATCAATTACAATTGGGTGGCTTATAAACTACTCCAACTAAGCTATTAATGTTATTACATAGCAATTCGCAAAAAATATATTCAACATTTATGCCAGTCTGACAGAAATAAACAATTTTTTTACAGCTTATAGAAGATCTTATGAACAAGGCAAATCCACCACCCCTACGATCCAATTGGTCATTGCGCCAAATGTATGTAAGCAGTCGTTCCATGTTTAATGAACAGATTTTGCAGATTTTATTTATTAAACACATTTTTATATTAAATTTATGTATAAATATACAAACATATATTATATATTGTATAAGAGCGCACACACACACTACTTTCAAATCAACAGTTGACAAATTTAGATCTAACGATCGTTAGTAAATTTCAAATTCCGCTATTCGTTTCAAATCAGTCAATCAAAAACCTTATACATAATACAAGATTTCAATCTTATTCAGCTCTAGAAAATGATCTTAGAAGAAGACAATTTTTAAGATGTTCTTTATCATAGAAACAAAGAACGAAAGAAGGAAATCGGAAATGTCTCAAATGCAATCAAAAAGTATAATCAAATCTGGAATCCGCAGTTACCATAGGCGGCGCGCGCGCGCGCGCTCTCCATGCCTAACTTAACATAAAACCTAGGGTATCGTCGAATAGGCCATTGCTTCGAGCTGTAGTACGTTACCTTGTTCAGGTGTTGTGGAGCAAGGGTAAAGAAAATTTCTTCTTGAACTGGACTTACGACGAACTCTACTAACTAAAACTCAACTTTTCAGTTCTATTTTGATCGTGGATTCACTGAGACGTTCGCGCATGCGTTTTAAGTTGTTTGGTGCATTCCCCGTGTGATAGAGAATAACGAGGCTTTTTTGTATATATGTGAATGCCGACGTTTTCCTTACTTTTATATTCTGGATTGACTGCTGCTGCGTCTTGTTGTGTTGTGTTTTGTTGTATTGTGGGACTTCTTGTGAAGAACCTCTTGTACAGCATCTGGCTGGACCTTTGATTGGATATTAACGGTAAATTTTACGAGTCCGCGATAACTATAAGAACTCTTTTCCGTGTTCTAAGTTTTTTTTTTTTTTTTTTTTTTAAAACCATACTTGTCTGGTTGCTGATTGTACATAAATATAGTAGCAATAACTCGGCGTGTTACTACCTTTTAAGTGAAGACTATAAAATAAAATAAAAATTAAAAAAAAATTATTCTCCAAATTGTTGTGATAATTAATGTTTTTCTGTGTGTAGAGATCGACGCCGCCGCCACAATAATTATCTGCTTTGGTTTGTACAAATGCAATTAAATTTTGTTTGGCCATCGGATAAGCGCTATATTTTTGGATATTCTGATAAGCGTAAAACGGTAAGTTTAGTACATAGTATCAGAGATCAATTCTAATGGATTCCCTTTTGACTCCTGACCAACTTCATTTCAATTTATATTTAAGTATATAAAGATAAGGATAGAATGGGCGCATTGCACTTGACTTAACTTAGCTGTGGCACATTCTCAGATATATGCTGAGGGAGAAAATTGAAAAATGAAATGTAAGAAATGCGATAAAAGTAAAATGAGACTTTTGTTTATATTTTATTTGAGCATTTGTTTAGTAAAATTTTTGTCATGGTTTTGTAATTAGAGTAGCAACAGCAGCAACACCACAACAGTCATTGCACTGTCTATGGAACAGAAATGTTTTGGTTGAAATTGAAATTGCTGCACGGAGATTTATGTAGATATGTATGGGGAAAATATCTGTTCCCTTGAATAGCAGAAAATATGTTTTCCGTGGAAAAAAATAAATAAAAAATAATCCACGGTTGGAAAATTTGCAGAAATTACAATATTTTCTGTTTCAATAAAAATTACTGACTTGATTGAATGCAACAAGTCTTTCACGTATTTTTTTTTTGAATCTGCATTTCTTGATGAAATCATGTTTTTTTGCGTTGAGTTGGTTATTTATTTTGCAATAAAAATTATGATTAGCATTAGCAACAATGCTTTTTTATTATGTGTATTGTGTATTTGTATTTTTTCTCCTGTTACGACAATTTTATTTACCTAAGGCTAGTAATTAAATTTAAGCAATTCAATAATTAAATTCTTAAATTTATCCAAATTACTTTCTATGTATTTTGCTTTCTGTGGTCGGCTATTTAAAACATTTTCAAAATATTCTGCAAAATAAAATTGTAACACAATAATCAAAATGTAGCGGTACAATAGTGTTATAAACCATATTGCTGTTTTGAAGCCCAAAAAATTTTTGATTCTTTTTAGAAACCCTTTAGTTTCTTAGCTATTTTAGAGCGAAGTTCCCTGAATAGCTAATGTTAAGGGTTCCTTGCTATTATTAGCATACAATTTGTTTTTGATACATTAAGTTTTAATTTATTCATGTTAATCCATTTTGAGATATTTTTAAAATTATCTTGTAATTTTTGTCTGCATTCGTTGAAATCATTACAAGCTACGTATAACGTACAACAACGTTTTGTCAGCAAATAGATTTACTTTTGAGTGTTTTACCATATTAGGGAGATCGTATTATGTATAGCATAAACAGCAAAGTAGTGAAGACTGTGCCTTGTGGCACCCCAATGATGCATTCCACAGGGGTCGAAACAGTAGGCTTACTTGCGTAATATGGACAATTGGAATCGCACCGGGACACCTTATCTCTACAATTGCGACTTGGGCCGATTGCCAACACAGTTGTCTTTGGTTAGATGATCCTGCGGGTAGAACAACAAAAGAACTGGTGGGGTAAACCTAACCCAAGTTTTACGATGCTAGGACTGAGCGAGCCTACCCTAAGAATTCTGGTGTCTATTTTTAACGGACACTGTTCTGTCAGGGTTTACGCACATAGGATAAGACTTGTTGATAATCCTATATATATAGAGGATGCAGAGAGGAATCTGAAATGGTGAATGACTTTCTTTGTCACTGTCTCACCTCTTGGATGAGTTGCATGAAGCCGCACGTAGGTAGGGCTGCGAGCCAATTTTCTGGCTTATAAGAGCGTCTGGTTGGGTCTTATGGACATTGCTCATGGGTCTGGAGGGCGAACAATGGGCCTTGTTGTGGCGCTCGTTCTACCGCCCTCCCCCACCCCTGGGGGACTCTATCTCTCTTCAATCCCTCCAATATTATTTAAGTAGCGCTTCAACCAGTCATTCTCTGTTGACTTGATACCATGTACGCTTAGTTTTTTAAGCAAAATACTATGACTGTTTGTTTGGAATGCTCTTTTTAAATCTAAAAAACTGCAATAACCAGTTGGTCAATCTAAAGTTTCTTTTGCGAACAAAGTTTAGAGCTGTTTGGTAAAATGCTTCGGTCTAAATTCTGACTGATGTTCAATAAGTAGATTTTGTTTTTTCAATTGTATTTGCACTTCTTTTCCTATGATTTTTTCTATTAATGGCAAACTATTTATCGGTCTTATTTATTCACATTTAATCATGTTTTTAACTTTAGGAATTGGTGTTATGATAGATTTTTTAATATGTCAGGGAAACGTCCTTGCTTGCTTAGAACAATTGGAAGTTTATCAATATTTATACTTTTAGAATTTAATTCCCGCATACGAATAGATACGATTGGTACACTATTTTCCATGTTTTCGTTACTCTTGATAAAAATAAGTTTTTAAAGTTTCACATATTTCCGGAATATGTTTATTATTAATGTTAAGAGTAGGCGCGACTAGGCTTCCAAGACCTTGCGGACACCACGACCACAGTTGATCTATTGTCCCTTCCCGTAATGTGGTTAGGCAAAATCGAGTCTTTTAACGGGCTCAATTATTGCTCTTGGGGGCTAGATTGCAGACTTTATTTGGAGATATAAGTATTCCTCTGGGCACTCACATATAATATGCATCGAGATTTCATCTTCCTCTTCGAATAGTCGACACAGTTCGCTGTCAGATTTGCCTATCTTATTTAAGAAGTGACGGAACGGGCCATGACCAGCAACTGCGTTAGCAAATAGTCTGAGCGACTGTCTGCTAAGTCTAATAAGTTGTCGCACGCTGGAGGAGAGAGGGGTTGAAGGATTTCCTAGCCTGCCTTATACCATTCGCGCTACGTCAAAGGAGATCCAGTTGCCTATTTTCCCACTTATGCAGTTCCCCCTAAAATGGATTTCTGGTAGGTCAAATGTCGGGTAATGACCAGTATACGGACATTCAGCGCCGGTTTTAGCCAGTTCGTCTGCTTTTTCATTACCATCCACTCCTTTGTGTCCAGGAACCTAAACAAAGTTTACTTGGTTGTCCCTAGACAGTAGCTGGAGTTTCGAGTAGCAGTTCTAGAGTATTTCAAAGACCTGAGAGGAAATTGCTAGGAACGCAGCTTGACTGTCGGAATACATGTAGATGTGGTTGAGACCCAACCTCTATAGCATAGACTTCCGCCTGAAAAATTGAAGGTGAGGCACCAAGCGGACCACTCCTGAACCAACCACTTAATACCTTCAAACTCTCTTTCTTTATGCTGCTACCGGTCCTGGATTTTATTATTGTTTTCAGAACATTACACATGCCCCTCTGATCACTTTGTTTTGAAATTAGTTTTATTTATATAATATACCATTGCGAAGGTGAAAGGTTCTATCACAACGTTGTCCATGGTTATCGAGAGAGATATATTCAATTATCGCTGAAAAGGATCTACTACTGCATCAATATAAAGCGACACGCAACCCTCTAATTCATAATCGCTACAAGAGAGTTCGAAACCTTGTAACGCTTAAACTTCGATCTGCCATTTTATACTCACTAAATTGAATTCTGATCTTCAAATAAAAAAGCTTGCGAGCAATATCCGCTCACTTGGTTTTGCTGGTAGTGTAACTACACAATGCAATATTAACGCTGAGACCCTAAGTGTGGTTTTTGCGTCTTCTACTCCTATAGTCCCTAATAGTCATCTAGTAGTGGATTATCGACGTTATAAGATTTTTGCGTTTAATTGCATTGATGATATTGACATTCTCTTCGCAATATCTGCTGTAAAATCTACTACACTTAGGCATGATTTGCTTCCTTAAGATTCATCAAGATGGTTGCTGCCACTATTACTGACATTTTAGTACATTTTTATAATTATTGTCTTATAACTTCTTAATTCCCATCCTTATAGAAAAGGCCTTCATTATCCCTGTTCCCAAAAAGCCCTGTCTTAGTAACATTAATGATTACAGGCCTATTATTTTATGTTTCAACGGATATTATCGAATCCTTAGATCTAGACGGTTTAAATTTTCTTGTCTTATTTGATTTTAGTAAGGTTTTTACTTAGTAGATCATAATTGGCTTTCGAATTACTTAAATTTATCGTCTTCAGCCATTAAGCTGGTCAGAGGTTTTCTAACGCCTGTAAACAGTTCAAGTTCAAGACTCTATATCGAACTTTCGCGACTTCATGTGTGGAGTACCGCAAGAATCAATCCTAGGTCCTCTCTTATTCAGTCTCTATAACAATGATTTGCCTGGGGTAATTAAGGATGTGAATATTTATCTATTTGCCGTTGATGTGTAGATTTATTTGAACAGACCAATCGGGTTGCAAAAAGATTGTATTGCTCACGTAAATGAAGGCCTAACAATTCTATGTGTATCCCGATCTATAGTAATAACCTTGAGTCGACAGAGTTACCAAGGGCTATTTTAAATAACTTTGCCTTGCGCATTTCTAACTCTGTAAAAAATTTAGGTGTAGTTTTGAAAACACAGTTATGCAGTTATGTTACCAATAGGCAAAGTATATGGTTCCTTAAGCCAGTTGAGAGTCTGTGGGAATATATTATTTACAGATTTAAGACTGAAACTAGTACATAGTTTTATTCTTCCCCACTTTATGCATGGCACAGTAATATTTGATAAGTTAAACTCACTCTTCCGCCCACATCTCAAAACAAGTTAATTAAGCCCTTGGACACTCTCTTGATATCCATATTGCTCATGGTGATTTGTATTTTGTCATAAATTAATTCATAAAAAAAGAGCACAATATCTTTACAACAAGCTGCAATTCTTATGCTCTCAAAGAAGTTTAAACAATCTTCTGCGACGCTGTCATTATTAGGCTCAACTACAATAGCCGTAAAGACGTTACGGATTTCAACGAGACTGAGATTTACTTACGAATAATTGAAAACATTAATTGTACATATAATAATCCTTGGGGAATGTGATATAAAAATGCGATAAAAATGACAATTTTTCGTAATTAAATCTCAGTCTCGTAATGTAATGTAGTTGAGCCAATTCGTAGCACGAACTCAGGCAGAGATTTTCTTGAATTATTAAGCTCTATGGCTCTGGAGCTTTATTAGGTACACTTCATGGCTGTTCTTAATCTTAATATTAATCTTTATTTAGTACATTTCCTTTTTTTTTCAAGATCATAATAAAGTATTATTGTTATTGTTTATAAGTAGATATTCTTAGTTTCTACAATCGTTTTCTTATAATTTTAGCTTTTTCGTATTTACTTATTTTTGAGCTATTTAGTTGTTGTGGTTTCCGGTTGTACCATTCATTGTTGCCATACGTGATAACTGATTTGTCTGTTATCTTCGGTGTTATACTACCGATAAGAGACTCCTTCAACTATTCAGTGCAATGTAAATACATATAAAACTTTAGATGCAGTTTTTATAAGAAATCAAGCATTTGATAAATACACAAATTATCTTGATTAATGCTGATGATTTGTTCAGTAATGTATCGCTTAAACCTAAATGCGTTTGATATACATAGTACCAAGCAAATAATTTTTGCCTATCGTGGAAATAGAATTCCTCGACCATCAATGGAAATCAACTTAAACCTGAATACTCTTGCAATTTGCACAAGCACCTCCGACCATAATAAGGTTACTTTTGCAATTCAAAATGCTAGGCGCGACTGAGTATCTCTCATTAAGGTTTGATCCAAAATTGCTTTCAAAATGTTGTGGGGAATATAATTTAACGGCGGACTTCTTTTTCTTATGCAGAGAAATCGGTGAGGAAATAGAAGTGAATTTATTCGTCAACTATAAGGCCAATAGGTATTTTGCGGGGGAATGTTGTCGAAAACTATGGATGCTGTGTAGTAAAGTATAGATCTTAGGTTAGGTGAGACTAGGTTAAAAAGATGCTGTGATACTAAGAAAGAATTAGTCTGCCTCACTTGGACCACTGCCAGGCTCATTGAGCGAGACCCAGTATATAATGGATCTTAAAAAAGATCCTTTTATATATGCAACATTTAACAAGAAGATTCGTGTATGTTGATTGCTGCATGCTGTCATATCAGAATTTTTATAAATTCGAATAATTAAGAAAATTAGTGATTTTTTCCACTCACTTGACAAATGTAGTGTTGGTCTTTATTAATATTACCATACTAAAATCGGACGGAGTAGATTTGCTACCTTTTTGTTACCATGATGCATAGCTAGTCCGGAGTATACAAAATCTACTACTATACCTCTATCATGTCAGGGAATTTGAATGACGTGAAAATTATACTGAAATGTGTAAACAATAATTTGTTTCACCAAGGATGTGTTTGCCATAATTTGGTGCTTTGTGTAACAGCAGTTGCCTAGGAATACTTATATATGACTTATTTGCTCTTAGCATAAAAAAACAGTCAAGTTTTTTAAGCCTTCCAAAAGGAATGCAACGTAAAAATGTTTACAATTTTCTAATACTTTTATGACTATAATTAAACGAATTTTGGAACAATAGCAGCCGCTATTTTAATTTCATTTGAAAATTCAGAACCAGTAAATATGCGACAAATAAACATAAACATAAAATTTATTCAAATATGCGAACAAATTTAAACATCTCTTTTAGTACAATACACATTATACCCACATTATACCCTAGGCAGACGGGCAAAATCAATGATCATTCATTTGTATTTGATTTTTTCAAAAGTCAAGTTACCCAAGATTTTATGAATTAAAACGAAAGTCCTGTAAATTTTTATATGTAATTGACAGCACATTTTTAATAATTGAAGTTCAAATTCAAAGGTAAAGCGATTTTGGAAAAATTAAATTACGAACGAATGATCATTGATTTTGCCCGTCTGCCGAGGGTATTATTCTAGAAAAATAGGATTTTAAACAATCCAAACTCAGAAGAAGAAAAAAAAATCAATACGTACAGAATGCTTGTAAATGCGTTAATAAAAGTCTAGAATTACCGTTCGGCTGCTAAAAAGATTAAAAATTAAATAAAGTGATAAATACAATAAAATGAACTATTATCAACAATTATATTATTTGTAAACTAATTAGCCTGTTGAACGCGATCACGGAGTTGGCAGTTTGAATATTTAATGGAAGACTAATGCATATGCGCGAGATATGTATAAGATCAAATCTTTTCATAACTATCTTATAAAAACGAGGAATTATTGTATTCGTATTACGTTCAGCTGATGTGAAACTGAAGAGTTCTCTGAAATACTCTTGTTTTCCTGACTCTAGAAGATTAAATAACAATATTAATGAGCTACGTCGAAGGTATAGGAAGTCAGAGGACAACCAAGCAATCTTGTTCGATAAGGGGAGATTTGATCGAACCTGCGAAGTCAAAATTCAAACCGAACGCAATCATTAAAGGCAACCTCCACTTTGCGGGCACAAAAGGAATCCAGCTTGAGATAAATCGTACTACAGTATGGCATAAGTAGTGTCTTTACAAGTTTAAGACTAGTAGTAGATGGTAAGAGTCAAAGTTTCTGAAGGCCGATGTAGAAGTTTCTAATCAATGCATTAACATTGTCACAGTACTTCATGCCTTGGCTTAAAATAACATCAAAATTTGTAACTTTATTTTGCATAACCAAGTTGATACCATCCAGAACGACATGTGGAATACTATTTTTATCAAAGCTCTTATTGTAAAAAGCAATTCACTGCGATTTACTTGGATTCAGTATCAACCGATTATTCTCAAGACAGTTTTCAATAAGTCCAGCGGGCCTGTTCAAATATTTTTGTACATCATCAGAACACAAATGCGGTTTTACGTCATAAACTACTTCAGGTAGATCATTAAGGAATAGCCTAAATAGAAATGGGCCCAGTATAGACCCCTGTGGTATGCCGAATACTAAGGTGAATGAGTTTGGGAAGTCATTATTTACCTTAATGTGTTGTTTGATGATATGACAAAAAATCTTTAATGAAGTACTGATATTAAAAATTGCTAACAGTTTACGCAGAAGGATCAACGTGATCATATGCTTTAGTGCCTTAGTACTTTGCAATTGCCAATTGGGTGATCCTATTATTGAGCATCTATGGTAGGTGATCAGAGATAACCATACTGATGAGAACTCTCTGATCGTTGGGTCGAACAGTGCGATTTTTTTCTGCATTTTCAATGCATTATAGTAATTCATTGAAATTCTTTTCAGTGAATTTTAGTCTATAGAGATGAGAAATTTTGCACCTACTTAGTACTTAGGTACTAAGCTTTTTATGATCGAGGGCTAATCTAATATCAGTGGATACCCGTAACACCGAAGAGTATCACTACTGGTAAAGCATCTAAAACCTGATTGCCAACGTGTGAGTAGCTTATTATCCTCAAGATACTCAAGCATCTGGCGATACATTAACTTTTCCAATACCTTAGGTAAGAAAATGCTTATAGGGTGAAAGTCAGCAGGGGACTCGAGAAGTCTTTTTTTCGGTATTTGTAATACTATCGCAGATTTCCAGTTTGTAGGAAACGAAAGAATTTATTTATTACAAATTGAAGGAATAGCTTGATAAATCGTTATCAAAAGCCATCAGATTTAATTGAGTTGATGGAAATTTACAGTTCATTGAGGTTAACACAACAAAAGGAAAAGGCATTATGATTGGTTAGAAGTTCAACCTCGCCCTGTAAACCTCCTCGAAGATCTCCGAGTGCTCCAACTTGATTTTCCATTAAACTTTGGCTTATTGATGTAAAGCATGAATTAAGTTTATCCGGGTTGAATTCACAATCGGCTTCATCTTTTCATATGTCATAAGATTTAGAATAGAATAGAATAGAAAAGTTGTTTATTTTCAACCCCGGCCACTTAGCCACGTCCTGGGACGTTGGGTATTACGATGTTACAAAGATTTACATTGAACGAGTCTTAATTTAAATGAATACAAAATAAATGTTAAGATTATACGATAGGATATAGATAAAGATTTTAGTTGTATTAAAGATACAATGAATATAGGCGTTGCCGAACAAGACTAAAATAATTATGTTGAATTAAATAAATGAGATACATGTAACACAACAAAGTTCCCTAAACATTTGCACCGAGAAGATGCCCTGATTCATTGAGCATAATTAATCCAAACAATATATGCAAAAGTGAATATCGGGTATGTTATACTAGCAATAACTGATGATCAAGCGCGTTACAACAAAAGATAACTGGATGACTTATACTGGAAAAAAGAACAACCCAACGTCAAACGTGTTGAGCAAAGACATTAACTTTGCTTAACGTGTCTGTTAAAATAAAATAAAAAGTAGTGGAAAGTAATGGATAGCAAATTGGGCGGGTTGAATGGCTCGGATAGACTCCAAACTCCGAGATGTGCAACCCAGCATCACAGAAGTCAATATCACAGTCATTTGTAAAATATACATTTATATATATATATTTTTTCTTTTTTTTTTGAGCCAGCTGAGCTGACTTGTCTAGGCAGGGAATTCCAGAGGCTCGCTCCAACTTGGTAGATATGTCTAGCTCCAAAGTGTGTCCTGAACCTGGGCAGGACCAGCCTGAAATTGTCATGACCACTCCAGGTCATTTTCTCTTGAATATATGAGCCGTTCCTGCTCCTAAATATAAAGGTCATAGCATTGAGCTCGTACACCTTGTTTATTGATCCCGGCAGTAATAAATTAGTGACTGTTCCTACGTGAGATTGGCGTCTCAGTCTGAAAGCATAGCGCAGGCAGGCCTTGAACGCCCGTTCTACCTTTGCTAAGGCTGTACAGTTTAGCGGATACATTGCCACATCCGCATAAAAGAACAATGGTAGTACCAGCGCGGAAACCAGACGGGATCTAACCCGCGGGAGCAAATGGTGTGATACTGCATACAAGGAGCGTAGCCCAAAATAGACCCTTGAGCACAACAGATTGACATATGCTTGCCAGCTAAGGCATGTGTCCATTAGATTTTGGAAGACTTATTATTATTATGAGTCAGAAAATTTCTATAGAATTCAGAATGCTATTGAATCAACTCGCACCATTTTTACAGATAATTATTTACCAACTTTCATGAAATTTTCAATAAACTAAAACTTTATTATGAGCAAATGTATATGATTGGTGGGGCTTTCATGATTTTTGACTCCCTGATCCCGTTAAGATCTCAAGTTGAAATTTTGATATTTTTTAGTGGATAATAGAAAATAAAAATAAATAAGAGAATTAAAAGTACGTCTTCCAGCATGTTCAAGGATAAGGGATATAATCTTTGTATTTGATATCCATTTTTGCATATATGTTTGAGATGACTTTTTTCTTTCCATGAATAGCAAAAGATGTATGTATTTTTAAAGAAGACTGGGACCGTATTCTTTCGAAATTTTAAAATGCTGTAACTTGCGAAATACGCATGTATAGAGAAAATTTTTAATTCGTATTCTTGTTTTCACAAATCCTCGAAGTAAGGAAATTTCAAAAAAATTGGATATGGTCCTGTCACACATGTCGCCTATTTGATATGGAATCAACTTGGGATCACTTATCGTTCCTTTTCTCTTTCTGAACCATCAGTATCAATCTGTTCAAGCTAGTTCAGAATGATATTTCGTCTTGTTGAAACGAGGTTCTAATAATAATTTCATAAAAATATAGATTGATTTTGTTTTTGTAATGGTAGGTACACCACTAGTAAAGATGAAGATTACATTTTACGTCGAGTATAGAAAATCAAGAGAAAAGAATTCACGTAAAATATTAATATTTGAATTAACTTTCAATAGCTCCTCCATATGCATTCATACACACACATTCAGGAAAAGCAAATTAATCTGTTGCATACCTTTTCTTTTCATTCAAATATATACAAAAGAAAAAAGAGCAAACGAGGCCATGTAGCGTTTCCTGTTTATTTTTATTATTTACTCGAAATTTTAAGATTCGAGGAGGTTTGGAGGATGACTTGGATGTTTACTATAAATTCCTCATTGTTATTTTTATACCCTATTTTTCATTACATTTGTAACACACAGAAATAATTCCAGAAGTTTTGCACACGAGCTTAAAAAAAAAGTAAAGTTAAGTTCGAAAATCGGATTTGTCCTTCGTAGGGTTGCCATATAAAAATTTCGTTTTTCATTGTATATTTGGGCACTGCGTCAACGTACAGAGCTGAAATTGTGGTACATGATATTTTCATAGCAATAGTAAATAAAATTTCATAAATGGACTCAATCGGGCAACTCCTTCTTTGTGTTGCCATACAAAACTTTTTGTTTGCACTTTATTTAAATTTTATTTTCATCTAGGGTATAATTGTTATGGGTCTCAGACCAATTATAACTTATTTTCTTGTTAATCATAAAATATCTAACAAATAGATACGCTAATCTATGTATGTATACATTTGTTAGATTTTTCGAATATGTATGTGGCAATTTTATATATTAAAATTACTTTATTTGAAAACTATTGCCCTGTAGCATCAAATTAAGCTTCTTCTTATTTCTTTCAATAAATTAAAGCACTTTTAAATGATAATTCCACATAATTCCCGAAAGAAAATCAACAAATGATGAAAACTTATAAAATGTTAAATTCCCAAACAAAAGTCCGCAAATTTAAAATACCCATTGAAAATAATTACAGGCACAGAATCTGGAAGGCCCATAGTCCCAAAAGTGTAAAATCGCTAAAACATGAAATCCCTATGGCGCAAAATACCTAGACACAACAAACGACTTTTACCATACCCCTCAAAGGGTCAGCCGCGCAAGTTGGATACGATAGCCTCTTTCACTAAAATTACTCCTTTCCGAAACTCTGTCCACAAAATCTATTTTTTCAAAATTAGCAATTTCAAAAATTTCTTACTGCCGAGATCTAGCATCACAATTTCCTCCTTCATGACATCTCATGTTTTCTTTTGATCGATACTAGAAAAGATCATGGTTGCTCAGATTCAGAGCTTCCTAAGCTCTAAAAATCTCTTGAGAAAATTCCAGTCCGGTTTTAGCTCCAAGCATAGTTGCGAAACTCCTCTACTTAAAATTACCTCCTATTTGCAGATGGCTCTGGATATGGATAATGAAGGTATCTTGGTTCTACTTGTTTTATATACGCCATTCAATAGTGTTGATCACTTGATACTGCCTGCCAAATTGATTGGGAAATTTTCTTTCGTTACCTTTGCGGCCATTATTGGCAGTATTCCCACTAATAGATCTCAACAGGTTAAAGCTAATGGTTGTTTATATTCCCTACTGACGCTGTCCCAAGGATCAGTTCTCGGTCCCCTACTGTTCTGCATGTATGTTAATAACCTTCATGGCATAGTGCAGGATGCCGCAACTGAATCTTTATCCTGGTAATGTCCAACTGCATCTGAGTAGACCAATGAAGTTATTGGAAGATTATGTTAACAAAATTAATGACGAGCTTCCTAGAATCTCGCACTGGGCAGTGGAAAATCGTCTCTTACTCAATTCTACTCAATCCTACTAACTCACAAAGTATTTTTTATCGCACTTCCTGCTATACATAAATGAGCTGTTTCGTGTAGTCATTAACAATATAGGCCTATCTTTTGTAAGTCCTGCTAGTAGCTTGAGAGTAATGATGCTGAATTGTTTCTTAAAATATTATCTTCGTACTAATGCAACAGTCCGGAAGATATATGGCGGGTTGAGCAGACTGTAAAGTTGACTGTTGAATGCCTGTCACAGGATCTGCACTTAAAACTAGTCAGAACTCTTCTAATTCCTAATTTTATGTATGGGATTATAAGTTTTCCTAAATTTGGCTTTGTTTGCAAACACTGGCACGAAGTTGCGTTCAATGATTGTACTCGTTTTATTTTTAATTTATAAGAAAGGTGGTAGACTGTTTATACTCTAAATCATAATATATAAAAGATGATAAAAAAAATACAATAGTACAGTAGCAAACAAATTCGATCTACGGAGAAAGATATAAGAAAAAAAAAATATAAAAAAAAACCTAAAACACTTTCAATGTTTCCACGCGATGCAAAAACAGTTTTAATTTTCTGAAAGGTTGTCTTGATCAAATATCTACGCTGGCCGCCGACTGAAGCCCGTTCCACATACGAATAACTTGGATGGGATAAGAATTTTCCATAACTGACTTGTGAAAATGAGGTATAGTTAGATTTCTATTGCGCTGTGATGTTGTATGGCTAAAAAATTCTCTGAGATAATCAGGTTCACCTGAAAGAAGCAAACGATACAAAGACACCAAAGCTTTGCACACTAGATACGAGTTCAGAGAATAACTCAATAGTCACAACCGAAAAGGCGAAACATGGTCAAACCTCCGAAGTCCAAATATAAAACGCGGCATGATCAATGCTTTGACTAGCTTTAAGCGTATACTACAATATAAGATCGTTGTTGCAGAAAGCCACAATCTATGTAGCCCACTATAGATCTTGCGAAGCTTCATACTTACATTGTCGCAACATTTCATATATTGGTAAAACAATCCCAATGTTGTTAACTTTAATTGACCTAGATATTGAAGGACCTATTTAAAAATAATGATGAGACATCATGGTCATTGAGTACGTCATTGTAAAAGGCGATAAATTGGGATTTTATGGGGTTAAGCAGCAGCCCATTATTATTTGACCATGTATATATTCAATCCAAACCGGAATATATACGAGCTATACAGTCTTCAAATAGACTGATCGGTCTTCTTAAATATATTTGCACCCCGTCTGCATAGAGATGATCACTCGCATCTTGAACCGCCAATGGCAGATCGTTTATAAATAAACTGAACAGTAGGGGCTCTAGGATGGATCCTTGAGGAACTCCGCGCTTTAAAGGCAAAGAAGTAGAGAATCCATTTTTACGTGCTGGCTACGTTCCAATAAAAATTTTTTAATCATCAGAACGGAGATAGTGTCAAAGTTAAAGGACGTAGACAGCTTTTGTGTGAGAATATAATGATCAAGACTATCAAAAGTCTTGGAGAAGTCCAGTAGCACCAAGGCCGTGAATTTATCCCGATCCATAGCATTTCTAATGTCTGTGGATATTCTCAAAATGGCTATCTTGCAAGAATGATAGCTACGAAACCCGGACTACCAACGGGTTAGCAGCTGACAGCTATTCACGTAGGCCACGATTTGCTTGTACATAATTTTTTTCAAGACTTTGGAAAGAAAGCACAGCAAACTAATTAGACGGAAATTAGAAAGAGATTCTGGAGAAGAATTTTTCGGAGTTAGAATAACTGCAGCTTCTTTTCAATTGCTTGGAATTGTCGTTGACATAAGGCATGTATTCATTATGTGGAGTATGTATTTGGTAATAGTATAGCGAATAAAGGATATATAAATTCATTGAAAAAATCAGGGATGTAAAGGACTCACATTTTGACTCAACTCATCGCTCAACTCAAGCAGTGAGTCCGCTCAATCACTGAGTCCGCTCAACAGTTGAGCGGTGGTTCATCGCTCGATATTTGAGCGGACTTGCTGGTTGAGCGGACTCAGTCTTGAGCGGACTCATTGCTTGAATGGACTTGAGCGGACTCAAGTCTTGAGCGGACTCACTGCCTGAGCGGACTAATCATTTGAGTTAAGCGGACTCAAATCATATTTTAAATAAGGAAGGAAGGAGGAAGAAGAAATGTTGGCTAAGAAAATTAGCAAAAGCTAAATTAATAAAATATAATATAATGAATGACTTTTTTATAAGTTTTTCTTATTTTATTGAAATTTCAGTTTCAATTTTAATTAAATCAGATTCTCTTTATGTTATTTAAAATATGATTTGAGTCCGCTCGACTCAAATGATGAGTCCGCTCAGGCAGTGAGTCCGCTCAAGTTCATTCAAGCAATGAGTCCGCTCAAGACTGAGTCCACTCACGATTGAGTCCGCTCAACCAGTGAGTCCGCTCAAATTTCGAGCGATGAACCACCGCTCAACTGTTGAGCGGCCTCAATGATTGAGCGGACTCAAATCCTGAGTTGAGCGATGAGTTGATATGATAAATGATTCCGCTCATTTACAACCCTGGAAAAAATAATCCTCTTCCAGTCTAGGAGAAGTAGAAGACTTCTTATTTCAAGATATTTGTCTGCGGTCAATGAAGCATTTTACTTTTTGCAATTTGCCCGTTTGTGGAATTTTCTTTATGCAACTGCTATATGTGGTGCCGCTGTTCGTGGGTTTAGACGTCAACAGTGATAAACTTAACTAAAGATTGTGCAATTATGTCATTAGTTGTTATATATATTTTGGATTTGCATTATAATTAAGTTTTTCTTTCTTATAGTTTTTTTATTCACTCAATATTCTCACTTTCTTTATTTTACTGAATTAATTGTTATTTTCTCCCATTTATAAATTCCTCTAGGTTGTGTAAATGTGTGTAAATGTGAAAATGAAAGATTTCATGCATAGTTCAACATGAGTTAAGGGTTTCGAAGTTTAAAAGAAGTATATTTTTTTAAATTTTTCATCTAATAGTACAATATGTATGTCTAGAATATTTTCCCAAAGTTTCAAGTCAACCGGAGTAAAAGTCTAGGAGAGAGAGACTGGAAATTATCCTCAGCGACGCAAGTATTATTGCGGCAGCTGCTTAGCTATTGTTTCGCTAATTTTTTTTTCACTTTTTAAGGGTCATCTATTTTAAATATATTATTTTAATATGCCCTAGTTATTACAACTGCAGCATGATCTTAGCTTTATGTAGCTGGAATCGACGCTTCTATGTAAGTTAAAAAATATTTTTCTTTCCTTTTATTCCTACTTTAAACGGTTTTTTCTAAAAATACTATTTTTCAACTCGATGTACACGATATTTCAAAAACGAATGCACCGATTTTATTTTATTGAAATTTTGTCCAAACTTCTTCTAAATAGGATCGACTAGTGACTGAACGAAGGTTTTCTTTTCGATTACAACTAATTTTACAGGATAATACGTAGTGTAAATTGCACCAAAACTTGTAATTTTTTGCATACATCTCTGTCAAAAATTCAAATTTCAATTTCTTTTTAAATCCTTCGTTCAGTCACGAGCTACCTATGCTTATCTACTAACAGAAAAAAAAAATACTTTTTAATTTTTGATAAGGTTGTCATGAGTTATCCTGACCACTGCGAGGAAACTTTTTCTTTAGGGGTCTCCGGACACCAGGTCCCACCGGCTGAATTTTCGGAATTTTTGAATGAAAATTTTATAAAATATTCATTAAATGTTGCTCCTTTATATGGTTAAAATTTTGAGTAAAATAATTTATTTATTATAAGAAAAAAATTGAGAAAATATGCTTTTTTTAACCTTCGAAACTTATAGAATCCTTGTCGAGTTTAAGCTAATGGAATCAAGGATTAAGTTCAAATTCAATTGTTTCGTTCCATGTAATTTAACTTGATTTTTATTTATGTTAATTTGACCTTAGCTACACGAAATCGCAGGAAATTCCTCACTTTCGGCATTTGCACTCTACTAATTGACACTAGTTTAGTAAGAGGATTATACCACTTACTGGGCAATACCAAATAGTGCAGAAAAAATCCACAAAATATCACAAAACAAAAATCCGCGTAAACTGCTTTTCACTACGAACATACGATTAATTGAAATCTGAGGTTGAGGCCCCAATGAGGTCTCTGGAATGTAGGCCATAAAAAGGTCCATATTTCATCCTCTAAACTTATGATCATAGATACTATCCGAACTCTCTTACGAATTTAAGTATTGGCTCTCCCAAACCTTCTTGTCGGCTTCATGTAGTTCATCCAGGATATGTGAAATCTGTAACGTTTTTCTGAGAAAGCTGTCCAGTAACAAAGAAAGTAAGTCTCGGATTACTCCCCGCATCCCCTGCAAATAGGATCAGCAACAAGCCCCAACCTGTGTAGGTGACCCCTTAGAAAAGAGTGCCCAGTGACTACGAACGTATACGTATGTATGTATGTATGTCACTAAACAAAACAAGATGCCTACCTCAAAAACAGTCTGCCTCAGACACACCACAAACACCTTCCTACAAAATTTATGTTTAGTTTAAGTTATAAAACATAAAAAAATATGTATATAAATAATAATGGACCGACAACAGAGCCTTGTGGTACAAATGTTTAAATTGAAGTGAAGTGAAAGGAATTCTATTTCTAATCATTTATTGATTTGGTAAATTGTTTTTGAGATATGGTAATTAATTAGAAATTAGGTATTTTGAACATTATCAAATGCCTTTTCATTTCAACCAATAGGTTGCACCACAGTAATCTATTCTATGATTAATCGTTGACTTGTTTTACACAACAAATGGCTAAATGATAAAATATTTATATCCATATTTATACATCTATTTATATGTAAACTTACTATGCGGTCTGGAGCTATGCTCTTACTCTGATACCTTTTTTGGTAGGTAAATTACGCAGTCGTTATCATAAAAAGGTTATAAATTATGAGCAGGCAATACAGAAATGGCATAATTAACTCAGAGAAAATTATTGTTATACATTGTATGGACGGGGTTGCATTACGAAATACTTTCAACAAAAAATTAACGATAAAACCTGATTTTCGTTTCCGCTAACTAGCTGCCATTATAAAGATGTAAAACGAACGCAATAACTTTTCTAATTTACACATATATGATGAGGCGCGCATTGAAGTTGAATTGCAGTCATTAGAGGTGAATATATAGTTGCTAAACTACTGATGACGGCTTACATGTGCATATGTAGCTTTTCATAAAGACCGTTTTATATCTTGTGATATAACTTATTTATGTTTTATTTGATTCCTCATGATTGTGACCCAATTTCAGTAATTCCCGAGAAATAAACGAACTGGTTGTTGGCCTTTGGTGTCATGGTCTTTCTTTATATGTATGTCCGCTGCTGATAATTTTTCGTCGATATTCGTGTATATATCCTCAGGTAAATCATTACTTTTTTGTTAATTTGAGAACCAAATCAGCAGAGTATTTATATGTTATAAATATCATTTGATGACGATTAGTTGAGCAAGAGAGGGAATGGGAGATACCCATCCCTAGCACGGAGGCCACAGCGGCCCATTGTGCTATCCTGAATCCCATTCACCAAAACCTTCCTGTCCTCTTAATGAAACGCATCAAGTCTTGGTGAGAAAGGTTTTTCAGCTCATCCACAGATAGAAGGGGAGACCCTAGAGTATCCAGTCTGCTCCGGGCGAAGGCCGAAGACAAGAGTTAATCAAATGTCAGAATGATTAAGATGATCTACCCATCTTTTATGAGGAATAGAATAAGAAAAGCTGGGATGATATGGCAAAAGCAATCAACTTCAGCTAGGATCAGATGGTGGAAAGAATCTATTTCTAAATTCTAATCAATATCACAAAACCATGTACAGCAGTTTTATTCAAAGATAGGCTAAACTATACTGCGTACATATTTTCGAGTTTCCATTTTTGAACTCAGTGCGAAGAGCCTGGGGAATTAAAAGAAGAGTATATTTTTTCGTAAAGATACATGAGCTTCCTAGTTTGTATTAAATTGAATAGAAAGATTAATGCCTTTCATTTTAAATACGTAATGAAAACATAACTGAAGTAATCTGTCCAGATCTGTGCAGGTTAAAAATGAATCACAAACGATCATTAAATGTACAAATTCCACCTTAAGTTTGCATAGACAGCCATGCTTTGAGTAAATTAGACTAGTGTAAGTGAAATGGGCCAACAAAAGAGTTCTAACTAATCTCAGACATGTCATGCTGCCTTGATGGCTCTAAGTAGCCCTCGGATAACATGCAAGTTACTGGGGGACTGCAGGTCGTCCATGAAAAAGTTGTGTATCCACAACAATGTGTCCCTTAAGTGGGTTCCTGATCACATGGGGATCATGGGGAATGAAAGGGCAGACCTTTCAGCTAGGGCTGGCTCTGATTCTCTGTTTCTCGGATCAGAACCCGCCGTAGGCGTTGCTACCGCGAGTATCGGATCTCTCATCAAACCAGATGCTTCTAGCAAGCATCAGCAGAGATAGGAGAATGTGAGTACTTGCAGGTGTACAAAACTTTTTCTTGATGGGCTCAATAGGAGGAGTATCTCTAAATTATTTGTCTTGGTGCTCTGAAGGAAACAATGTAGAAGTGTGGTTGGCATCATCACCGGTCACAGCTCAGTTCACGCTCATCTAACAAGAATGGGAGTTGTTGACAGCCCAAAGTATCTGTTCTGCCTGGAAGGAGAGCCTGAGATAACCGAACACATTTTATGTATTTTTCCCGCGGACGGGAATCGAACATACACTTGTTAGAATCGGTCAATGATGGAGAAATAAGAATTTTTTAAGAACTTTTTATTTTTAATGATTCTAAATCAAATTTATAAATACAAGAAGAAAAAAAAAAAAAAAAAAAAAAAAAAAAAAAAAAAACAACAGCCTCGTCCGGGATTTGAAACCGGGGCCTTCCGCTTGCCGCTTTATGTGCTTGTTCGGCCTTCGCCCGGAGCAGGCTAGATACTCTAGGTTCTGCCCTCCTATCTGTAGAGGAGTTGAAAAGCCTTCCTCACCAAGACCTGATGTGCTTCATTAAGAGGACAAGAAGGTTTTGCACTTCATAATGAGCCGCTATGGCCTCCGGCCCACTGCCTTAAAAAAAACTCAGACGTGAATTTGTAGATAAGATATTAACAAATAGTTAAAGTCATCGCAAGCCACCATCACTTTTTCACAACATTCCCTTAACCCGGTCATAATACTTCAAGCGATAATTGAACTTCACTCGCAGATTAAACACCGAGTTAGCATAACGTTATTGGGCATAACTAGTGATATATAATCAAAATCAGGAAGGAGAGCTGCAAAAAACCGAAAACACTGTGACTTATTAGGATTGAGGGAAAGCTTATTATCACTTGATCATTTGTAAAATGCAGCAAGATCATCATTGATTCTGCAAATATAATCTGCAATACAAACGCAAGAGGTCTGCTCAAGTTCAATTGAATATTATCGGGATATAAGTGTCATCCAGTGCCATATTTACGCATGGGCCCGCTGGGCCAGCTAGCCCACATAGTTGATCAACCGATGACCAATTTAAATTCAACCAGTAACAAAACCTATTATAAGTTAGTTTGGCTGTTACAGCTTGGCTACTGATAGTAGGCCATGGAACTTATTCTAAATTCTATACATGGCTACAAATTTTCTTACAAAAAGACTAGTCGTTATCAGTGACTTCTACAGCCCAAGTATTTTTTAAATATCCCGTCTCTTTCCGTGCTTTACTTTCGGTAGCCAAACTCTATTTGGTAATTGAAGAAAACTCTTATACTACTGGTTCATATTAACATTAATACTGGCAAAGTTAAGGTAATTTATTACTTTGAATAATTTGATTATAAAACCACTAAAGCGACTTGCATGATCGGCATTTTCAGTTTACTTTAAATATGACATTCGGACGGGGATTTCCTTTAGAGCCACTTTACTTAACTTTCTTCTCGGGACTGAAAATCATTTTACTCGTCTGTGAATTGCAATCGATGTGTCTTGCGTGTTGTGTTTGCCATTGTATTTTACGTTATAATTCCTGTTTATAACAAAAAGTAGCGTAAAAATTATTTCTGTGTGTCATGTGTCATGGGTCCATATTTGGCTAAAGACGGTTATGTGCAATATGATTGATATCATAAATGTACAGACTAAATAGGAGCGATCGTAAATCCGATCCTTCTTCTTCGGACCCAGACCTTTTATCTTGGTTCCTGTTTCCTCAGTAAAATCAAAGTTTGTATGTAGCTGAATCTATATTACTGAACGAAGGCTACTTCACGCCGATATTTAGATATTCCTAGTCCTTTCAAGTAGGAGACCATTTCCTGTATGATGAATAGTTTAGTCATCATTCATTCCATAGGTTAGTTTAGGTTAGAGTGGCGGCTATCGTAAAAGCCCGTACGACCAACCACACTTAGACCATCTATTATCCATTTAGATGCCATTTTATTTGTGATCCTACCTGGAAAAGATACCTTAAATTTGGGGCTGCGCTAAAGCCAGCCACAAGAGTTGCTGAACCTTACCATATCCCCCAACTCTTTGTCTGCTAATTCCTCCAGTTCGCAAAAAAAGTAGCTACCAAGCGTATTCCTCCTAGCTGCCTGAACACTCTCAACCTCTTCCACGTCCATATAGCTTCTGCAGAAGTCATTATATGAAGCTTGCATGCGCTCTGCATGTTTGCAGTGTACCGTGATAACTGCAATAAAATTACACACATCATTCCGGTTTCTCCTCAGTAAATATTCAGTCTTCCCAAGACAAATTTCGGCTCACAGCTATTTTGAAATGGTGCATGTGGTCAGTTCTCCCCGTTAGCGATTTTCCAGCTTACATCTGTTCATATTGATTGCAGCTTGGCTGTCAATACCAATCCTGATCATTCGATCGTGAGAAACCTCATAAATTGTAACATCAGCCCTGCTGCTTTGCAAATAGCCAGAATCTCCGCTTGGAACATACTACAGTACTCCGGTAGGCGATACGATTCCTGTATTTGCTGAGTAAATACCGGCTCCCACTCCCACATCTATTCTGGAACCATCCATAATGGCACATATATCAGAGTCATTTGCCACGCGATCATCATCACACTCCTCTCTACTAGGAGTTGCTAGTTGAGAATGTTGTCTCAAAATTTACCCTCGGGACAATGTGATCCGTAGCGTATACAGTCCCCAGGACAGGACTTCAGTATTCTGCTGTTATCCAGCAGCTCGACTCTCTAAGCGTTAGTGCACTTTTTGTAGCTATGCATTTCATATGGATGTCATATTGTCCATTGCTGCCGTTGATCTTCTACGGAGAGTACCTGTAATATCTAGAGAGGTAGCTCTCTGTCTTACAATAGCAGTGTACATCCAGTGCACGAAACGAGGATGTATACCCCATCTTTTGCCAAAAGTTTTCATATAGGCATACACTGCAAAACCGCGTTGTTGACGCACTCATTCACCTTTATGTTGCTATTTCATTTGGACTTTAGTATTACTCCTAGGTATTTGGCTTCAGTTTTAAATTCAAGAATAATGTTATCCAGTTTTGGGGAACGAAAGTTGGAATAACTGTCCTCCGTGTAGAGAGGACTAGTTCGCTCTTTGCGCGGTTAAACCTCAGATCACAACTTATAGCCCAGTTAAGAAGCTTTAACAATGCTCTTTGGGTTAGATTAGATTAGATTTGTGAAGGGTTGGGTATAGGCGTTAGCCTATTGCGACCTGAATGATCTATTGTGAATCCTCGTTGAATTTACTCCCTTTCTAGGTTCAGACTATAAATAAAGTCTAGAACCATTCTGGGATTGAGGTTCCACACGTAGTTTGCTGGAGGAAAAGTATGTTCGCGAGGTGGAGTAGTCTTCGCCTGGCCAATGCTTTGTAGTTGTAGACCAAGTGCTCCATTCTTGAAGCGGGAAGACACCTCCTTAACTCAGACACTGAGAATAAAGAGATAGCCATCTGCTCGGACAGCCAAGAAGCTGTCAAAGCTTTATCTAAACCCTTTATAACCTCCAAATTATTAATGGAGTGCAAAACCACCCTGAATTCCCTTTCTCGGAATAACAGAGTGATAGTGCAGTGGGTGCGGGAATGAAAGCGCAGACGAACTTGCTCGTCTTGGAGCAGCCTCAGAGGAACCTGTCTCTACAGTCGGGATTGCACCAAAACAACTTGTCTCAATCATTTCAATCTGGGCTGACCGCCAACACAGTCGCCTTTGGTTAGAAGATCCCACGGGTAGGACAACAAAGGAACTGTGGGGTACTCCAAACTCAAATCAAAAGAATAAGCTCCTAAAACTCAACAAGCCAACCCTGAGAACTCTGGTGTCCATTCTCACTGGTCTTTCCTCTCTCAGAGGCCACCTTCACAGGATGAGACTTGTTGGTGATCCTATATGCAGGGGTTGCGGAGAGGAGTCCGAAACAGGGACCCATTTTCTATGTCACTGCCCGGCACTCTCAGGAATACGTTACAGAATTCTTGGTTCACACCTCCTGGAAGAGTTACATGATGCCAGCAAGGAGGGCTGGGAGCCAATACTGAAGTTTATAAGAGCGTCCGGTTGGGACTTATGAGCGATCGCTCATATGTCTAGAGGTTGAACTATGGGCCTTGACTTGGCCTTCGTTCGGGGGACCTGAAAAAGTTCCCAGACCTCTTAAATCAATTAATCAAGTGCTCCGAGGTTTCGTGAACATATTGGCAGAAGCGGAAGGATGAAGTCTCAGACAAGCCCACTTTGTTTATAGGTGATACTTCAAGGGGCAATGGCCTGAGAAGAGCTCAGTAATCATTTTTAACTCTGTTCTTCTAAGACGTTCTTTTGTTTTTCCGCCAGAGGTGTCGATAACTTGTTTGCTTGACGAAGTCCTTGTAGCCTTTCTCAATACAGGAATTTTTGTTTATTCTCCCAGTCATTTAGAGCAGCTCTGAAATAACACGTTGAAGTGGGCTCCTTGGGTTAGTTAGCTGATCGTCGATACGCACTTTCCCGAGACCAGGATTACTAAATCATCAGCAGATGCTACCGCTTTTATGCCCTTTCTTTGTAAAGAGATAAGAATACTTTTAATCACCAATAACCACAGTCGAGGTGAAAGTACTTATCCCTGTGGAGTACCTCTGATCCTGCTAAACTTATTGTGCTGCCAAATTCTACGTTTATTAGGCGATTATTTAGCATTGAGTTAATCCATCGACTCCTAGATCAGTCACGGCATCACCCCATAAGAAGAATAGATATTGTTGAATTATACATTTTTGCATACAATTCTAATGAAAATTATTCGTGTTTCGTCAAAATGACAGACTGTGAGAGAGGTATAAGCACACCCAGAGTACTTGGCACCTCATTTTGGTAAAAAAAATATCTCACCAAACGATGAAGCACACTAATTTTTTATTAGAAAATTAAAATGAGATGCTGTTTCCCATCGAGAGTTATTATTGCGCTTAATGAGATGTAATTAATCTAAATTAGCACGATTTCAATTCACATGACAAAAAAAACACGTTTCTCGGAATTGTTGCATGCCACAGCCCCCAGACTGCATTGGGATCCATTGTGCGTTACTTTTCGAATTAAAATCATATTTCCACCTGGGTGTAAGCACTTCATTACTATGACATTATACTTTTGATCCGTAGCCGTCATCATGTGCGCCTTGATCTTATCCATTATTTATCTGTGCTCCCTAACGAGTCTTTAATTTCGCGGCAAATGGAATAATGCGCATTTCTTAGCGAATTCTTTGTTCGCTGGGTATCTCCAACAAATCCATCAGTATGTCCCGTAGGAGGAGGGAGGAGTAGTGGTGCAATGGTGCACATTTCAGCGGTTAATTGTTGGATCTGCCTAAATTAATTATTAATGAGTCAATGGATTTTAGATTCCGCAAATCAACACGAAACGAATAACTCTCTCATATCATAGGCCTTTTGCGTTCTAGTTTTTTTTTAATTTTTCAAATTGGGACAAATTTTTCCCGCCGCGCGCTACATCGTTATTTGTTTGCAGCATCTGAGTTTCTCTGATTGCTTGTGATGTTTTTTTTGTTTTTATTTTCTTTTTAGATGAAAGGCGATTTTTTTCATCTTCTATTTTTCTATTGATGCTATGCTAACTAATACTCGCGGCTACTCTGTATACTATTCTATTGTTATACAAACAACTAACTTGACTTATTGTTTGTTAGTGGCATCGTAAAACAAAAACCAATTTATCTGTCCGAAATAATCAGATGATAGGGAATTTCTTGAGGAAGTGGCACACCGACAGAGTCTAATGGGTGATAGAATTAAAAAGAAAAAAAAGTTGGTTGTGCCTATATTTTTAAGATGCGGTGATTTAAGACGAAAACTAGAGTAATTCTCTGTCTTTCGTTATATCTCTGTTAAAGTTAATTGAAATAATTGAACTATGGTAAATCAGATAAATGTTAGCAATGCTTTCGAGAAAGACATAATTAAGTTCAAGAGCTTGGAATTTAAGATCGTTAACTTTCCTTATAGTTCTCTCTTCTGGTCTAAGGTGCAAGAGAAAAAACAAAAGTTGCCGAAAATTTTGCATATTGTTTTTCTTTGCATTGTATATTAAATACACAGCATATAAGAGCTTGACTTCTATGTGCCTTTGTAGTCCCCTGTGGGAACTAAACAATTCTATTACGGTGTCTTGGGTTTCATCTTATATTTTTGCAACTATGTTAAATCCCTCATGTGACATTGAGGAATTCATCTATTTTTTAATAAATATCTCCTGTAATTGAACTTACAATTTTAGGAGGATTCTGAACCATATTACTCGCTTATAACACCATGCTAATATTTATGTATACTATAGTGAATATAATCTTATTATGTAGTAGCAGAATGCTTGTACCCTTGCTTTGGTGTGCGCTGATCTACCCAAGCAAGCTATTACCCATAGCCCTAGCAGACCATTTTCAATAGCTTGTAAGTCAAGAATGAGCGTTCGAAATTAATGCCGCATTCACACTGCAGAGTGGAGTAGAGTAGCGCACAGTTGGAACTGGAATCAGCTATCTCTGTTTGTCTTAGAATAGCACAGAGTGGACTGCATTAAAATAGGTTCTATTCTAATTTCACGCTGGCATTTCCGAAAGCTTACAAACTGGAATTTCGACTACTAGCATGTAGATGGCGTGGAAAAAGCTCCATTCTTCTTTTTATCATAAATAACATCTTTTAATGTTATTTTCTAATTTAATATTTTTTTATGAATGCTAATAAAAAACAAAAGGGATTTTTTGCAAACTTCATGATTTAAAAACCAAAAAAATTTAGTTAATTTTTATTACTTTTGACAACGACAAGCATGTTGATTTGACGTTATGTGGCATTATGTTATATTTGGCGTTAAATGGTGATTTGTTACGTTTAATTCTAAAAGCATAAAGAACGTAAATATATATAGAGAATTCACTTGAACAGCTGTTCAATAGACAGAGATTACCCATCAGAGTAGGTGTCATTAAAAAATTAAAAAAAAAAATTAATCCAGATTTTGAAAGAAAGAATTGCATGTAGCATTCGTTAAATTTGAGCATGTGTGTGTCAAAGAAAATATACTTGTTTTTTTGAAAGTGATTTTTTTACATTTTTGAATAACCAAGCACGTTGTTTTTTACATACTGGTGAATAAGGGTGGTTCACTGTTGCTTTTTAAATACTGGCAAATGAGGGTGTATTGAACAGCTGTTCAAGATATTGCTCTACTAGTATACGCTCGCCGTTATAAAGTCCGAATTTGACTCTGCGCTCTATTGTGAACAGATTCGCTCTGAACTTAAAGCTCACTCTACTCCACTCGTTCTCCACTTTGCATTGTGCATGCGGCAGAATAGTTGGATTTTCATTCAAAAAACAACCAAAAAGCTTCCTCGAATACCATCGCTTCTTACAATAAGCGATAGATGGCAGTCTCATCGTTGTATATCAACTACAGGCTAATTATCTAGTAAAGACCCACTTTGAACCCGTCGTATGAGCCTGTTTAGACGGGTAAGGATGTATTTGCGGGTGTTCGGGTATCATGACCTTAGGTCCCACTAGATGTCTTACGCTATGACTTGTTGTAGGCTTGAAGTGGGTCATACTGAGTGTGTATTGAAGTCTAGAGTCCTAAGCCTTCTGTACCTTAGAATATAGAGAGAACAGGAAGTGTTGATACCTATAAAATTCGTATACATGAGCGCGGGTTTTCTTTAGGGTCCTTGAATATGGGAAATTGGAGAAATGTATGTTCATCTGCCTGCATTTGAAACAGCTGAGAAACTTCCTGGTTATCTTGGCGCAGTGACAGCGACTAATAGCACGACTAAGACACATTTTCGGTGGGAGCAACCGCAGTATATTCAACAATACATATGCCTTGTTGCCCCGCTCTCTATGTTGATTGTACTACACGCCTATACTGAGCTCTCAGCTCTCCTAAAGAATTTAAGCAAATATGTGCCTTGTGTTCCAGCATACGAATTTTGTTTGTAGGAGACCAATACGACCTCAGTCGAGGTAGAGTCGTTACTAGCTTTGTTGAGTACTTCTTGACGTTGTTGACGAAACAAAGGTAACTTGAAAGTACTGAAAAGACTACCGGACCCTATGTCAAACTGGGCAAAATGGATTGATGAATTCTACAGTTGAGGATGACTGAATCAGTCTGATGAAATTTGGTGAATAGTCAGTGACAGAACGAACTGTTAAAGCTGTTCGTATTTAAAGCACCAATCTGATGAATTGTCCTTCGGAAATTTTCATCAACGTCCTCGAGTTAGCTGTGGTGTTGTGATAATACAGCTACGGCCAAGCTTTGCTAAAAAGAAACACCTAAAAATAGAAAGTAATGGGACCGCTATTTTTAGCGGACATAAATATAAGTCTCTTGTACAATTGCGTCGGAATATAAGTTGTTTGTTGTTGTAGATTGATATCTTTATTTCCTTGTGAATAATACTTTTTACCTTTAGTAAGAATTTCTAAACAAATCTTGTTCTAATAAAACCTGACATCAGACGGAATTTCTTATATTTTTACATAAATTTTTAATGCAATTCAATGCTTTGACTTTCTACGATTAGCAAGGTATCACATATCTTGGCATTAATATTTCCAGTAATTTAAGCTAGATTCTCTGTTGCATTCTTCTACAAGTCCTATATCAGGCCCAGAATGGAATACAGTTCACACACCTGGGCCTGGGCTGGTCGTACAACCTTAATATTGTCCAAAAAAGAGTGTTCAAGCTCATTGGCGATTTGACAATAAGCTGTCATATCGATTCACTTCAGCAATATTGGATCCCTTTCCCTCCTTTATAGCTACATAATGGACAATATTCCGATGAAATATCTAGTCTGATCCCTTGTAGATTAATTCCTGCACGCTATACTGCTACAGCTGACCGCGAATATCCTTTCACACAATAAAGTTCCGTGATGATTTCTTATTCGGAGCTATGTGAATGTGCAACAGTCTACCAGCTTCTGGTTTTCCTCGGGCTTACAATCCACGAAGGTTCAAGAGTGACACACATCAGCATCTCTGTCAATTTTCTTATGTCTCCTAATCCTTTCCCTATCTCGTTCCTGCCATACTGTGCTTTGAATCATAGGATATCCCCTGAAAAAAAAAACATATGCGTCAGGTAGTATATGGTCAGAGATCGGAGATCAGCAGCATTTGTAGACACGCAATTGAGAGGAAGCTATATGACTCACAAAGCTAAATAGAAAAGCTATCGAAATGGATGATATCCTAAGCAAAACACAGCTGAAAAGAAATTGGGGGTCGGTCTTCAAGCAATCAAAGTTTTGCTTAGAAAATTAGTTGAAAAAAAAAGAAACCTCGAATTTTTAAAATTTTAAATTAAGCAGCTGGCATTTAATAGAGCTTCTGACAGGATACTGCAGACACTAGACTTAGTAGGAACAATATTATGTGCAAACTATTTGAACTATTTGAAGAAAAATGTTGCTTGCTCCTGGAACGGAAAGTATCTGCATTTTTTAGTATTGAGACTTTTCCTGCAAACTTTCACTAATTCGAGAGATCAAAGAAAAAAAAAGCAACTGCACACTCTAGTTCTAGTGTTCTAATAATCATCCTATAACACAGTAACGGCTCAATCGGATCCTGCCCATCTCATACTTACAAGCACCTTTTTTTTGATAACTTAAAAAAATACATTTTCTGTATAAACATCATAAAAAATTAAATTATGATCGCAGCAGCGGGTCATATCAAGGTAAACACAAAAATTCACCTGCAATTAATTAGCTAATCATCATTAACTGGAGAAATTTCTCGCTGTAAGACATTTCAACTTTCCTATAATTTTTCATAATCAGACTAAAAAAACTACACTACCATAACTACCACCACCACCACCTGTGCGATTAAATTATGATAAATGTCGACATCTTGATTTCTTTGTTGATAACATACGTGCAACAATTTTGGGCAAGAAAAAAGAAATTCTTGATTGCTTTGAGTAAAAGGGAAGATTCACTGCCGAAAACGTATCTGGAGTGAGACTAATTACTAATCACCAGGTGTGCTTCAACATGCTTACCATAAATTCCTCTTTCTTCCATCAAAAATAAATTTTTATCGTATTTCAACATGCTTGGCTGGCAGTTCATATGTATACATAGTGGTCAAGTATTATTTGGTGGAACAGATTGTGTATGAGATTAAAGACCTATCTATGCATCTCTAACACCTACCAACGGATACTTCACTAATTACTCGGAAAGATTAATTACTGCAAATATTAAGTGCGCAAAAAAACTATGTGTAGCTGGATTACACGGGTTCGAATTACGTTCATGACATAATGAATTTAAGCGCAAAATTACGTGATTTGTAAGTTGAGCTGTCATTTCATCTCATCCATGGAAAATATTTCAATAATAGATTTTGTGTTTGTGTATGTGTATGTGTTAGAGTCCACATAATTGTCTGCTATCGGTAAATGGCTTTTTGTATTAAGAACAAAGTTTTACCTTCGGCAGTTTGAGGATTTGCTAGAAATAATTTATCAAAATAACTAAAACCGTAATTTATCGTTGGAAATGGGTTATTGCTTCACCTTCAGGGCAGTATTTGCTCTGTAATTGATCATCTTGTGCACAAAATTCATAATAATACCTACATAAGTGTTGCACAACTATGTTTTGCTTCTTTTCATGGCTGTAGTAGGTAGGTTATAGGTTTCTTGAATATGTGGAGTAATAGCAAATGCCAGGTTCTCAAGTATCATCGGTATCGGGTAATTATTACCTTGCGAATCGAAAGCGACCTTGTAAGATATTTCGACAATACAAAAAAAAAAAAAAAAGAAACTTTTCTTTACACTGCTCGGTAAACGGTAAGGAGTGAAACTGGTTAATGACCTGTTCCAAATGGTGTCCAATTTTCTTTTATTATTTTTTTTGCTATTGTCATTGTTTGTCTGGCAACTGATAATAAATTACAAAAAATATGTGAAGTTATCATAAAGTGTCAAATTTCCAAACTGTGAATAAGCCATTGACTATATAAATTAAATTTAAAGACTTTTCTATACATCAGCCAGACCTCCCGAAACATATTTGTTATATAAATAGTCTAGTCTGGTTCGTGACTGGAGACCAGATTTTGGTATAGTGCTGATTTTCATCTTGTATTGATTGTTGTAGCGGTATTCATATTGTCTGCAAGTTCAACTTCATGCATGAACTCTAGGGTGGTATTAAAGTATTTGTGTGAAGCAAAAATGATATCACAGGTTGGCTCTGACAGACACCCAAAAAGTATTAGGTTAATTTGAAAAATTTGTCGGGTTCAATATAGGCATTCAAAAAAAAAAATACATATAAGTAGTACATTTTGATTGGGGTTGGATCCGAAGAAATCTGTTGAGAATAGCAATGGTCCTAAAATCGAACCTTTAGGAACACCACCAAGGATCGTTTTTTTTTATATTATCAAGCCAAGATCAGAGAATTCCCTATAACGCAAAGCACAGAATAGTAGGAAGGAGATAGGGAAAGAATTAAGGGATATGAAGAGAGTGATAATATAGGGCACCCTTAAAGCTCCGTACATTTTATGCCGGAGAAAAGACAGTAGATGACTGTTCCATATTTGCACAGTTCGGGATAAAAAATATCACGAAATTTTACTGTACTGCCGAAAGTATTCGGAAGGGTAAAAGGATGTGTACGGCTTGCTGGGTGTGTGTTGCGTGTAGGAATTACTGTACACGGAATCAGACTAGATATTTCATAAGAATATTGAAAATGCATGTAGTGATAAGGGAGCGAAACGCATCCAACGGCCAGGATATAAGATATAGGTGGCAATCCCTCTGGCGTCTGCAGAAGTATCAAAGGGCGAAATAAAGGGTTTCGTTATCGGCAAAGCTATAGATGGGATTCAAAGTAAGTGAGAGCAGATGATTAATGAAAATTAGTTAGAGAAGGGAGAGACCAAGTGTTTTAAGTCCACCAAAATTATAAAAGCTATGGTTCCAAAGCCAGCAAGTCTCCAGACGAGCATCCAGTTCGGAAGCCATATTGGCGATTGTTGATGAGTTGATTGTTTTCTATTATATATACTTCATGTTAATCAAATACCGGGTTGAACACTGAATATAAAATGCTGCAATTAATTCATTGATCAGCCGCCCAGTATAAGTGCGAATAAGCCAGATTGCTATATCAATACCTCTAGTTGGTCTATTCCTAACACATTTGAGCTTGCTAATCCCACTTTTTTCAAATCTCAAAGGGTCGATTTATTACTTGGTGCAGAACTCTTTTGTCATCTGTTGGAACAGGTTCGATTAATACTTTCACACTATCTTCCTGTGTTGCATAAAACAGTAGTTTGGGTGGAGAGTTATGTGAAGAGTAAATCAATCCAGTTCAAAATCCTTTCATTGCAATTTAGCTACCCACAATTTAACCTTCTTATTAGAGGAACAGTTACAAAGATTGCAGGAATTAGAAAAGCACGATTGTTCAGTGAAGAGATTGTCTATTAAGGAATAATTGTGTGAAGACTATTTCAATCGTACAGTACAACGAACATGGACAGGCCAGTTTAGTGTCATACTGCCATTTCGTTGTGATTCAAGGATGTTAGGTAACTCTCAAGATATGGCCTCTTACAGACTCCAAACATTGCATCTGAAATTGTCACGCAATACAAGTCTAAAGGCAGCTTACTCAGATTTTATGACTGAATATCAAGACTTTCTACATATGATTAAAATTTCATCGACTGATATTCCAGAAGTTAATTACTTTTTACCACATCACAGTGTATAGAAGATTGACTATTAACTCTCCTCAACTTCTACTGTCCTTTATGTTAAAAATATTAAAAAATTTTGGAAGCGTTCAATTTGATATGAACGCAGCTCTTATGGCTAGCGTCTCAGCCCTCGCTCCACTTTAATCCTGTAAAGGAAACAGGAAGTGCTTATGCCTGTATAAAAGCAATGGAAGGTTTATTTTAATTGAAAACAGATCCCAATTACAACTCTTAAGTGTATTCATGTCCAGAATTGAAACAAGTCGACAAGGTACACTCTCCAAGTCCATTTTCCGGAGAGAGAAAATTTCTTTTTAACAGAAATGTTCGACTAAGAATCTTGGAATCAAGGGTATCAAAGGCTTCTGGTCCCTGGCCAAAACCATCAGCAACAACTTCACCAATTGCTCTATAGCTTCACTACTTAACAGTTGTGAAGTGGTTGTTGACTCCCTGGATAAAGCTAATATTTTGGCTTAAAACTCTCGTTTTCTGTGCACTTCACAGACACATATTTTGTATCTCCCGTCTGGATATATACAAGATCCAGTACACATCTGCAGGTGAGGTGTGTTCAAGATCCTTATAGCATCTATAAGCTTCTCCAAAGCCGTAGGTCCTGATGGCTTCTCACCCCTGTTAATTAAAAGGTGTGCTTCATCCTTGTCTTATCCTATTCTACTTGTCTTATTCGACACTAAAATTTTCAACTGGCTGAAAACTAGCTCACGTTCAAACTATTCCCAAGAAAGAAGAGGGAAGCGATCCCTCAAATTATCGATCAACTGCAATCACCTCGATTCTTTCAAAGGTTTTTGAAGTATCTAGAATCCAAACAACTCATCAATGATCGCCGATACGGCTTCCGGACTGAACGCTTGTCTGGAGACTTGCTGGCCTTTCTTACGGATCGTTGGAACCCTACTCCTCACAATTGTGATGGTCCAAAATCGCTACACTAAATATTTCAAAGGTCTTTGATAGAGTCTGGCATTCAGCCCTCTTATTAAACTTAAAGCACATAGTCTCTCCCTCTTCTTTTATTATAGATTGAAAGCTTTTTATCTGATCGCCTAATACCGGTTGTACTAGATAGTGTTTCACCAGAACCTCACGCTGTAAAGGCCGGTGTGCCTCAGGGCTCTGTTATCTCTCCATATCTCTTCATAATTTTCAATACTGATTTGATTTTCCTTACTTTTAAGCCTATCCATAGTTTTGCCTATCACAATACCCTTGATTTCGCTTACTGCTTTAACACTATTAGGGACTCTAGAGGGAATGCCACATCTGTTAATAGAGTTTGCATGGTTAGATAATTGATTAATGACCTTGATAATATCATCGGTAGATAAAGCGAATCATGTCGAATTCATGTAATCTAAGTCCCAAAGCTGTCTCTTGTCTTTAAAACAAAATCATAATTTAACACTCCCATTTATTTTGATGGAGCACTGATAATTTCTGGTACACCGTCTTTATGCATCCTTGGCATTAATATTTCCTGTAAATTAAGCTTGACAGATCACATCGTCTCTGTTGCCAAAGAAGCATCGAAATGTCTTGAATTTCTAAAAATGTGTAAGAAATATTTCATCCCATCGAATGTAGTGCTCCTCTATATGTCGTACATTAGATAGCATGGAATACAATTCCCATATCTGAGCCGGAGCTGGTCGCATAGTTTTAGCTTTTAGAGTCTTCGAGCTCATTGGCGATTTGGCAACAACTTGTCAGATCGACTCACTCGAGCGCCTTTGCAATGTTGGATGCTTTTTGCTCTTTGCCCTATGTCCTTCCCACCATGCTGTGCTTTGCATCATAGGTATTTTCTCAGCTTGGCTTCTTAGTCAAACTTTCTTAACTTTTCCATGAATTTATATACTTACAAGATCTGTATTGTATCTACTCTGTGACTGATGTTTTAAATAGACGCAAAGTACGCAGCGCTTTAATGCCTGTATTTTACAAAGTTACAATTTATGATGAATTCGTGAATTTGAATAAAATAGTTGCGCCACCTCCTCACTAGAATCCTGGATCCACCCCTGTACTGGAGAGGACAAATTGTTCTGTCAATTGAAGCGAACATTTGTATTGTTCGCTTCATTTTATAAATTTTCTATGAAAATATATGAGGTGATCTTTTGTGTATCTTTTGTTCTGCCATGTTCTTCGGACACAAAAGAACAAAGCTATAATTGTATTCGTTTTTGTTTGTATATATTACTTTAATATTATTAAGGTTAACGCTGAGAGGGGATAAAATGTAGCTGTTCTATACGTATAATTGTAAATGGAATTGTTATAATAAAATTTAGGAAAGCTTTAAGATTTTAATTAAGTAGCAGCATAAAACACATAAAACAGAAATACTATAGACAGTACCTACAAATAAAAATGAAATATCATAAAATACACAAATGTATTATTATTATTACAACAGCTCCCTTTACGATTATATGTAGAACGTCACACGTGCACTTCTCTGAAATTCTGTTTCCACAAAAATGCAAAAATCGTATCTTGAACGAACGTTGAATCTCATCAGCGGCAAATTAGTAATATTTAAATCTCATAAATCTCACACGTTCTGTCATTATTATAATAATAATAATAAGAAACCATAACTCAATTCAATACAATACCGAAAACCGTTATAGGTTTGAAAAGAACAACATCTCGATCTTAAAATATTTCAATTTTCTTTACATATTTATATCTGTGTAAGTAAATTTACGTCGGTTGGTAGTCTATTCTCTTTCGGAATGTGCTTTTCTTTAGAACTTTAAATAGGCAACAAAAGATTCAAGAAGATCACGAATGAAGTCAATAGGCATCGAGTATCGTCGATTTTCGCTAAGCTACATATATAGAATAAATTATCTTCCAAGCATGGAAGAAGATCGACATTAGTTTCGCTTCCAGCAGCTGCTGTTGTTTTGTATCTATGTAGATAACCGTAAAAGCGGAAAAACAATTTTAATTAGCATTAAGCTGCCCACATTTTTCTTGGTAAGCAAATTAGATTTCACTACACTACAAGAGATGCTGTAATTCAAAAAGGAAAGAAGAAGAAGAAGTTTGAATTGTATACTCCTGAGATTTTGTCCATTATTTCATCCTTCTTAGCGTAACTCATTGTCTACCTGTGATACTTAATGTCGTGTAGCAGTAGATCTACACACATGCTGAGATTTATGCATAATTAAGAGGAAACAATCAGTTCTTCCTTATTTTTTTTTGTATTTTATTTATTTTTTGTATTCATAAATAGAAACTTATAAATTCCGTGTGATTTCCTTCAAGTCCAATAAACTAATGATAATTAAGCTGCCAATAAATCAGCATGTTTCCACTTTGAGTTTAAGAGCATGGTCAGAGACGGCCACCTGCTAAAATGTTTTATTTTTATTTTATTTTTTATTATTTTTTTTTGTAATAAACTGCAAACATCTTGTCATTCCTTCTTATAATGGTTTTGGGTCTCAGCAATTCGTCATAGTAAGGGGAAACGTCAAGACTTATGACAGTTAGCACAGATTGACACACATAATGTATGCAGAAAAATGAGATGATGATGATGATAATAATGATGATGATGCCGCCGCTGACAGGCGTACTAACCCGTCGTCAGTCAGACTATAATTTATTTGGTTTCTCTGAGAATTTTCCATACTGACAGCAGCAAAAGTAAATTGTCTTCATTTTGCTAGTTGGATGGGTTGAAATAAAACCACAATCTCTATAAATGTATGTATGTATGTAGAGGTACCTTCTCAGTACTGGCGTATATATTATGCACCATTTATCAGATTTTATTTCAAAAGAAGAAAACAAAAACTTTTTTGATTGATAACGACTGTGACGCTTATAATTAGTGCCACACGTCGCTTATATAGGTACCTTTATATGCTAAATAGTTTGTTCAGATAAAAGATGCCAGTTAGAAGCAATTAATGTGGGAATTTCGGGTGAAGAAGTAGTTTAAAAAAACTGTGGGAGTTCATTTTGATTTATTTTACTATAGAGAAAAAAACTTGACTTATGTAATACAAGGTAGGTGGTTGTGCCATAGTTGTCGTATGAAACTATGATTAATGACATTAGATTGACTATGATTGGAGTAAATTAATACTTCTACGGATATTATGTACATATAAAATACATACATATTGTGATAGATATATCGAAGAATAGTGGACTATTATATGTCTGTCAAAAGGGGGGAGGCGGGGTGGTTCCAAATTTTCAAAAATCATCCAAAAGAAATCATGTAAATAATATGTACTATACTAGCGTGGTCCAAAAGTGTTAAAATGTCTAAATGCTCATTCAGAATTTGTTAGCTAATATAATTTTAACTTCTTCTATGCAAAATTTCTGTGAAATTCAATAATGTTTAGAGGTCGCTCAAATCGAAAATAGTGTTTTTTTGGCTGTTTTGGACTTTCAGGCAAACTGTTTAAACATTTTTTGTTATAACTTTTTAATTTGACAATAGGTTTTCTTGATTCTTTTTTTTTTAATTTAAGGGAATTTAGCTATGAACTTATTGCAGTAAAAGTCGTTTTAAAAAATTAAATTCTTCTATTTTTATAAATTTTTCAAAACGAAAATTTTGACCCGGAACTCCAATTTTTTTACTTAATAAATAATAACAATAATATATTTTTGTGGTAAACGATACTACAAGATTGACAATCTTTTAAATTAATATCTATTGAACAGATGGGCAAATAAAAATTTAAAGACTAACATTAACATCAAAACCAAAATTAAAATAAAAAAAAAATTAATTAGAACTAGAATCAAAATTAGCATTAAAAATAAAATTGAAATCAAAATCAAAATTAAAATAAAAACTTAAAATTAAGATCAAAATTAAAATCAACAAATTAAAATTAAAAACAAAATGAAAAATTAACAAACCAAATCATGATTAAAATTAAAAGAAAAAATTCAGATCAAAATGAAAATTAACAAATATAAATTTAATTTAAAAACAGAATCAAAAAATTAAAAAATAAATCAAAATTCAATAAAAAAAAGGGAAGAGAAAAATAAAAACAATAACAGATAACAAATGCGTGTGTGTCGCAGACAAAAACGAGAGTTACTCTAGAAAATCAACAAGGAGCCATCTGAATGTTCCGAATGAATCTGCCCGCTGAATGTGACCAGGCAGCTCGTTCCAAGGACAAACTGCCTGAACAATGTAAGAACCTTCAAAGACTGACTGATGTTAGGAATCGACGTATTAAAAACATTACGCCCTTTGGCAGAGTTAAGAAGCCGGACCAAGTTAGCCAGATATGCAGGTTTGGTTGTAGTAATAAGGCTGTACATAAAAATAAAACTCTCCGCTTCAGATATACTTCCAGCGGACATTTAAGTAGAGCAAACCTAAGATGAGACACATGGTCAAACCTTCGTAATCCAAAAATAAACCTGACGCAGTCATTGAATGCGACATTCAAATTTCGTAAAAACAAGGCAACCATAAGTAGAGTGTTGAAGGACTAAAGTCTTGATTAGATGGCAATGCAATTGGGGCGACAGAAAACTAGCCGATAGCCATAAGCGACGAAGAGTTGCGTAAATTTTGGAAAGGGAGGCCTGAATATGGTCGCAACATTTCATATTCGAACTAAGTGTAACGCCCAAATTACGGGCCTTGTTCACGTACGGAATCACAACTCCATCCACAGTGGCAGCTGGTAGATACGAAGAGTCCATCGAAGTAGTTGAAAAGGCAATGCATTGAGACTTATTAAGATTTATTTTAAGATTATGTGCAAATGCCCACTTACTAATTTCGAGTAAATCGCTGTTGATTCTATCCATACAGTTTTCCATCAAACCTATGGGGCGACTAAGATAAATTTGAACGTCATCGGCATATATATGAATATTAATGTCACGAGTTACAAGCGGCAAGTCGTTGATATATAGGATAAAGAGTAGAGGACCAAGAATGGATCCCTGTGGAACTCCACTGGTTAAGGGAAGAGAATACGAAAAAATTTTCTCACTCCGGCCCACACGCTATAATCTATTGGACAGGAAGTAATTAATTAAAAGAGTCGCCCCATATGAAAAATGAAAATGGTTCTCAAGTTTACTCAGTAATTTATTATGTGAGAAGCTGTCAAATGCCTTTGAAAAATCAAAGTGAGTCAAAATAGGATTTCTCTGTTATCGAGCGATGACCGAATGTCAGTTATAACCTTCAAGGCGGCATTTTCACAACTGGACCCAGGACGAAAACTAGACTGCCATTCGCTTATGATGTTATTCCTTAATACGAACAGTTGAACTTGCCAATACAGCAACTTTTCCAGTACTTTGGAAAGAAAACAAAGTAGGCTGATAGGCCTATAATCCTCAGGACGGATATATGTCCCTCTTTTTGGAATTGGAACTACATTAGAAGTCTTCCAGGAGATAGGAAAAACAGACTTAGAGATACATCATCGGGTATGTCCAACATTGGCGTATATTGATCGGAATCTGCCAATTGCTGATTACCAACAAAGTACCTATTCAACACGTTGGGACAGAGAGTGGGTTTTATAGCCTCACTACCGCATACACCAGCGCTTCGCAGATTACGCCAAAGCATTTTCGGGGGCATGGTAGGGTACAATTTACATCTGTAGTATGATCGCTTAGCCGTTCGAATCTTTAGATTCACCTTATTTCTTGAAACGTTGTATAATCTGCGCCTTTCAGTAGTTTTAAGTCTTCGAAATCTAGAATATAAATATGCCCGCTCAGCAATCATACCTTCGATCTCCGCAGAGAACCATGGGCAGGATGTAGCACTCAGTATTTTTCTTCTTAAAGGTACGTGTCTATTGTACATGTATTCACTTGAGCCGCTAATAAATCATACCTGGTCATCAACCGACTCCAGGTTACATATGTAGTTCCAGGGATAATCTACACACTCAGCGCAAAGGGACTCCAGATTAATTCTATCGAAATTCCTGTAATGAATACTTTTTTGGCGAAATTGAACTCAATTTTTAAATTATAGGACTTATATAAAGGGTTTTCCAATAAGAGGTGTTATTTTAATTAGCCCGCTATTTCGGTAGATGTCACTTTTGGAGCTGTTATTTTTTGACACTTGACAAGTAGAAACTACGCCATTAATAAAAATGGAACGATACATGATTCAACAACGCATTGAAATTATTAAAATTCACTATAAAAATGGTGAAAATGTGGCAGAGACGGTTCCTAAAACTCGAACATTTTTGGGTCGTCGTGAAGCACCTTGTCGGACCGCAATACAGAAATTGGTAGAAAAATTCGAGCTGTCGGGACAAGTTAGTGATGTGAAAAATAAAACCCGTGCACGTCGCTCAAGAACAGCCCAGAATATTGCTGCTGTAGCCGAAAGTGTTGAAGAAAACCCAGGTTTGTCCATTTGTCGTCGTTCTTTGGAATTAGGCATTCCACAAACGTCATTGCACCGTATTTTGCATAAAGATTTCGGTCTTAAGGCTTATAAAGTTCAGTTAACACAAGAACTCAAGCCGGCCGGTCATCAACAACGCCGAGACTTTGCTGATTGGGTCCTTGAAATGCATGAAAATGATCCGGAATTCCATCGAAAACTCATCTTGAGTGATGAGGCCCATTTCCACCTCGATGGCTTCGTCAACAAGCAAAATTGTCGCATCTGGGGCTCGGAAAACCCAAGAGTTATTGTTGAAAAGCCTCTCTATCCTCAACGTCCGTGTGACTGTTTGGTGCGGTTTATGGTCCCGCGGGGTCATTGGACCTTACTTTTTCGAAAATGAGGCTGGAACAACAGTTACGGTGAATGGATTGCGCTATCGACAGATGATTAATGATTTTTTATGGCCGGAATTGGATGGTATTGATCTGGACAACGTTTACTTTCAACAAGACGGCGCTACGTGCCATACAAGCAACGAAACCATTGATCTTTGACGGGAAAAGTTTCCGGACCGTGTTATCTCTCGAAGAGGTGATCACAATTGGCCACCGAGATCTTGTGACTTAACACCTTGCGACTTCTTCCTTTGGGCCCACGTGAAAGAGAAGGTCTACGCCAACAGCCCAGCGTCGATTCAAGACCTCAAAGATGGAATTCGTGTGGCTATCGAGGACATAGGGCAGCCACTTTGCGATTTGGTTATGGAAAATTTCATGAAAAGGATATGGTCCTGTAGGCGTGGTCGTGGTGGTCATTTGGCTGATGTTATTTTCCATTATTAACGGCATACCTTCCTCTTTATAATGAAATAAAGATCCGATCATTTATCTCAAAAAATAGCATTTTTCTTTGAATATCAAAATAACACCTCTTATTGGAAAACCTTCGCTTCAGTTTTTTTGTAAGGAAAAGTTGCACGCGGGTATTATTTTTCTACTATAATGTAATCTGGAATCGATTATTCTCCAAAGAACTACAACTTAAAGGGGTCATGTAGTGTATATAATCTGTTCTCAAAAAACGATTTTTGAAGGGGAACCATTTTTGCAAATTACAAAGAATATGTGCCGGTCCATAAAAGTAACGGCTTTGTATGACATCTTCTTTTGCAATTATTGGATTGGACACCCACGCATAATATTAAAAAGTATTTTGATTTTTGCATGTCGTTTGTTCGTCTGTCTGCCTGTCGGTCTGTCCGTCTGTCTGTCCGTCCGCCCGTTCGCACGATAACTCGAAAGCCCGTTCACTTAGGGTGCTGATATTTTGCACACGGACTTTTTAAAAAAAAAAAATAAGTGAATTTAGTTCTGAAAATGGGACAATTCTGGCAACTCCTTCGTAGGGTTGCCATAAAAAAAATTGATTTTTAACAGTATATTTGGACACTGATCGAGAACGCGTTGCCGTAGAGCGTTGACATTTGGCATCTGACGTTTTCATAATAATAGTAAGTAAAATTTCAAAACTTTACTAAATCGGACAATCCCTTCTTGGTGTTGCCATACAAAACTTTGGTTTTTCACTATATATTTCGATACTGACTGAGAAAATGGCGGAGTGGAGAGCTAAAATTTTGTCCATGGCGTTTTCATAAAATTTGCAAATACAAGTTTAAAAGCGGACTTAATTGGCCAACCCTTTTTTGGTGTTGCCATACAAAACTTTGCGTTTTCAGTATATATTTGGATACTGCCTGAGAATATGTCGACCTAGAGAGCTCAAATTTTGTAGGCAGTGTGAAAAATTGGTACTGATGACGTGGTTTTTAAAAGAAATAGTAGGTTAATGAAGAAAACTGAGTTAAAATTCCGAAATTTTAACTTTGTTGACCCAAAACTTCAAAACAGAGTGGGGGAGCGGAAAGTTAATATATTATTGGAAAGATCCAACGATTAATTATCAAACAAATTTTAAATTGTCATCATAGGATGTAACATTCAGAAGTTACATTGTGATCTATAAAAACATATCCAAATATTTTAACGTCACATTATCTCGGAAACTCTCTAGGATTCCCCCAGCCCCATACAATTTTTTGGTTGTCAAAGTATAGCCCAGCCGTAGCCTTCTGATGCAAGACCACATACCGAACACCCTGTATATGATCTTGATTACATATAATTATAATCAATCTTTTGATCAATCCTAGACTCAAATTTGATATCTCTAATCGGAGGTCGAACTTTGTCTAAATTTTAACAATCCGATTATAAATCGATGTTCGATGATTTTGTTTAATACTAGCAATTTCAGAAGACGAGATTTTTTCTGAGTAAGTGACTTGAAAGCGATCCTGCTCCACAGTAAATTGACGTTTTCTGCTTTACCGTCTTACCACGATTTACTTTTCGTTATATACAACTTTGACAGTAATTAACTCCACAATGCATACGGATTAAAAGAATTGATCAGACAGTACTACAGAGGAGTAGGGCCTGCTATAAGCTAATTACATTGCATGTCCGTTAGCCATCTTCTATCGTAATTATATCATTAATTTTTACTTTCATAATTATACGTCTCACTTCGACTGTTCAGGCGTAAATGTTGTCCAGGGTGATGAGATCTGGAACATCATTTTATCTGTCAAGGACATTTTGTACAAAAGATGTTAAGTGTGGTCCTAAAGTAGAACCCGATAATTACAAAAATTTGTTTTGGGTTTCGCCATCGACCAATTGCAGAGTAATGAACATATTAGATTTTTTTTTAACTAAGTATTCTAAGAGTATATCAGAACAATATTGGATTTTGCCACAATATCCTTCGCCATAATTTGAATATGTTGGCATTAAAAACAAAAAAAAATCAATATTATTTTATATATCAGACTCTGTCTTAGGGCCACAATTTCTGAGTTAAACCTGTTGAGAATCAGGTCGCATATAAAGAGTTATGGAGTAGAACAAAATCTAAAATTCGTGCAAAAAAGATGTTTGAGTCAAAATTCGATTCTAATCTATTATTCAAACGGTTGATAGATAGTTCCTCGGACTCGCTGCAATGTACCTACACATTAAAAAATAATTTCCTAAAGTGAGTGGAAACAATTTGTGCCACACAGGTTAGGCATTTGTCGATAAGATTAGGGAAAGCTCCACCTTGGCAAACCAAGATTAGGTTTTTATCTCTAAAATGTAGGTAATTTTTTCTTTCTCAAATGTAGGGAATTTTGGTTTTCCCCCCTAAAATGTAGGGAATTTTCATATATTTTTTTTCTTTTTCCGTACATTTTAGGGAATATTCCTCAAAAAATACAGGAAATTTTAAATTGTTGTTTTAGTTTTTTTCCCCCCTAAAATGTAGGAGTATTCCCCAAAATTTAGCGAATATTCCCTAAAATGTAGGGAATAAGTGATAGCACCGCACCACTCTCCTCCATAGGTGGTAGAAGACCACCCTTTTAAAAAACATAAGAATGAGCTGAATAGTTCTTTTCTTATGGTCCATACTGCGAAGTAGTATGGAAGTTATATTGGTGCACTAGGCACGCTTAAACCAAATCCATATTGAAAAACAATATATGACTTGTTTTCAAGAACAATGTGTGAATTATATAAACGAAAATATATTTCCATAAAAAATGTGGCATAATACCTAATTCGTTGAATGTTCTCTTCCTTATATGCAAGAGAGCTTAAAATTTCGGGAATTTTACGTACTTTAGAGGTTTTCTGGCGCCAGATACCTAAATTCATTGAATGTTCCATTTATTTTGGGGAAATTAAATAGTCCTAATATTTTTTACAGTGTATGTTATGGATCACTCTATATGACCTTAGATCATAACCCTTTCATACAGATTTTCTTCTGTGAATACCATTATAACACTTCTAATTTTAGGCGATCAATTCTGTAAAGTCTGAATGATGTTTCACCCTTGATCTGGAAACTTGTTACTAGTTAGAATACCACCAGAAAAGAACTTGGCAATTGTTGGCACCAGAAAAATTACTAAATATTTTTCTGATCAACGTTTTAAAAAACTCATGTACCAAAAAAATCTTTCAATATCTCTAGACTAAGATCATATTGAGACTGCTGTAGATATTAAAGATTATAAAGATCGTTGTCAACACGCTACTGGCTTATCTCGGTGTGGCGGTAAAAACAGCTTTCAAGTCCATGCGTCTTAATCTTAATCATAATGATGGTATCGTTGAGCAACTGGCTATTAAGCTTAATTTCAATGGTCAGATGAACATCGTTATTTGTGTCAGCTATATTCCTCCTGCGATGGAATTATATGAATCGCATGTGAGTAACCTCTTACTTCTTTATTTCCGATTTGTCTACACAAGAACATTTATGCTACCTTGGAGACTTCAATCTTCCGAGTGTAAACTGGATGTGGTCTGCAGATGAAAAGATCCTAATTCCTTCTTCAAATGTATCATCACTTTGTGGGTGTTTAGTTGTGCATAGTCTTACTGGATGTGAGTTAATTCAAATTAATCCTTTTTGTAATATATGTGGTAAATTTCTAGATCTTGTTTTCATTAGCAATGATTTAAAATTGTGTATTAAGGAAGTTTCATATCCTCTATCTAAAATCGATCTTCATCATAAGCCGTTTGTTATTAATTTAGATACACATATTTGTTTGCTGATTCTCTAGTTAGTGACAGCTATATTTATAACTTGGTTAAATTTAATGATTACATAAACTCCTTTAATTGGGAGCTAAATCTTGCAAATGATCTCAATCATACTTACAGTAAATTTCTGGAAATTATACACGCTGCTATTGGAAGGTTCAAATCGAAATCACACCCTCCTTGATTCAATCGATATTCCTATTAATATGGAATTCAATGACATCCTTTCAAATAATCTTGAAGGCAGTTGCGAATTATTTGCCAATTATTTTGAATCAGTTTACTGGAGTATCTCTGGCACTGTTTCGTTTTCAATATCTAGTAATGCTGAGGCCTTCATGGATCTGGGAAGTATTCACTTAAACGAGACTGTGATTATTAAACCTCTATTAAAAGCCAGTACCCGGAATTAAATCAGCAATTATAGACCAATTGCTAAACTCTTACTAATAACCAAATGTTTTGAGAGCTTAGTAAAAGATAAAATTCATTCTCACATTAAAGAAGATATTTCCTCCTTGCAAACCCGTGCTTTGCAAATGGTCGATTTACCTCTACAAATTTAATTCATTTCAAACATAGTGTGTCAGTTGCTATTGAGGATGGCTTTCAAGTAGACGTCATTTACACAGATTTTGTAAAATCCTTTAATCGCGTTAATTTAACTCTTCTTATTAAAAAGCTTGAAGTGTTTGGTTTTAATTCGTCTCTGCTTGATTGATTGACTTCGTATCTTACTAATCGTACTCAGTGTATTAAAGTGGATTGGTTTTAGTCGCGAATTTTCCAGGTTTTGTCTGGTGTTCCACAAGGAAGCCACTTGGGTCCGTTGTTGTTTATTATATTCATTAATGATTTGGTAAATATTTATTTTTCGCTCCGCGCAACCATTGCTATATGCCGACGATCTTAAGATTATATTATCTATTAAACATTCATCTGACACTTGTCATCTTCAGTCTGATCTTGATCAATGATGTTTTTCAAATGGACTGGCTCTAAATCCAAGAAAGTGTAAATGAGCGGCCAAATGCAAATTTTGGACCTTGGTGTCATTTTTGACGTGAAACTGGGAAGTGGTTGGCATATTAATTATACATATCTGCTGTGGGGCTTTAAAGATGCTTGATTTTATAAAACGAAACACTAAAGACTTTAGTGATCCTCACACCTTAAAAGCTTTATACATTGATGGAGAAATAAGAATTTTAAGAACTTTTATTTTTAATGATTCTAAATCAAATTTTTAAATACAAGAAGAAAAAACAACCGCCTCGTCCGGGATTTGAAACCGGGACCTTCCGCTTGCCGGGCGACTGCTCTTACCACTGAGCTAACGAGACAGATGATTTTCCTTCTTGCATTTATCAAATTTGTAACTAGCCTACTAAGCCACGTTTTGCTTTTAGCTTTATACATTGCCTTAGTTAGATCTATAGTGGAGTATGCTTCAGTGGTATGGTGCTCGTTCATCAAATAACTTAGTGACAGAATTGAGAAAATTAAAAAAAAAACTTTGCTCACTGTGCTTTAAGAGAATTCTATTCGTTGCATGATTTACCCAAATATTAATCAAGATGTTTGCTTTTGGTGTTACAACTCTTAGATACTAGGAGAAGAATTTCATCTATAATGTTTGTAAGAGATACTCTTAACTACAAAATTTGTTCACCAGATTTGCTAATATTATTCAATATTTATGTGCCTGGCTTTGCACTTAGAACAAGATGTTTGTTACATGTGCCTTATCACCGAACCTCTTATAGTCATCATGAACCTATTTACTACTGCTCTCGTCGTTTTAATGAAATTTATGACAATGACATGGATCTATCTTTTGAACGCACTAAGTTTAAAGATATTGTAATTGTAGTCTTGCTTATTAAATTTATTTCAGAAAATTCCTGTAATCTAGTGATATAAAGTATCAAAACAAGTGTTTAGTCTGTAGGAGATCATCTCTGTAGACTGAATTACATAAATAAATAAATAAATTATATCGCATATTCGAAAATCTCTTTATAACTATTGTGTAAACTAAATTAATCACAAAATCTGCTTTTCTAAAACAACTCACTGATGAGGCTGTCTCCATGAAATCACGATCAAGACTACTCACTCTCACCAAGATCATAGCACACTTGTGGACTGCTTATGTACACCAGGTAACACTGTCATACCTGCCTTAATGCCAGCAGGATTTTCTTGAAACGCTTTTATGACCACATACCAAAGATAACCTAATAATTTATTTTTAGGTTATCTTTACCCTTCGTACCCTTCTTTTATTACTTTACGTTATTTATGCATCTGGTTGCTTACAATTGGCTATTTTAAATATGTTTGTCAGTACATATGCATCATGGAAGTTGTCTGGAAACCCCAAATTTTCAAAAACCTCTATTATTATTATTAGCAACTTTCCTGTTTGACGGCACCAGCAAATTACAATTTGTGCTAGAGAGAGCTTTTTGCTTCTACCATCGATGTACCACAAGGATCTATTCTAAGCCCGCATCTTTTTTGTATGAATGATTTTCTCCAACTATGTATTTCCGTTTTTTGTAATTCTAATTGATGACTTAAAATTTTTGATATTTTTATGAACTCAAATAAAGGGTTTTCCAATAAGGGTAGGTCGACGATGAAATGGAACAAAACTAGCTGTCTATGAGGTATTATCGAAATTCTTTATATATTTGACAGGCCCATGTATGCCATTATGTATGGAATGCGACATCGTTCAAATGTCCGCAATGACTTCTCACGGTGGCATGAATCCGAGGGGCCCAATTTCCAATGACTGCCGCGAAAATCCGGCTTAATTTGATCATGGCCTGGGTTATGTCAACTCTAAGGGCCATCGGCCGATTGCGGCTTTTTGGCATAGACCTGCAACATCAGAAAACTCTACAAGTCTAGAAGAGTCAAATTGCACGATATTGGCGGCCAATTCACGTCAACTCTGCGAGAGAGAACCATACCCTCAAATCATTCATGCAGAATGTCCATCGTGGCGTTCACTTTGTAGCACGGCGTAGTGCCATCCTGCTGGAACCACATGTCGTCCACGTCCATATCGTTCATTTCGGGCCAAGAGAAATTCGTTTTCATCGATCTGTAGTGCTGGCCATTGACGGTTATGGCCTCATCAACATCTGTGCGAACGCACACCAAAATTAATTACTTTGAACAGAAATAAATCACTTTGCTTCAACAAATCAGAGCAGGCATTCTGAATAAATTGCTGGGAATCAACAAATCAAAGCAGGGATTCCTGGCAACCTGCTCACTATAAAAGGCCTGTGAAGCAAAGCGGGTTTTGTCAGTCACTTCTGATCACAGACTAGAGCAACACATTAAGTTGCAAGTTTTAGCCCCACAGTCGTAACGCATTAACTTGCGACTGTGACACCACTACACAAGGAACACATATAAATATAATAAACTACAGTATATACTACTGAACTACAGTAACGTTCATCACAAGTACAGTATACTAAGCTGTTACTATCAAGATAATCCTAACCAAAGGATTCATCACACCAAACAACACTTGCATGCTACATTAAGGCATACAATTATCACAATATAAATATATTAAACTGCAGTAAGGTTTAATATATTTATATGATTCTGAACTATAGTACAGTTCGCACCACACCAGAATATCATTAGAAGAAACCAGTATACTTCTAGTACTAATTCTTCCTTTTCTCGTTACAGCATCACAATCTCAATATTAGTTTAAGTTAATTTGTGTTGAAATTAATATCATTGTTGTTGGTTAACTTAATTTGTTCATTATTCTTTGTTCATTATCGTTGCTACAATAAAGCACATTTGTTTAAAATTGTTTAATTGGTCTATTTGTTTTGATCTGGCACCCCTGTTATTAGTTTAGACAAACCTAGAGTTTGCACAACGTCTTTTTCTAAAAAGTACTAACCAATGTCGCCGTCGGCCAAAATCCGCACCAAACAGTAACTTTTTGTAAATGCATTGCCACCTGGTGAGCCTCGTGTGGGTTGGCGTCGTCCCATATACGACAATTTTACTTGTTAACATAGCCATTCATCCAAAAATGTGCCTTGTCGCTAAGGATTGTTTTTCGGGCGAAATTCAAGTCCTCTTCCAACCACTCTGAAACCCAGTCAGCGAACAAACGGCATTGTCTATGGTCATTATCCTTGAGCTCCTGGATCAGTTGGATCTTATACGAGTGCAACTCAAGACCCAACGCAAAATTTGCCAAGTTGAAGCCTGCGAACGTCGAGTTCATGTGCACGGCGAGGAATTGACTACATCAGGTCTTACTGCACACTTTCACAGACAGCAGCAATGTTCTCTGCTGATCTGAAGTTCCTTAGACGTAAGGGTGTTGTCTAATTCTTTACAGAAGCGGTTATCTTAAATTGCGCATCAAACGTTAGAGAGTCGACTTCGATGGGCCTCCGTGTCTGTCGTTAAATAGGCGCAACGCGCGTAATGTTTGCACTAACGAACACTCATTTCGATGATAAAGTTTCATCATTTGGACGTGCTATCTATCTTGTAACTTTCCATGGTGATTTGGCATCAATGAGTGAATAATACACAACAGATTTTATTGACGACGCCAAAACAACATGGCCGCCACACCCTGTTAACATCGACCCGTCCTTATTGGAAAATCCTTTGTAAGTACATCAGCTACCAGAAATTTTCAAATTTGTCATCAAAGAGATTAATTTGATAGTGGTCTATAATATGGATCATAGGCTCAAGACCCATCGACAGCTTACTGATAAACGGGCAGGCTCAAATCCGAAACGCATTACTGATCTACTAATCCTGGAAAATTTAACCAAGAAACATGAAGTTGACTTGTTAACATGTGGCTGATATTGTACGGATTTGATAGCTTGTGAAGTGTAATATTCTTTACGGGTACTAAAGCATAGCAGACGACAATCTCGACAAATATTTTCAGAAACAAGATTTGATTGCTTCATGCTTAATAGGTATATTGAAAAATTTACTTAAAACAAAAAATAAAAAAATCCCACTCAATGGTGCAAGTATTAAGCAATGATTTTTTGTAGTAAATGATTAACTGCTCCAACTAAATCACCTTCACATAAAAATTCTAAAATATACCAAGCACTTCACAATCATATAACTGTTGCCCAATTCTTCTGGTAATGAGTTTCTAAAGATCGCCGCCATTCAAAATTGGTTAATTTTTGCACCAGGCATAGTGCTGTAATTTATTTTCATACATAGAACAACGATTGCATGAGAAACAAACAATGAATCCATAAAAAGCGGAATTCTCATTACCACAAAATTGAAGCAGTAAAACCATTTTAATACCGTAGAAATTATGAGTTATGTCTATTTTGGCCACATGCAGTAGGTATCTATCTATCTATCGTTTTATGGCTGTTGTCGCCTTGACTGTAACTAACCAAAGATTAAATTGCATCATGTCACCGTGCCGAATGATTTCCGAGTCCCATGAAATATGGCCTTGCATACAAATTTCCTATATAGGTGGCGTCTTATCAGTTATTTGTTCCCAGTATTCTTCTTCTTAGTGACGACAAGCCGTCTCAGAAGAACAGGTGCATACCATTAATATGAAAACCATAACTCGAAGGTAGAAATATACCTGCGGTTCGTAATTAAAGTTCATTTCATATTAAAAAAAGAAAAAAATTGAATTGTAAATGAATGCAGATAGAGGGCTTGGCGACTCTCTCAAGTGTTTATCTTATATCTAAGAATCTTCGGCCATTGACTTGCCGGCCAACTTCTTGAAGAGTTTCTGCACTTGACTTCCGCAGTACTTATATATACATCATCAACCATCGATGTATGTATGCAATAGTAGTACTATGGCAGACCACATTATACCATTTTACCTCCCGCTTTACGGTGGTTACCTGATGTTAGATCATCCTATACTTCTTGCATAATATATGTGGCTACCTGTATATATGTATAAAGCGAAGGTGACGAGCGAGACCATTTTTTGTTCTTTTGTTTTGCACCTGAACCTTTACCCTCTGTTATATGCTACATAGTGATGGGAACAAACATCAGGTGGATCTTAAATGATAGTAAATATTTTAATGGGGGAATTTAAGCGTCTCACGAGATGAAGACGATAGCAGCTAGTATAGCAAGAAAAAGTATGTGGCTGAAAAGAAATGTGATAAAGACTGTGTGATTTGCACATTAAACAACTCTCGTAAATTTTTTCAGGAAGTAGCTACCTACTACGCTAAGGCTAAATTTAATTAACTCATCGATTTTGATAAAGGCCAGCGAACTCTTTATGCCTTAATTTGTAGGCTTACAGTGGATTACAAACAAATTTAAATTCTGATAGGAATCTGTTCTACACCCTATCCAGATGGAATAAGCGTGATGATAATGCTCAAATATGGACCCTTTTTAAGACGGGTCAGTATGAGGTGCGCTTTGAGATATCTTAAAATGCTTTTCATGTTCACATCACTCAACTTGGTGCCCTTGCTGCCTTTCAGTCGGTGGAACAAATACATCGAGAAATTATGTAACGTAGAGTAGGTAATAACTACACACTGCAATGTTTGAAACTGGAATGATCATGGGATATAGCCAACAAAAAGATGTCCTGCCTCGATGCTGCATTCGAATTTTAAGTTACACTTTTTAGCGAAATGTCAAGTCTTGCTGTAGGAACTATGCCCGCAATTGTGTGTCTTCCGTAAAGGAAACCGTTGACTTGAGGGCTGATTCCACAATCTTGAGGGTTTGTTTGTAATCCGCTGACTTGAAGACTAGCTGCGAAGCCTTGAAGACTTGTTTGGCAGTGACGTCTTCAAAAAGTTCACATAACCCTAGTACCTAGAGCCTCGACTATTAGCTGTCCCGTAGGCAACGGTACCTCCTGGGCGTCTAATCACTGCTTGGTCGAATATTTGATCAGCTACCAGATCAGTGATGCTCAACTTCGGAACATGAAAAGAGAGTGAATACCTCGAATCTGTTGATTTACGTTGGAATCAAGCCGCCTCAGGCTGTCCCGATCCTATGTCATCTTGATGGTTGCTGCAGGAGTAATGACAATGGTGGGGCTGTCTGCAGCGTTTGCTCCTAGAAGTTTGAACCTAGTTGACCTTAGGTCGATTTGGTGCTCCTATAAACGTAACGGGGATGCTGTTTTCGCAGCGGATCGTCGGCTCCTTGTGCAAGGCGTTATCAATCGTGGAATCTTATTTCCTAATAATCTTAATATATAAGAATCCCATGTCACCTTAATCTCCGAAACCCCCAACCGATTTCAATGAAATTTTATGAATGTTTTTCGTTTGCTCCAGCTTAAAAGATAGGATACTTTCGGACACGATAGATGGCGCTATTATCGAGATCTAAAAAGTTGCCTGAGAACACGTCGCCGTGGAACGCTAAATTTTGTACGCGGCGTTTTCATAAAAATTTCAAATACAAGTTCAAAAGTTGACTAAATTGGGCAACTCTTTCGTAGGGTTGCCATACAAATATTTGGTTTTTTAGTATATATTTGGGCACTGCCTGAGAACGCGTCGGCGTGGAGAACTACAATTTGGTACATGGTGTTTTCATGGCAATAGTAAATAAAATTACAAAAACAATCTCGATCGGGCAACCCCTTCTTAATACAGCCATACAAAACATTGGCTTTACACTATATGTATGTAAGGAAACTGTCTGAGAACGCGTCGACGGAGAGCTGAAATTGTGTACACGGCGTTTTCATGAAAATTACAAATACTAGTTGAAAATGGGACAAATCCGGCGACCCGTTTTTGGTGTTACCATTCAAAAATGTCGGTTTTCACTATATATTTGGACACTGCCTCACGCGTCGACATAGAAAAAAATGTAAATTAAATTGGAAAATGGGACCAATCTTGCAACTCCTTCGTAGGGTTGCCATACAAACAATTTGGTACGTGGTTGGGTTCATAGCGATGGAAAATAAAATTTCAAAAATCGACTAAATCGGGTTACCCCTTCTTGGTGATGTCATACAAAACTTTGGTTTTTAACTATATACTAGGAAGCTGCTTAAAAATGCGTCGACGTAGAGAGTTACCCTCTCCCACACATATGAATGTATGCACGCACACTCATACACGCACACACACATCCAGGCACAGAGTGAAACCCAAGAGTACGGAATCGGGCGATCGAGTCAGATAATAGGTTAGATCTTGTGCATCTCTAAACACCCCAACCCCACCACAACCCATATAGGTATCTATATTATCACCGGGCAACACCGACGGGCTCTAAACAGACTCATAATGAATGAAAAGTTATACTCTCGATTTTTGAAAAGAAAATGCTTAACGAATGCACATGTTACCCTGGGGTTGCTCTGAAAGTTTTGATTTGTGGCAATACTAAACATTTTTCGAAAACAGTTTTGCGTATAAAAGCGTGTTAAATGTTGACAACTTTGTACCATAGAGGAATTCTCGTTATTTGTATTAGTATTCGTATTTCAAGTGAAAAATAACACGTGTTTAAAAAAAATGGATTTAAGCAAAGACCGTTATCATGCTATGATTTTTTATGATTTTCGCCCATATTTATTACAGGAAAAATGTATATGCAACGGTTAGACATTGCATTTGAAAATGTAGCTCCAAATCGTGTAAGTTTGTTTTTGGTGGTACAGAGAGTTTCGGCGAGGACAAAGAACTCTCCAGGATGAATCTCGTGAAGGATGTCATGTAATTACAGTTACTCCAGAAAAGATTGAGGAAAAACCAGTATAAGGTCAGGAAATGTCAAATGTAGTAGTGATCGTTTTTCGTTTTCCTCAAGGGATGGTCTTATGGCTGCAATATCTATATCTATACTGGAACTACTGTGAATGCAGAATGATACACCATTTCCTGTTTGCCAACTGTCGACAGGAGACGTTTACGAAAGTCAGATCATTTTTCTGCTTCATGATAACGCACGTCTATATACGGGTATTTCAGTCAGGGTGGTCCATAAGGCGGGAGGTGATAGTGCTCACACAGATAATTACTATCACTTCCTGTACTATGTCCCACATGGCAGGCAGAAACACCCTGTATAATGCACATATAATGCATTTTAAGAGAAAATAGAGTTCCAGTAATGACAAATCCGCACCAGAAAGCACAGACCATGTCCTTTGTTTCTAGTTATTCGTTTTATAGAGGAAAAATGCGAGTCTTACGCTTGAAGCAGCTATTTACACCTATAATAAACTGGTTTCGGAATTCAAAAAGATGGTCGCAATACCTTAGAGATTGCTTTAAAATGATTGAAAAATGAATAGAAGTTTACATTACATGACCTCTCTTTATTCTCTACGGAAGTAGAAGTAAGATCTGAGCATTTTTCACTTTATTTCGACAATAAAATTAACATAGCTAGGATCATCCAATTTGGATGAAATATCCGCCGTTTTATTCGATAGCTTTTGTCTCGTCCCTTTTGATAAAAAAATTGACCGGCTCATTTTTTCAAGTCAGTCTTAAGGCCAGTTTTGTACCATCAAGAAAATATTGCAAATGCTTGAAAAGGTGAGAATCACTTGGTGTCAGCTTTGGACTATACGGCAGGTACGACAGAGCCTACCATCCCAGCTTTCGGAGCTTCTGGCGCGTCACTAAAGACGTGTATGGTCTGGCGTTGTCTTTATGAAACACAACACCCTTCCACCCGTCGATCGCCTGCTTCAATCTGGTCTGTTGTTTAACCATAGAAGTCCGAATTGCGTGTTTGGTCCGATAGTAGCAGCTCATAGTAGGCCCTTAATGCATGCGATCGTTTGGGCCAGCTCACCGCGATTGACCGCGATCTTTTTTAGCTTGTGTTCTCGTATTTGACACATTTTTCATCGCCAGTCACCATCCGCTTTAAAAATGGGTCCATTTCGTTACGTTTCAGGAATGAATCGAAGGCATCAATTCGGTCCCAAAGGTTGTTTTGCTTCAATTCAAGTGTGGCACCCATACATTGAGCTTCTTCTTGAGACCAGATTTATGCAAATCGTTTCAAACGGTTTTCTGGCTAATCTCGAGTTCCTGGGCAATGGAATAAGTGCTCACATGCCGGTCCGACTCGACTATTTCCATGATTTGATCGACATTTCGAACGATTGGTCTAGCGTGCCTCATCTTCGACGTCTATATTACTAGAACGGAATCGTTGGAGCCACCACTTTGCTTTTGCATACGATGCTGTATTGCGTTCATAAATAGCACAAGTTTTTTGGCCGCCAGCTCCGCCTTTTCATCTTGGTCATAGTGATACTGAAGAATGTATCGAATTTTCCCATTTTTTACCTCCATTTTGGAACGCTGTAATACACACTTAGCTTCCCCAAACACAAAACTTTTAACCAACTTTGTTTGAAGCGTAATGTCACCTTAAAATTCTCGTATAGTGGGTCTCGATGCGATGTATACATCTTGAGGTATGGCCCACTAAAGACATCCAGCGAAAATGCTCAGAACTTTTTACTTCACCCTCTATCTCAAAATTGAAATAAATTATTTTCAGTTATTCTAACACTCTTGCTAGGCCACTGATACTACGTCCTGAACACCATGATTCAGAATCTGGTACTAAAAAATAGCCTAGCTTGTTTGAGATTATGCATCCACCAAATATTAACTAGGGAATATTAGAAGAGGATGTAATAGCGCAAATTAACAAAAATTAGCAGGGAGTATTCTCAGATGTCGCAGATATGGAACTCTAGTGAAATGACAGTAACAACAAAACTTCGCCTGTTTAACTTCAATGTTAGATTAATGCTGCTCTATGTATGATTGCAAGAGACGTAGAGGGTTGCTCAATTCATAACGAGCTGCCTGATTGTTTTTTTTTATACAGGTGGTTTACGATGTATCCGAAGAGACAAGATCGGGTCTCAAACAAAAAAACTGTAGAGACACACCGATCATTATAAGATCGACGATAGAAAATACATCCATAAAAGTGCAATATTGTTTTGGTTACACACTGTGGCATGATAACGAAAATAACAACAACATTTTGAAGCTGGCTCTCGACTGACTCTTAAGGAATCTTTCTTTAAGAATGTTAACAGAGATTAGGAGATCATGGAATAATCTGAAGACTATCACCTGACATATCATCGGGTGGGGAGCAACTGTTTCCATTAAACTACCTCGATGGGTTAGAGGAGATTAGGTAATGATAAGGATTTAGTTCAAAACATACACTACATCATCACCTGCCAGGTTTTTTAACAATCCCAAGCCAGGGACTACATTCAGTACTCTAAAGACCTTAGAGGTAGAGCCCCATATCTATTTTTGGATTAACTTAATCCTAGCAAGCCGGGGGATATATTCAAAACTGGGAAAAATCTGGGTTAATGGAAGCTTTGGAGAAAATTGTTTATTTTTTTTTATCAACAGTGGCCACTAGTTAACACTGGTCAACTGGTCCATAGTTAAGTCTCTCCTTACTCCGTACGAGAATCTCAAAGGATCTGCATATAACAATAAACGTAATAATTTTATACCCAAAAGGTATGCTACACGCTGAATCATCTTCCGCCATATTTAAGCGAAGCGAAAAAATTAACTTTCACTGTTATTTGCATCGCCATTTGGACTTCATAGGAGTAACTGTGTTCATAATATTGTTGCTGCTGACCAATGCAATGAAGAATTCGGTTTAAATTAAGTCATGGCCAAATATAATATATTTCATCTGCTGTACAATGTGGTTATACCATGCTTCCATCTACTATCACATTGTATAGCTTCAAAACGTGCCCTCACTTTTAAAGACTCCAAACACTCTTCCGTGTATCCCGAAATATCTTAAAAAGCAATCTATGGACCGAATAATGGTGTGCAAATACTCCTCCTTTGTAAAGAGATTATGCATTAAAAATGTTTACAATGGTCTTGAAATAAAATTTTTCACTTACCTGCTTTGCTTCATATTTAAGCTCACGAAAGAAGGAATCATACAAACAGAAAAATTTTTGACCAGCATTTCCGATAACCATAAAAAAATGGTGGGAAAATGTCAGCCAAGGTTTTGTCTTGATGGAAATCTCATTAAGACGACCAACTCAGATTAGACACTTTACCGCTAGTAGGTATAATTACATCACCTGAGCAAGTTATGTCATGGAAAAAAATTCAATTAAAATTGTAGCTTCATTTGTTGGTGGTTTTTTTTCTTATAATTTGACTTTGGATTTAAGCATTGTCCTTAACCACAGCTGCACAAATATCATTTTAATTCTCTTAGAAACTTTGATACTAAATCGTATGAGTTATGTACCTGTACTTACCATATACTGCCGAACAGATTGCTCTAAGTTGATGAATGATGGCTGTCATCGATCACTTTTTCATTACAATTTTATTGAAAAGATTTTCCCCCTCGCCAGATACGGGTGGTAAAATGTCGCGTCAGCCTTTACTATTGGAATATGAGAACCATTTGTATGTTTGATTCCAAATTATTTGTTTGTTCAATCAGTGGATTAGATTAAAAGCAAAGTATAATAAAAAGTAAATAAATAATTAAAAAGAAAAAACCGGTCGGTATAAAGTGGTTAAAATAGTCAGATATCGTTTTATTAAATCTAAAGGCTGAACAGATGTAAGGTTAGGACAGAGGTGTGCCGCTAGAATACCAACCTGCATCACTTAAACCTTCTCATAGTCATAATCATAGATAAATTTATTAAAAGCCCCGGCCACAGCCACGTCAGACAACGGTGGGCGAATCGAAAAGTTACAGTAATAAGCTTAATACTAACATAATATGGGTTAGCGATTGGGTATATAAAATTGGCAGGACAAAAATATATAAAAGAATAAGAAGTATATAGAAGAATTAAAAGGTTAGAGCTAGAGTACATAGTTTAGAGAGTTAAAGTAACTAAAGTAAAAGTTAATGCTGGCGTACATTAATATTAAGAGCCAGATTTTTGTAGAAGTACATCAACTATTATTATAATTACTACGACATATAAGTAGTATATGAGCATGAAGTATCAGGTACACAAGCTTCAAAATCAGTTTAATTTTCAAACTATACCTGCTGTGTTGTAGCACCAAGGTTATGAATTACAAAAGACATGGAAAACACATGAGGTTCAGACTCACGCACTTCAGTTATATTATGGAATTATTATTATTTATTTATTTTTGTTTTATTGCACTTCATGTGGGTCTACAAACCAAAATTAAACCAAAATTAATACTAGCGATCAAGTTAAGTAAGGTCAACCCATCAATCATAGTTTTTATTTTTTTTATTTTTATATATAGTTTCAAGGCGTATAGTGCGCTAAGAATCGCTCATTCCGTAAGAACGCCATGTGTTCAAACAAATAAATTATTACTAAATGATTATAAGTGCAATCTAAAAATTAAAATGGAGTAAAAATGGCACTGCGAATTAATAAAAGGCACAAATCTTCAATTACATCAACTTTCATTTGTTAATTTTTTCAATTCTACCACTTTTTAAAATTGAAAACATTAAATATTAAAATAACCCCTACGGAATGTGATATATATTTAGGCTAAAAATATCAATTTCCGTAAGTAAACCTCAGTCTCGTTCAATTTCGTAAAGTTATTTAGTTCTATTGTAGTTCAGCCTATAATCTTCACGAATATCAGTTAACTGCAGCGTTGTAGGTTTGGTCCGCGCGACAAGTCTGTAACACTGTTAGCTGCGATATTGAAGAAGCGCACCAGGAATCCAGTCTGTCCTAAAAGGAAGAATCTATAAAGAATAAAATGCAATGGAGCGTGCATAAGCATAGCTCTCCAGTCTTGTAGAGTAAAGTTGAAAGTCTCTTGTTGCTGGGTTTGAATTTTTATACTTTTATTTTTAGTTTATTAATTCAGCAAAAATTAGATATTACGTTATAATATTTAAACTTATTAATAACAACTTTATCGCGTTAAGTCTGACATCAGAATGAATTTTCTTATACTTTATTAATTTTCGTTGTCAATAAACGCCTACCTAACTAACAACTTTCCACGCTTAGTAAAGTATTAATAGCCGACAATAGAAAAAAGAATTGCCCGATTTATTGATGCGACGCCACAAATTGGCTTGTACTAGATAGGTGACATAAATAAAAATACTTTCTTAATGACAGACGCATGGTCCCATAGCCCGCTCCATACACATTTTCACAGTGAGAAAAGAAACAATCGCAGGTAGGCACAGAGGTAGAGAGGTAAAAATTAGGAAGCGGAAGCCGCTGTAAAAGCAAGTTGAAACGCGATTCTTATTAAGAGTTAAATTTAAATGCTAAAAAAAACAATAAAGTAAAAAAAAATTCCCGTGCCGGGAATCGAACCCGGGCCTCCTGGGTGAGAGCCAGGTATCCTAGCCACTAGACCACACGGGACATACAAGACTAATTTATAAATGTATATAAAATCGTGAAATCTAAATTATTTTTAAAGCACTAAAATTACTTAAATCTCCGATATCCGCTATCCGCAAGGAATGCATTTCAAAAAAATCTCGCATATATTAAATTCGCGAATATTAGCCCATAAAATATACCGATGCGTTTTCGACTAGAATAGAAATACTAGTAAACCTGAAATTAAAATCATAAATAACAAATGTCGGTGAACTTAAATATAATCAAGATTCGTTTCAAGAACTCCTGATAAGCGGTCGAAGAAAATATTTTTAAATTGTCGGCTGTTTTATCTCCGCTATTTTTTTATCTAAAATTTATTTACTCGTATGTGGAAAATATAAGTTATCCAAGCCTTTCTTGCAAGCAGAACTTTTTATTGGATTAATGTCGGCAAAACTTTTCAAATCATTCAATATTTCTTTTCAAGTGGTCAAGGTTCTTAATTGAAAGAAAATCACGAAAAAATCAATCTACGCCACGTCACGTATATAATGTGTTACAGTGAAAATATAGGGAAGACCGGGGACAAAAATAACAGCGTCATGAAAATAACATGCCCCTTTTAACGCGTACGAACATAATTGAGAAGTTTTGTTCTACAGTTCAGATGCATACGCTGGTGCTTTCTCACATTGGTTAGTTTCAGCCGAACATTCATATCAGTTGCACGTGTCTTCTAATTTTGTATTTTTCTAGAAATTCATAGTTTATGTGTACCTTTCACTGACTTATAACAATGGACTGAGCGATTTGCTATTTCATGTGGCACAAAAAATATTCTGTTTCTGTATATCACCGTTAGAGCACCGTTTAAAACGATTACATAAAAAACATGTAAAACTCGACCAATCAGATGAAATTTTACATCCGAAAATCGAATTAATTTAAAAAAATATATTTTCTTGTGCCCAAGTGATATTTTAATCGCTTATAAGGAATTAAACTCATTTCGACTTTAATTTTCAACAGTTATTCTTAACTGAATCCTGCTTATGGGCAAGAGAGACGGAGCATGGTAAACACTATCTTTACCTTATTCCTTCTGCGGTGATTGCATCTGTAGCCAACATAAAAACATAAAATGGCATAAACAAACGTTCCAGAATGCAATATATTGTGTTGGTACCTCCAACTCTGCCATAGGGCGAAAGATAGAACTATAAAGCTTGTGCCATGCGCTCCTATAGGAAAATGACAGTCCATTGTTATAAGTCAATGGTACCTTTTGTTTTGTTTTTGAACTGCTCTCTCAATAACTTATATAATACACAAGCACCTCTCTACTTGTACAATCTAAAGATTTGTAATCTTGTGTACATTTTCCGAAATAAAATTATTGTTATTGTTACCTACTGGAGTGATTATTTGCCTGTGCATTCCTGAATAATGGTTTTCTAACTCACTATATTTTATTTCCACAATTCCTGTGTGGTTTTTAGGTAATGATGTATTTATTTTAAAAACCATGACCGGGGACAAAAGTAACACGACACATCGGGTTGTTAAGAATACAAGTAAATCTCATTTTAAACAAAAAAAAAAGTTAATAGGTAGGTTCATATATGTACATGTATAATAATTTATAACTCCGCCATTTTCTATTCGATTCAGTGCTGCTGACAACGGCTTTTGAATTTGTTTCTGTTGTTGTTGTTGTTCAATTTGTTGTTTTAGTTCTTATTATTTGTTCACAGTTAGAACCCAGTGCTTCTTCAACTTTCTCTATAGTTCAATATTACATATACGGAAATGTAGCTACTTAGTGAGAAAAAATTCGATAATACCGTAGACACACGGGACATATCAATGATCATTGACGGAGCAATGATCATTGCATAGCTCGTGTGTCACTGCATCATTGGCGCAATGGTCATACGTTTCGTCATTGCACGAATTACGCCCCCACAAGCTCATTCGTTAGCAATTATGCATTGCTTGTCATTTCTTTTAGCGATAGCGCGCTTAGCGGTGAGGAACTGCAAAATATTGGAAAAATCAGCTGATTTTCCAGCCATCACTGTCAGATGTCATTTATGAAATTGGCTGATACATTTTTCAAGGTAAATTTAGCATGTTTCCCAAATTATTGAATTCTACATTATAAATGGATAAAGAGACAAATGAAAAAGAGACGAAGAAAAAAGCAAGATTGTGGAAAACTGCTGAAAATTAAAAGTTGTGCGAGCTGTGGCCCATTTATATAAAAGATCTGAGAAAGGCACGAAGAAATAGCCACATATACGCGGATAAGTCTGTGAAATTTAAGGATATGGGAGTAATCGCCAGTATGCACAAGTGACACATTTAATGGGTCAAACCTAGTCTGTCAAATCTAATTATGAAGATCGTCATTGCCGTGTGCCACCCCAAAACAGGAATGATCATTGGTGCAATTACGTAATTGAACCAAGGATCATTGATATTTCCCGTGTGTCTAGGGTATAACTCAGTCAAATTTAAGCCGATTGTAGTTAATTAATGCTCATTAGACGTGGCATCGAATTCACTATTAATGATATAAACAGAAAAAAAAAACCTTATTATAGAGCAAAACATCCCATCAAATTTGTGTCAAAGTTGAAAAATATGTATAAAAAATGGTAATAACTACTTCGAAATGTTTTCGATTGTTACTTCGTGACTTTCAATAGCAACGAAATAGGAAAATCTATACACAAAAAAAAAAATTGTCTTAAATGAAATTTTGAGGGTGTAACAATGTAATTTTTCTGGAAATTTATTAAATTTTTTCCAAAGGAATCTATTTAACTCTAATTTCTGTTGATCTTGGCTGTATCCCAACTAATTTTAGTCTCTTTTTTTTCCTTTACCACTTTCTTATCTAACACAGTATTAAGAAACTACTGCTTTTCAAGTCTGGGAGAGTTCCGAAGTAAATATCTCAGATATATCCTGAGATTCCTAAGGTTATCCCATGAGGTAAAGAGGCACAATGGACCCACTGGAGATCTATGTGAAGCAGGCTATGCATTGCTAGCGACACACACCTCTTATCTAACCTAACTTATCTAACACAGTCAAGTCTTCAATTTTTGGTTCCATAAAAATTAAAGCTATAAGTCCGTTCATTTATTTTAAAGAATTATACTTACTTCCTGCATTTTCCTTTTTATACCCTAGATGAAATCTATAGGGTATACTAAGATTGTCATTCCGTTTGTAACGCACAGAAATAATGATGGTAGAGCAAAATGGATTGGACACCCCCGCATAAAATTACAAGTTATTTTGATTTTTGCATGTCTGTCTGTCCGTCCGTCCGTCCGTTTGTCCGTGCGCACGATAACTCGAGAACGCGTTCACTTAGATAGCTGAAATTTTGTATACGGACATTAAAAAAAAAGTAAAATTAAGTTTGAAAATGAGACAAATCGGGCAACTCCTTCGTGGGGTTGCCATACAAAAATTTCGTTTTTCACTATATATTTGGACACTACCTGAGAACACGTCGATATGGAAAGCTGAAATTTGGTATATTGTGTTTTCATAATAATAACAAATAAAGTTTCAAAAATGGACTAAATCGGGCAACCCTTTCTTGGTGTTGCCATATAAAAATTTTGGTTTTTTAAATATACTTTGAAAACGATCAGGCCGAGACATTTTTATTGTACTAAAAACTTCTTCAGAATAAGAAATCCTATAAAATTGTTTGTAATCATTTTTTCTGTCTGACGAGCCGTTCTAGAAATATATGCGAGAAACCAATGCAAAAAATCAAAATTGCTCAAATGGGTGACCATACGAAATTTCATACGTGCATTCATCTAGGGTATCATAAGAATTGGTCTTAGACCAATTCTAGCTTTTTCACTTGTTTATTATAATTTCTGCAAATAAAGCCAAATCTTATAATATATTTTCCTCAGTCTCAAGAATAGCTTAACACAGTTTACGTCGGTGTTTGTGAGCCTGTATTTGCAAATGTTCCCAATGCTCATATAAAATCAAAATAATCATGAAACAGGAATACTTTAATATCCGTGCAACAATTTATTGCAAACTAAATAATAATAATCATAACTAGAAGAGAGAAAAATAATTGTTGCGAGAGATAATTTCGAAAACAATGGACATGAAAATCGAAAAATTTGCTCCCGTAGAAAATCACGAGAATTGTAAGGTTTAGATAAGTCACGTCTTCGATTGACTTAGAGATATTTCTTTCAGTGTTACGTGAAGAATACTCGACCGTAAATTGATTAACAGTTTCAGACGTCCCTCTTGTGTCTATACGCAGGTATATCATCTATACAGATACATCAACATCTATACATACATATAAAAATACATATAGAAGATGATCAGTGAATATATATTATTAGCACGTGAACGTGATTAATGAGTACATTCCAAGTCACAGCATAGGAAGCATCTCATTCCATTCCATAGCTGGATTCTGTTAAGGCAATTATCTTTGCTATTATGAACGTGTTTTGGTTCAAATCCTCATCAACATTGTCGGCTAAGAAGATCTCCGTTCTTGAATAGTTTTGTTCTATCTTTCTAGAACTTGGATAACCGTTAGAGATCACTTCGAAAACCAGTTAAAAGTGCTACATCTGCCATTCAAGATCAATTTACCGATATTATCATACACACATACATACAATATGAGAGGCTGCGCATTTGATTGTCACCCTGTGTTCGTTTGTTTGTTTGTTTCCTGTTTATGATCATCACACCATGATCCATGATGATCTTGTCATGAATGGTGAATGAGAGAATAAATGCCGTGTAAATTTACACAATGTCACTTTTGTGCGCGCTTCTATTTTTCTTATTTTTTTTTTGTTTCATTTCTCGACAGTTACAGGAACTGGTTTTGTTTTTGATGTTCATCAAAATATTTCTTCTCAGTGAAAGTTCCTTTTCTTGTTGTTATCGATTACTTAATATTTATTGACATAATCTGGATAAAATTAATGTAAATTTTGAATAGAGGAGATCTTATCAGCTAATAGTTTACTTGGGTAGAATAGAATATTTTATGATGTTTGGACTGTTTTTATTTAATTTTTATTACAGTTAAATAGTATTGGGTACCTTGTTAACACTTCAGTTTTTTTTTAAAAGTATTCTGTTCAGGTATTTAAGAGACGTTTTGAAATTTTTTCCTTCTTTTTATCATATTTATTTTATTTGGTGATAAATTTCAGCTATAAATCTAGCCTGTACCTCAATCGGAAAAAAAAATCCCATAAAAATTTGACTGGTCGAAATCTCCAGGGAAAATAGTTTGCTTTAATCCGTTTTCAGTTTTGTTTAGGGTATGCTCTTCAAACGAAAAATTAATTTTTTACTACTGGGCAAAAGATAGCTTTAAAAAAAACTCCAAAATTTTGATTTCCTCAAGGCGTTGAAAAAACTTCCAACACGGGTTTTTAAATGAGGCAGCACAACACGACAACAAATTTAATGTTGACCTTATGGCAATACCATGTTGCTGTATCCAATGATGTCGACCGATTTTGTCGCTGTAACTAGAGATGGGAATAATTGAACTTTTGTCGTCGTTGTCATCTTAATTTGATTTTGACAGTTCAGAGTAATGCACGAAAAATGTTTTTCGAGGAGCAATTAATCAATTTAGTGAGGGATAGGATTTATATTTTCGACAAAAGAAATGTCCAATATCAAAATACATATTTAAGAGAATATTGTTAATAAACTTCAACAAATAATTTTAGGACCTACACTTATTGATATGTAAATGAACATAAGAATGTCGCTGTAATTGAGTTAATTCGGTGACATTTACGATGACAGTGTTGTCGAAAATGTTGTGTCGGCATTATTGTATTTCGGCCTTTAGCCTGTCCCGCGCACCGTGTGCATTTGTCAAATATTTGGCAATGAGTCTCATTTATCGAGGCATGTGTGAGCTATAGAGTGGAATATTTTTCATTCGTACGCTTTAGCCAGAACCCACGAGAATACTTCCCAAGTCATGAAACAAAAATCTATATGTGTGCGTTGGGAGTCCGTTCTCTAAAATTTTCTATATTGATACTTATGGAAAAGTGCCAAATATTGACTTTATATATGCCATAGAAACTAAACTACTATCCATACAGGAAAATAGTCTTCTAGTAATTTACACCTTGGTTCCTTACCTTTCCAAAGGCTAAACTTACTATATAGGTACCTTACTTAACAAAATAATAAAATAATTTTGATTACAAAGTAACCTTACACTCGCTACCTATGTGGCTGATGCGTAGAGGAGAATTTCAAGTTTTATAAGCAAAGAATATGCTATACCAGGCCTTAAAAAGATAGGACAGGTTCGTAAAACTATCTCCAGAAGCAAAACATCCAAGGATCACAACTGATTTTTTAAACATAGTGTGACTAAGAAATTGTATGATTGAGGAAAATAACATAAAAAAGACGAAATGGCACCAAAACTGATAAGACTACCATTGAAGGAACAAAATAGAAGTGATAAGAGAAAGAGAGAAGAAAGGAGCGTCGTACAAAATTTCGGAAAATAAATTTAAATGCGGAAAAACTCAAATCTACAAAATATTGAAGAACAGAAGAAAAATTACAATTAAACAAGGTAACTGGGAACGAAAGAATTAACCACATGGTTTTCCAATGGTTCACTACAGCCCTTACAGCTTTAACTAGTCTGCTTCAGCAAAAAATCTGGATTTACGGTGGGCTGCAAATTTTTGCTGCCTTTCCCAATCCTCCGCTGTCTCGGGACACCGTGTCTTTATGGCGATCCAGTTGGATTTCGCTACCCTGACACTTTTTCCTTTTTTCTAAAAATTTGTATGTAAAATTTTTTTTTTGAGTATTGACATTTTATTGAAACTTTCATGAGGAATTAAAATTCCGTTGCCGATGCTTTTAGTAATTTCCGATTTTCTTTCACAGTAGGCCATGCACTTTGCGCGATGAAGATGAACAATCAGAAAAATGTCTATATTCTTCTTCTTCTTTATCGAGTCGCGAGTTGCCGCTCAGGTGGCTATTGGCTGGCATAGATGTGCGCTTCGCTCAGTGTAACATATTGCTACATACACTACGCTACGACCATAACAATACATGTGATCGCGGTTAAGTCGGAGAATGCGAGCCCAGTAGTTTTGGATCATATTTTTAAAAGCCTGCCGATTTAGAGGAAATTTCATCCAAAAAGATACTGCTCTTCCTAGGAAGAGAATGGGATTATTTGATGAGCTATAAAGGTTAACGGCGCACAGTAAACTAATAAATGACTGCAGTCACCCTTTTCATTTGACACATCAAACTCCTATGTACTACATAGATCCTATTTAACCCCCCCCCCCCCCCCCCCCAACTGTGTTTGCATTCCAATCGCCCGAAAAATTCACCTGACAGCACTACGAGAGAGTTACCTGTTTTTCCCATCTACTAACTTAACCTTACTTTTTCATAAAAGTACTGTATAAAAAATTTCAGTTCTGGATGTCAACGCTTTCTGAAATTAAGTTAAGTCAAGTAGATAGACAAACGGATGGACTCGTGAAAATAATTGGTGTTTTAATATTTTGCGTGGGTGTCCAATCCAAGTTGTTCTACTCTCATTATTTCTATGTGGTTCACAAATGGAATGACCACCTGTTCGATTCTTCTCAAAGATTCCATGTAAGGTATAAAAAGGAATTGGTACATGGTTTACAGATAGTTAGTTTATTAGAATTTATGTCGGTCGTAGATATCCTACATATGTACATACTCCGCGACATAAGATTGAGCTCACCTTCATTTTCTCAATAATCCTTGCGACTAATTACTTCTGTAAAATTTCATAACAATTGCTTAGAAATATTGGACATTGGAAATTCCTAATAAAATTGTGCTATTATTGCCTACATTTTTCACGACTTTTTATTGAAATGTTGGCGAAAAGTGGTGACCTCATAAAAAATAATATTTTTGGTAAGGGGTTATACAAATCGTGTATGATTTCGATCGGTATTTCATTCCAAGTTGAAATTATTGTTGATTTTAAGGTTGCTACGATATCAAATTGATGCCTAGACCCAAAGGCTTTTCTATTAAGCCACCTCCATATAATATCTGTATAATAATGATGTCAGGAAATATTGATAGCCATTCCAGGACCTTTGCATTTTCTTGTGTGAACCATTGATTAACCATCCTATATAGATGGCTGCATGGTCGTGTTGAATTGTCCAATCCCGATCTTCCATCTCTTCTATTATATTTTCATTTTCACGTTAGTAAGAAGAGAAGAGCCCTCTGTTGGACACTAATAAAAACTAAGTCAACAAGTCCATTGTAGGAAATGGCCATTAGATCCGTCTAACGTAATGCATTGTTCATCAGAAAATATGACCTATTTCCACTTGTTCCTTCACGTCATCAGTAGCGCAAACAGGATTTGTCTGGTGGGGGGGGGGTATGAGTTTCAAGCCCCAAAGGGGTCGGAAAAATCTCTAAAATCACGTCTTGAGTCCATCTGTGCACTTAAGAACTCCTTTTTCGAAGATATTGAATTTCAAGTTTTATTTGCTAAAATCCCGACTGGACCATAAAGTCATTGTTTACTTTATTTTCAATAAATTTTTCAATAAATTAATCATAATTTCATAAACAATGAAACATATTTATTTATTTATTTAATAATCAACGCAGTTTATGCCGTTTTTACAAATTTTTAATAGGAAACCTAGTCCTGAGGCACACAACAGTGTTTTGGACATGAGGTGCGGTTACGGTGACATAGCGGCACACGAAAATTCAATACACACAAATACATCCCAATTCATTTGAAATTATTCCATTTCCATTCTATATACGTATTCCTTGTATCAGTAATACTGAGAGTCTTGAATTATGGCACCGATGCGGTGCCGTATAATTTTGCGGCAAAAGTGGACGCAATATGGACGTCAGTACACGCAATATGGATGTGCGCTGCCGCAACCTCGCCGGAGGTATATTGATCATTCCACATCAAATAGGCGACATGTATGACATGATCATCACAATTTTTTGTGAAGTTTTACATACTTGGAGGGTTTGTGAAAACAAAAATATGAATTAAAAGTTTTCCTTATACATATGTAAGTTATAGAATTTAAAAATTTTGAAAAAACGCTGTCCTGGTCTTCTTACAAAATTTACATTTTTTTCTATTTATGCTAGAATAAAGAAATATGGGTCATTTGAAGGTTAGGATTTCAAGTTATCTAAGAAAAAGACTTGTATTCGTTATCCTTCAATATCCTAGAAGACGTGCTTTTAATTTTATTAATTTTTGTTTTATTTTCTACTTTATATAATCCTCTAAAATATATTAAAATTGCAATTTGAGATCTTAAAAGTCATGAAATGACCATCAGGCATTTGCTATAAAAAAATTCTTGGTTTCTTGAAAATGTCATGAAAGTTAATAAGTAAATTATCTGTGAAAGTGGTGCAAGTTAAAAAGAAAATTGATCCTCTTGGGGGACCGGTCCGGTTCGTTGCCCCGTCGGTGCGCCCCTGCACGTCATGTGATATGATTCTCCGACCAAATTCAAGTGTACTTTCCTCCTGGATTTTGGTCAGCATGTACAGGCTTCTTTTTAATACGACAACGCTGCAGTTTTTTTCTTTTTTTCTGGATATTTACCTAATGGAATATCCGCGGAATATCCATCGTCTTTTAGAGTTTTGATTTTTCCAATTTCTTCGGCCGCCATTCTTTTACCACAGCCCATGTATACTTCTATTAAATAAATAAAAACTTTTTTAAACTACAATAATCTAACTAGTCCCGAATACAATATTACTGGTGAGGTTATAATCAAGTGTCGTACCGTACCGTTTGATACCAACTACCCCAATAATAGAAAAATATTATTAGGAATTTCCAGTGTTTCTAAACAAGTGTAATATAATTTTACAGAATTAATTTGTCCCAAGATACATGAGAAAATGAAGGTGATGTCAATCATGTACCACGAAGATCTCATCTGCTTACTTAGTTCGAAAAAATCTTGATTAATAAATTTGACAATAATGTAGGTAGTAGGTGTATGTAGGCTATAATAATGCTAATTTTATATATATTTACAAAACTAACATGTGCAACTGCCTCGGCAGAGTTTTTAGTGAGATTCATTAAGTAATTACTAATCATGTATCTGAGACTTCAAAACAGGATAATTAATTCTACCTCAGTTATGGAATGCTGAAATAATAATTCAAACCAATTTGTTCAAATTTGTAATAAACTATTTTATATCCGCGGCATATGGTCAGTAAAGAAAAGCTCTTCCCACGCCGCCGCCTCTTGATTTGATCTTCAACATGCCAAAAATCTAAAAGATTTCCGTTCGAAAAACTTAATAAAGCTTTAAGTATCAAATACGGATTCCTAATTATCGTAGGTAATAGCTTGGTCTAATAAATTGCTTTTCTGAATATTTTCGGTTGCGTTTTTATGTTGTTTTTATTACTTCGACCTAAATAATGAAATAAATTTTTGGTTAATCAAAGCGGTTCGATTTGATTTTTGTTTTTTTTATTGATTCTCATTATTTATTTTAACAATTTTCTAAAACAATTATTTATTCAATAATTATTTCCAAATTTTTAATGAGGATGAAAGGATAAAACACATCCGAATATTATAAGAGGTTGATTTAAAGATGAGGTCCTAGAACTAGCTAAATTACTAGGGGTATTAGTAATTTTTGAACCACATTTCTATCAGAATATGCCAAGTGTGTAAAAATACAATAGCTACATACGTTGAAAGTAGATTAGATGTCCAGTTTAGAGGCTTTCCCGGGAAATGGAACATCCCAGTTACGAGCTGAGTAATATAAAGAAAGAGGTTTTGTTTTATAACAAACTCAAGTTATTTAAATACATAAACAAAAATATAACTATACGAAATTGTAAAACTAAAAAAACATTGAACATTTTGGTGTTACAATAAATACAACAATTTGAAATAATAAATACATACTTATAACTACATATGTATAACTTAAAAAATGACAGATTAAAGTACCACCCTTATTATCGTTGTCACTTTAAGTGAGAAATGGCGTTACGACACAAAAATGGTATTATGGTTGTCGTTTAAAGTGACATTTGTCGAAAGCATACGACTTTGGACGTATTACTGTTGTCGTATTAAGTAGACAAATGTCGACGTAAGTGACAATTTTACTCACTTGGTTTTTGTAAGTGACAGATGTTAGATGTCTGTAAGGAAAAAAAAATGCAAGCGGAAAATGATAAATTTTATAATGGCTTTCTAAGTTCTTCATTAAAATATAAAATTCAATAGCTTTTTTTTTAAATTAAATTATTTGAAGCATCCTGTTATAGCTAAAAGGCTGAAATACATCGCGTTTATAATATTTTTTTTCTTTTAAACACTTTCAAAAGTAACAGCAATACCCCGAAATAAGACAAACCTCTCTTGTGTCTACAAATGTAATTCATACCCTGATGCTATCTGTCACTTTAAGTGACAACTATAATAAGGCTTTGAAGAAAAATGTCACGTCACACCGTTCGACACTAACAATACGAAAAGTGAAGTGAAGTGAAGTGAGAGTGACTGCGAAGCTTGTCACTTTGGTGAGTCGACAACTGTAATAAGGGTGTACATATGGATGTATGAACAGGTTGTCCGATAATTGTGTACTCACACATATACCAATCAATTCTTTCAAGTGTCATTCATTTGAAAATAAACACAGTTGGCATTCCAACGATATATTAATTTTTCACACCTGTAAATAAGTCTTGGAATGTTGGAATCATGAATTTATCATTACCTCGGCCCCTATTCTTGAATAACGAAGGCAGATTCCGTAATTTTTTCTGCAGTCAAAACCATTCGGAATCGACTCATGTAATATTCTTGAAATCTGATTGCTTTATGTACCGACATCCGTAAACCATTCCTTATTTAACGAATGGAATCAACTATTCGTTTTGCTAAACAAAGAGTGAATCAGCTATCATTCTACGATTGAAAAAGGAAGAAGAAAAGATGTATGCTCACGCAATGACAAAAATATCATATTATTTCCAGTAAATGTCACTTGTCTATTTTTGTTACAAGTAATAGTATGGATACAACTTATTAGGATTATTGAAGCTGTTGTTGTTGATCGTATTTACCTTAAACATAACCATAACGTACTCAGCTTAATAATAATAAAATTTCGGAAATTATTTATATTTTCCGACGCTCTCCTCCTAAAAATAATTTCTTTGAAAATATATAAAAGCTTAATTTGCGAAGCAAATTACGCTAATAACTGAAATAACCTGCTAAACATGATCTATGATTTTTAAATTAAATAATTTAATCCAATAATCGTTGATTGAGTTAAATACCGAAATTAATGTGACTGAAGATGGATTTGTTGTTTCAATGATGATATAACTATTTTTCCGGTAAAATTAACCATCGAGGCAGTGTGCTGTATAGATTCAAAAGATCTTTCGACATACAACTAATACTATATAATTAATGAAGATCTCAGTAGCTGAACGCAAGTCTGAGGAATTGTATGCTGCATTAATATTTCGGTTAAAACTAAAGTGTGTACAGATTTAAAGCTATTGTTCTTGCATACCTTCACAAATGAAAGAGAAGCAGAATATTGACAATCGACAAAGCATATCTTCCATTTCAAGAATAATTTGAAGTCTAATTGAAAGACTTTCTGAAGTGAAAAAGGTTACTCCTTCATTTGACGATGAAACTAATCTCAAACTTGTATATCCATTATCTTCTACGCATAATTCAAATTACAAAAATGACCGAAAATAATACGATCTAAAACATATACCGGTATACCAATATCATGTGGTAAGAATATCGAAAAACCGGTATTGCATTCGTTACGTACTATGAAATTGCCAACAATCACCATTGTATGAATTTGACTGTTAGCAATAATTGTTGGCTTCTTTTATATTGGCAGCATAGAAAAGATGAAATATTTATATATAATTTCTTTAACCCTTAACTACACGACGTATAAATCTGTTACATTACCACAAATGTAATATTTTGTGAGCTTTTGTGTAGAAAATTTCTTTAAATTCACTAAAAATGCCTTGTCGTTTTGGACTGTGACAAAAGTATATTTATAAATACTTCGAATTAATTTTTCAATAGATCTAGGTAATGTTTAGACGCTTCAGAAGTACCTAAATTTAAAGATGGCATATACAACAGCCAAGATAAAATAACTTTTTGTTCAAAGATTTTAGTTTTGTTTTTGCTCCATTAATTTATCCACTCATTACGGATGCGTTATCCTTATCCAATCCAATTAAATTCTCAATGGGTATATTGTTATTGAAAATATGCTCTGCAATAGCTTGGTAAATACTTTCAGCATTTCATTCCTTCATTTATAATAGTAAAAAAAAAGCAGTCAAGAACTTTAGTAGAAAATTCTGGTAAATAGCGGGCAACTAAAAGGGGACACTTTTGATTACTAACTTCTGTGCTTTCATCGATAATAAGTGAAAACATAGTTTTACGTAAGTCTTTACTAATTTCCCTTGAAGTGAATGGAGCAATGATATCTATTAAAATTGAAGTAGCTTTTGTTCCAGCACAATTTATATGTTGCGAGTCTGGACAAAAAAGTCCATCAAAGAAAGCAATAATGAATGTTGTACACAATACATTATAGAAATTATTTCACACCTTAATTTCTTGTGTAAACCCCAGATTGCCTCACTGTCACTAAAAGTTTGTTGGTTTGAAGATTCAGATAATCTTAACTTGTGCTCGCAACTATTTTAATGTCTAATAATTACAGTAATACTTATACTAAGCGTTTATTGCATAGTTTGCAGTAAGCCATTTCCTATTACTTTCACATTCCTGCCTATAATTTTGCTTAAATTTTAATTTTTCTACTGGTGCTTCTGTTTCGTCTTTTTCCGACTCCGACTTTTTTCGTTCTGGTATTGGTGGAATTTGATGCCTTGGCGTTTCACCGCATGGATTTTCATTCTTACTCTGACTCTAATATCTTTTGTAAAAAAAAAATATAAGCGATATTTTAGAGTAAAAATAAAACATGCACGAACTTACTTGTCTTTTGGTTGGAAATATCTTTTCATATTTTTCTCGATGTACACAACAGCACAGTAAACAAGTAGTGAAGAAAAACCATAGTAATATAGTAAGCCGGAACATAAATTGTGATTGATGTTGATTCGCTGTGGTGATCACATTTACAGCGTATCAAAATTAACAGCAGAGAAAGAAGTCCTTTGCAACTTCACTATACGATTTAAGCAACAAACACCGGCACAGACACTCCCCCGATGCATACAATCATATAAAATAAAATACGCTGAAGGTAATGCAAAGCAACGCCATCAATATCAATCACCGTTTACCGACCAAAACATAAAAGACAAAACATTAAACATGTACAAGTACAATGTCGTTGCGTTACCGCCGTCGCGTCGTTGTCAACGCCACGCCAATTGTCAAATGTAATGAAGTCAACTCACCTTCTTCTTATGTAGATAATTTCGCATGTGTAAGATAGCGTTTACATTACTGTACAAATTACTAAATCTGGTATCTGTTCGTAAAAAGCTTTGTGGCAGTAATAGCAAATAGTCATAGATTTTGAATTTTTTTTGGCTGGAATGGCAAATAGTCATAGATTTTCCAACAAGAGTCATAGTGTGGTAGATTGAAAATATTGAGTTCAAATAGTCGTAGATCTATGACTATAGTCATAAAGTGGCAACCCTGATCGGGCACCATCGTGTTTCTCTTTATGTTTAATTCTATTATACCTATAAATGTACGCATTCTATTTTAAATTTAGCTAGCCATTTTTTAAAAGCACACTATAGAAATTTAATAAGCACAATAAAAATGTTTTTTTAATTAACATTGAGAGTACCTATTTGTTTTTTAAATTGACAAATTTAGTATTACAACACTTGTTATATTGAAAAACTTTTTTACCACTTCCACTTTATAACAATGAGCTTCAAGAATACGTACGACGGGGTATTCGATTCGTTATTTATTGAATTCGTAGAAACCATTCGTTATTCAAGGGGACGATCATTTCGAAACTATATAAGCATACCGCTCTTCTCATTTCTTGATATTATCAGATTTTTCATCAATATAGTCTTTCCTGGATAATGGAGAGAAATCCAAATATCATCGGAAATATGATTCATCCCGTATAATACCCAGTTTCCAATTAATCAAATCACGGATAATCGAGTTTCGACATCAAAATTCCTAAAATTTTAACAGGATGATAAAAAAACATCGCGAACTATTCATGTTTTTTGTTGTAAAATTTCCTGGAGTTTTTTCAATTGTCATTTATCCTATAGTTTTACACAATTTGCCAATCAGAATAAATTCCTATATGAGCCGGTGAGAGCTAGACATAATGGCGTAAGTGTGTAAGTCAATAATTTCCAATACCAAATTCTTAGCTCTTAACCATCACATCACCCTGCCTAAGAAAACTTATATACGGTCCGAATTAAAACGACCTAATAATGGCCCCCCTAGAGAGTCCTAAATACAGTTGTGACGGCAGACGACAAACAGCAGCAGACTAATGCAGTAACGTTTTCTGGTGCCAGTCGGTCTCTCCCGATGTTTTACTAAATAAAAAAAAAATCCTCCCCGGCGGGGAATCGAACCCCGGTCTCCCGCGTGACAGGCGGGGATACTTACCACTATACTACCGAGGACTTGCTTATTTTTCATATAATTCTTATGCTTTAATACATTTATTTATTTATAGATATTAGTTCACTGAAATGGCTATTGTTATCATTGAGTTAATTAAGGTTCTTTTGTGGTAGATTACACCCCAGTTTAAAAATTATTCTGGTAAATAAAGTGTCCGTGAGGCCTATTTTTAAATAACGAATGGTTTTTACGAATTCGGTAAATAATGAATGGTTGATAACGAATGGAATACCCTCCACGTATTCTTGAAGCTCTTCGTTATAAAGTTGAAGTGGTGAAAAAGTTTTCCAACATACCGCGAGTGGTGTAAGGCCAAATTTGTAAATTTACGAAACAAATACCTACTGTCAACTAAATTTAAAAAAATGTTTCTTGTCTTATTAAATTTGTATGATATTACTTTAAAAAATTATTTAGAAGAATTTTTAGAAAAGTTTTTATTTTTACGATTCAAAACAAATTCTCAAATACAAATAAAATAAAATTAAATAAATTAAGCCACATTTTCTACCAGCTGGCATTAACTAGTAATGAACAAATAAATTTGTAATTTTTTACAAAGTTATTTGTTCGCTTCCATTAGTGCCAGCTGGAAGTAAATGTGGCTTAATAGACTAGACAAATTAGACAAATTAATAAATAGAAGAGGTAAAGACATTTTTCTCGTTAGCTCAGTGGTAAGAGCAGTCACCAGGAAAGCAGCAGGTCCCGGCTTCAAAAACCGGACGAGGCGATTGGTTTTTCTCTTGTATTTAATAATTTGGTTTGTATTGTAAAAATAAAAAGTTTTTCTAAAAATTCTTCTATTCCATCTGACTGATTTTAAAAATTTCCAATTCGTGTCCACCATTGGACAAGATCAAAATATTATTTGTATATTATTTTGGTTTTATATATAATTAGCCACAAAGAGAATAAAAAGGCAATGTCTCTTGTTAGATTCAGTGGCTCAGTTGTTAGAATATAGCCATCAGATAGTAAAAGCCCGAGTGATCGTGTCAATTTCCTTCTTCAGACAAGTTTCTGTTTTTTGTTTTTATTTTCGAAATGATTAAAGAAATTATACAAATAGGTATATTATATCTTGTCTGTACTGCTAATATAAAAGCAGCCACAAATTATTGATAACAGTCAAATTTACTCAATGATGCTAATTCCCATAGTAGGGTAAGGGTACATTTTATCTAATTCTAGGTAATTGTTATTAATATTTTTCACCATCTAGTTTAAAAATATCACATTCATCGAAGAGAGTCTATACAGAGGAGGAAGCACCACAGGAGTTGATTCAGAAAAGTAAGGAGAAGAAAGTATCAATAAGAAAAATAAAAGTTTTCGGAATTCCCAAATCTAAGCTTCAAAGAAAACTTACAGGGACGCTACCAGAAGGTGTTGCGAAATCTGAATCTTCAGCTATTCTTACAGAAGAGGAATAGAGAAGAATTGTTGATTGGTGTACCAAACTGACAAATATGATATTTCACTTCCAAAGCCCTTCTTTAGGTAGTTAAAGGAAGATTTAGATTTATTTATATTTATATATATAGCGGGGTGAGTGGCCTTTGCACTGTAGCCATCATTGGCTCATTGTACACTGTTTGCATTACAGTTCCTCCAGCAAGCCCACTCTTCCCACGAAGAGCAGTAACTTTTTCGAAGAGATTTCTTCGAAGTCGGCAGGCTTTAAGAAGTATGAGACAAAAGCCTGAAATCTACAGTGCGCAATGGCTTCTCATTTATACAGCACGTGCTTCGATGTTTCATCCTCTTCGAGACATAGTCTACATACATCAGTGTGTGAGACGCCTATCCGATGTATGTGTTTGTTGAGTTTACAGTTTCCAGTTAGGACTCCTATAATGATTCTGAGTTCATTTCTAAATAGCCCTAAAAGATCTAGGCTCTTCTCTGAGGAAGGTCTTTTGATAAATCTTTTGGCTTGTCTGGATCCTGTTAATGATGTCCATCTCTGGTCCATCTTGTTCTGGATCCAGTTTTGCATAGTAAGCTTCACGGTATTATAGAAAATACCGCAAAAGGGTTCTAGTCCTATAGAGGGCATGGATGCTCCTTTTTTGGCCAATAAGTCTGCATTTTCATTCCCATCAATTCCCGAGTGTTCTGGCACCAACTGAAGTGTCAAGTGGTTGCATGTACCAAGGTTCGTTAATGCTTGGTTGCATTCCCACATTAATTTCGTTTTGATCTCAGCTGATGAGATGGCTTTCAAAGCCGCTTGGCTAACTGTGTAGATATAAATATTTTTATTAGTGTTGGATTGGCTGACGTTTTCGTATACGCATCACAGTGATGGCATATACCTCTGCCTGAAATATTGAGTCGTATTTTCCTAGGCTTTGATAGATGTTAGCTCTTGGCTTAATGCCATATATTTCTGCTCGTACTCCCTTCTCGGTTTTAGACCCGTCGGTGTACCAGATTAAGGCTTAATTTGCTAAACTTTTATCTATTTCTTCCCTATCTGGTATAATGATCGTGAAGAGCAGACGGAGATTATGCTCAACAACCATTATGTTTGGCATCATATCCAGTATTGGACTATCTTCAATTCTTTTGGTTAGAGTGCGTAGACTTTCAGAGTCCCATTCCCCATAGTTAAAGGAATGTATCGACGTGGATTTATTCTTTCCAATTACTTACCATAGGAAGGCCTAACCATTATTCACTATGGGCCTATAACTTAATCAACATTAATTAAGCAAGTTGTGTTAAAAAAATTAAATCCAATTTCAATATGCATACCTCATACCTACTGGCTATTTATTTATTTTATAATTTGAATAAGTAATATTTACTTGCGTATATATATGCATCTGTATATGTAAGAATAATACCGCGCAAGAAACTATCACCACTTTAAGCATAACGAATCTGTCAATTAGTAATGCCTATTAGTCAAGGAGGATTAATGTATGAAAACACGTGAATTGTTATAAAAACAGGTAAGAACGTATAGTCATCGAACTATGCTTTGGTGTTAGATATTAAGCTGTCCAAACGATTTGGAATAGGTTACCTTCATCTTGACCTTGTTTTGATAAATGACCGGTATAACAAGCAAAATCCTTTTGTAACGTTTGTCGAATGAATGAATTTTGTATTTTTTCAGGGTTGAATTTTGCTGCAAAGTTCGTATTTTTTTCGATAATTGTTTTTTTAATTTATTGAAGATAGACATACATAAGTAAGTCGATAATTTTTTATTTGGTGCTAAAGTAAAAAACTTAAAGAGGAAGAAGAAAACTGACAGATACATTACAATGAGTTAAAATAATGCTAAATGAATAATATTCACCATTAAAAACTAAGATAGTAAATATTTACTGAACAAGATCATACAAAACGCGCCGATCTGCTTTTTTAAGGTGTGCTAATTGATTTTAACAGTCTACTTAAAGTCCCCCTCTGATCTTAGTAAGTTGCACATCATGTGGTGCGATCACATTGGATAAAATAGGAACGCTGTCCGTATTGGGATCTACAGCGCAGTATTAAAACATTCTTTTGTCTATTCGACTGTAAGAAGTTCAACTTTTCAAATAGGTATCCTGGCTGCTGGCTGAATAAGAGTGGATATAAAAACTTTAGCCTATATTGAATTAAGTAAGCTTTAAATGAACAATCAAGCATAGAAGTTATGTATATGAAGAAATATGAATACAGTTTGAATATAAAGCGTATAGTACATCATTATAGGCCACTAAGAGCCATCCTCCAGCAGATCGAGTTTAGCGAGGAAAATATTATACAGCCATAAGTAAAATAAGGAAAAATAGATTTGACAAGCTTTTTCCGAACATGGAATGCTAGCAGCTCTGAGCTTAGTCATAGTCTCCTTAGGCAGCCATGCATTTTACCTAAAGTATAGCACTAATGACGTCACAACAGGAAAATTCTGAATTGAATTCAAAGGCCCGACTTTTCGCAAAATCAACGTAGATAAATAACTCTCGTTTTATTGAGAGATATGGCATGTAAACTGTCAGGTATGTAGGTTTGTCAGGATTTAAGTCTAATTTATTATGTAGAGACCAGTTATTGGCCATACACAGCCTTCTGTTAAGCCTATGGGTCTGGTTAAGTATATCTGTACATTATCAGCATATATATGAATAGATGTATCATCGACGGCATCGGGACGGTCATTTATTTAAAGACTTAATAATAACGGACCTAATATAGATCCTTGAGGAAGACCACGATGTAGGGATGCTATATCTGAGAGGTGGATATGTACTTTTACAAGTTGGCTGCATCTATTTAAATTTATATGATTACAGCGGAATTCCGATTGACAGTGGGTTATGAAACCCTTGTGGTCTATATATTTCGTGATTTGCGAATAGAGCAGATTTTCAAAAACTTTGGCTAAGAAACAGATAAGACTAATTGGACGGTAGTTATTCGGAAGGGAACTATTAGACGTTTTTGGAATGGGTACCATAAGAGCTTTTTTCCATTGAGTAGGAAACTGAGATGCCATGGGTTAGTACCTAGTTGAAGATATGAGCTAGTATTCTAGCTATAGTCCGATGAATATAACAAAATGAGGATTTTCCACATATGGTGCTGTTTGAATTATTTATTTATTTATAAGGTTAATACGATAGCAAACAGATATATATAAATCCAATTACTCACTACCGTTGGCTAATGGAAATTAGCTTCAAAGGAAAAAAAGATAAACATATTATTAGATATACATAAGCAACTTAAATTAGATATAAAGGATAATAAACAATAATTTCAGTGGAAAGGAATAATATAAATGAAATGATACTAATAAAAATAAAAAAACTACACGCTACATACTATAAAGAAGGTCGAAAAATTCAATTAAGCAAATCAAAATTACTAAAAATCAAAAACAAAACAAAAACAAAGCTTAACTAAAACAAAGATAATAGAATTAAAGAATATAAAATGTAAGGTAAAATAAAATAGAGGGTAAAGTAGAATAATGGAAGGGAAGGAAGGAAGTAGATAAAAGTAGAGATTAGGCAAATCAGTTTAGAATGGAGAAATTATCTAGAAGCTACTATCCGAAGCTGTCTCTGAGTATATCCAGATCATTATATAATAGATTATGGGCTCTTTGAATACTAACCAAGGGTGACTTGCATCGCAATTTGGTGCGGGGCGGATCTATGTTAAATGTAAGTAGCTATCAAGTTAAACGGCTAGGAAAGTTGATTTTTAGTTGGGACAATAACTGAAAAGAATCAATAGAGCTGTGCAATATTTTAAATAAGAATTTTTCGTCGAGGTAGGAACGACGTGCTTCTAAGGATATTGTTACGAGCAACAAAGTGTCACTAGCGACATCTGTTGGAAATTGAAACAACTGTAGGTTAGTTACATCTTAGTAAACTCTGGGTTCGGAGAACGGAATATTGAGGAAGGTTCTAGTATAAATTTGTAGAGTATAAATACGGTGCTACTCACATCCAGGGGGCGCAGTCTTATTTCAGACAGTGAAGTGAACGAAGTAAACATTTGGATTGCGATAATTAGAAGTACAGAACTAGCGATAACTATAAACAATTGATTTGATAATTGTTTGTAAATGTTATAAAAGTAAACAGTGAAGTTAAATAAAAGAAGAACTTGTTAATGATATCTGAAATATTGTGTTTTAAATAACGAACAAACGCCACGCTCGTAGCAATATCATGGAGTTTAGTATACGTAGTTATATGGGTAGAGAGCTGCTTATTAGGGTTAGTGCACCTTAAGACAAACCCCAGAGTTTTAAAAGCTTTATTGGTACATTGCTACATTTGCATTTGTACACGTTTAACGACAATAGATTTTTATTACATCAAGAGAGTAGCTTCTGGATATCATTATGCAAATGCTGGCAGTCGGATAGATAATTTATTACTCTGTAAATTTTAGTGTCATTAGCATAGATTGAAGACAAAGAGCAGAGTTCATTGAGAAGACCGTTAACCTATAATAAGAAGATAAGCTGGCCAAGAATTGTGTCTTGGGGTACTCCCGAGGTTTGCATGTATAGGTTTGATGAGAAACAATTAATTACAACAGTTAGATGTCGATTCGAGAGATATGATAGAAACTAGAAGTGCTAGAGTCAAAGCCCAATCTTCTCTTTTATCTGTGACTATATTGTGATTGAAATGCGTTAATATGTCCGTACAAAAAAACATCTACCTGTTTGGATTCATTGAGAGCTAGGGCAATAGAGTCAGTGAATAAGGAAAGATTAGTTATCGTAGGCCGACCAGGTAGGAAGCCGTATTGTTGAGGGCTGATGTAGGATTTTATTTGCGGTATTATATTATTGTAAATGAGTCTTTCAGTAACCAAAGCTAAGGCATTAAAAGTAGACGTAGGACGGTAGTTCTTCACTAGTTTTTTAACCACAACTTTGAACGCAGACTAAACATATAAGTGGTTAAGAAATAGGGAAATAGGGTGTGATTGAACACAGGAGAAGTTGTTGTGAAATGTATTAGTATGTAATACCATCCGGACCCGCATTTTTGTTTCAGGTGTATCAGGGGGATATTTAGGCAATTATAATGGATTTCATCAGAAATATTATGGAGTGGCGAACTCTGGTAATCATCAAGTGTAGTCTGAAAGTAGTTAGCAAACAAGTTGCAAATACTTTCTGGTTTCTTTGCATATGTTCCATCATAAAACATTTCCCTAGGGTAGGAGCCAGAAAGCTTCATGTTTTTTGCATAACACCAAAAAGTCTTAGCGTTGGAGGATATGGAATTTTCAATGTCTAAAACATAGTTTTATAGCATTCTATAATTGTGTTTTTTACATTGCTGAGTTGCCTGCAGAGAACGATCGACAACAAGAAGAACACGACCACCGTCATAAGTCCCCAGAGCCTCATGGTTCCTATCTCGACGAAAGACGTCGTACCGATCATCAAACATTTCACCACTATTGACAAAATCGAATAGGAATGTCTCAGTAAAAATGATTTGGTAATTGATGGATAGGACTGACAGCTTCAAGTCTTCAATTTTAGAATGCTACCCTCGGACATTTTGGTAATGTTCATTTCGAATTTAGTTTTTGACGGATAAATTCTAGTGATCTAAACGTTTGAGTCTTCCGTACGTTTCAGATATATTTTTCTATTCTTTACCCAAATAAACTTAAATTTGAGTTCTTCTTTAAGCATTATGGAATAGTAAAATAATTTCCTTTTTAAGTAGATAAAAACTCATTTATGAAGATCCTTCCTTTGCATACCAATTTTCCCTAAAGTTAAGTTTTTATTAATCTTATACGCGACAAGAGACTTATCTCTAACAAATTCATTTTTATACTTAACTACAATTCTATTAGGGCGATCAGGATTGCTATTTCGGCTTCGATAAGCTTTAATAATATGAGTGTCTGCTACCGGAACTTTCAAGGAGCAGTGGCCTTCTTCGACGATATTCAGAAGAGGACATACAGCACATAGTCAGTAAAACTTCTTTTTCATTAATGTTTCGAAAAGCAAAGCAATCGGGATATAAGTCTTGAGCAAAACTATCAGTGAGTGAAGTTTGTAAAAAACTATTGGGTGCTGACGTACTTCCTGCGAAGTAATTATTCAGTGTATTGAAGTCTACACATATTTGTGGATTCATGTATCCCAAAACTTCGAATGTTTCCCCATAATTTCTTTGGTGGTAGTTTCACGTCTATGCTTCCTTAGTAATGTGGCGTAGAGACCGGAAATTTCGTGCAATACGTTTTCATAGAAATAGTAAATGCAATTTCTAAAATGGACTAAATCGGGCAACCTCTTCTTGGTGTTGCCATACATAAATTTTTGTTTTTTACATGTACCGTGAAAACGATCAGTAACAGAACTTTTTATTGTACAAAAAAGTTCTTCAGAATCCTACGAAATTGATCATAATCATTTTTACTGTCTGCCGAATAGTTCTAGAAAAACAGTTCTTACGATACATTAGATGAATGCCCATATTTAGACCAATTCTAGCTTTTTCCTGCTTTTGAAATAGTCTACGCGAGAATCCTGAGCAAGTAAAAGAGAATACTAAAAGAGTGTCGTTGTTCGACTTTACACAACATTTTAATTTCTTAAGAATATCTCTTACCAACTGCTCTTCACAATTGACTTATTTCAGGTACAATTCAACATTCACAAAAAAGTAGAAATTCTTGTTAACAATCCTCGAATTTTTCCCATAAATCATCCAGAAATTGAAGAGTGAAATTGTTTCCAGTAAATTATCCAGATAAGCTGAGATAATTAGGTATTTACGCCTGTATCAAGAAAACTCATAAAACAGTCATTTTTTTTATAGAACAATTAACTACGACCGGGAAAAGTTATTCGATAATGAGGTCTACCGCCACACACTAAATTAGGACAGAGATTAGCACAATGTCCATTTATAGCAGTTATATAAATTGCCACCAGCATAGAAATATTTTGCACGAGATCATACACTAGTAGAGAGGTCTTAGTAATGGCACGAGGCATTATTCATTCTGCAGGTGAAAAGAAAAGAAGTATAGAGGTATTATAAACGCAGATATCTACAATATTACAAGATCAACGGTGTCATTGATCTGCGTTACCTCTTTTTGCTTTTGAAACGATGAAATTACTCTCAAGGCAGTTAACTGTAAGCCGATTTTATTGCGCTCGAGATTTTTTTCTTTTCACGATCAGATCGCGGAAAAAAGTTAATGACCAGATCCAGATGAAATCGGCCTGTTATTTTGTACAATGCTCAGATCTTATTTACAATATGCTAATCATAGAGTAATTCGGTTAGTTGGTGTATTTTTTTGTTATGTTTTTTTATTATACACAATTAATTTTTTCATTATTAGTTTTATATGAATTGGTAAAGATTGTAGGATTGACGATTTTCTAATTTTCTAGATAATTATTTCATAATTTGTTTGTTTTGCGAATAATTGAAATTGGCGTATTATTTTTAAACGGAAATGAACCTTTCCAACGGACGAAATACTATTACTTTTGCTAATAAACACTGACATCTAGTGCGAGACATGAAAAGCACGCGGCATAGCCTTTTGATGCTTCTTACCAGCAGGTGCAGCTTTGGTTTTTTGTTAAATTGTAGAAGACCCTCAATTTAAGTAAACTGACCTTTGGGAGATATAATGAATTGATAACCCCGGAATTTCCTATCTCTATCAAGTCAGTGATATTTTATATATCATACTCTAAAGGTCCAATAAATATGGATTTTAGTCCTACAAAAGGTGGGATAGAAATAATTTTGATATGTATTTTGTAGCTCCGAGTTCCGATGAAAAATCCAAGTTTTGGACCTTGGCGGGGGAGAAGGGTGGATCTGACGACACAAATGTCACATACAAATTTAGGAAGACTAAATTCCATATACTTTTCGTATCAACACTTTTTTTTTGTAATTCTAAGGGTACTTGCACAACGAGGCGAGGCGAGGCGAGGTTATATCAAAAGTTGAAGAAATAAAATGATTCCACGCTGTACTATGAGAGTGTCTGTGCCAGCTTGCGATATGGCGAGACACCTCGAGGTATCTCGCTCAAGAATGAAATTTTTCATTTTTTCGTGAGGTGCAGCGCGCTAATTTTGATAACTGGCATATTCGTATAGGGTTTTCGTTTATATAATCGAAGGGTTCTTAACTCATTCTCATATACTGGAAGAATATATAAGGATCAGTATGTAAATCTTCATTTACATATGTGAATGATGAATTCCCCAAATTCTAATCGCTTGTTATTTATCGGGTCACAAGCAAAACTGCGGAGACCCTAACAAGTTACAGCGGTGGAAACGTGAATATTCTTCCAAAAAAGTAGTCCATCGAGAGAAGTTTGTATCCCATGTCCCGAAAGCAGACAACAGGTGATTGATTATTTTCATACTTCTTCAGAAGTTTTCAACGGTGCTCACCCTCCATTTGGTCCATGAGTTCATTGGATTGAAATTCTTCGGAATTTTCGGTTAGATATATGAAGGTTGTTTCGTCAACGCTCATCACGGACCGATATTTTTTTTTCTGTCCGGATGGTGCTCGATTATACAGCCGCTTCTGGCGAGACAAATGGTGCTTGTTTCTACAGCAACCAAGTTCGTCATATATTGGAGGCGCTCTTTCCGTCCCCATTCATCACCACTTTAGTTAGCTGCTTTCAAAATCGTATCGTTTACTCCTAAGTTTTCCACCCGATAGATGATATCTCGATCCGACAAACTTTTTTTTCTCTGTTTATTTAAGAAGAAACTGAGGGTAATTTCTTCAGTAAACAGGAAATATTGGAATTCGAAATCAAAATGTGGAATACTTGAACGCCGTGACGTTGACGGCACTGGAGATACGACAGCTATTTTACGTCGATACGGAGTGATATTAAAATTCTTTTGACAATTCGACAATCAGCGCTCTCATGAGAGCCCCTATGAGTCCCAATTGGCCAGTGCATGCTTGGCTTTTTCACTAGTAGAAGCGAGACGCCCGGATCCCGTTCCACCGAATTAGTCTTATAGTCTACGAAATTGGTATGGCTTTTAAATCCAAGGCTATGAGGCTACGGTTACTTTCAGTGGATTCTGCAGAATTCTTCTATGACGATACTGGTTGCTCCATCCGGGTTTAATCTTATTCGGAACGTCTATAAACAGAACGATAGCATCGGGGACTACGTGAAAGTTATGATACGCTCTTCGAGTTTGGAGAGGCGTGAGATTAAAATGCAGATTCATCGATTCCTTTCGTTTTATGGCAGAATCTTTAGATAAGCTATCATCACTGCTGCCGATGGATAAATGAAATACTACAAGAGCAGTATGGCAGGGATTGGATAATGATTATATTCAACTTGTTACGTGCAAAGGTGTCTTTACATATGATTTTATTGATGAATTGGATGAATTCGATTTCTGGAACTTACCAAAACAGAGGAAGCGTTCTTAAATAAACTGACTGACAGTGCTATATCTCCTGATCGTGAAACGGTCTGGCAGACATTTGAAATACAAACACTTAATGAATATTGAGATCTATACCTTAAAACTGATGTTCTCCTCCTATTGGCCGATGTGTTTGAGAACTTTCGAGAAGTGTGCATGAAGACATACAATTTAGATCCAGCACATTATTACACCATGCCAGGCCTAATATGGGAGGACATGCAAATCTACTAATTTCTATTTTCTATGCTTTTGAACACGCATAATCATCAAAAGTCGGAGGAGTAAATTCTTACCACTACTGCATACACTATAAAAAAAAATCGGACTATTCCCAAATTTAAAAGGGGAAAATCAATTTAATTTCCCCAAATCAATGGAATATTCAATGACTTTAGGTATTTGCCCCCAGAAAACCTATAAAGTACGTAAAATTCCCGAAATGTGAAGCTCTCTTAGACATATGGAAGAGAACATTCAATAAACAAAGACAATAAATAAAGACATATGTCTTTATGTTTCTTTGGTATTATGCTACTTTTTTATGGAAATATATTTTTGTTTATATAATTCACACATTGTTTTTGAAAACTAGTCATATATTGTTTTCCAATATTTTGTTTGACCGTGCCCAGCGCACAACATAACTTCCGTACTGCTTAGTAGTATGGCCCATAAGAAATGAGCTATTCTTAAGGTGAAAACCCAATGAACGCGGCAGGCGCGCGTCGCTTTGACAGTTCAATAGAATATACGTGTTTAAGTTCGTGCTGGCCAAATGGCTGCCGCTCTTGTCGGATTCGACGCGAAAGTAGAGCAATGTTCTACTTTTAACGCGCGGCAGATGTTTTGACAGTTATTTTTATTGATTTTAAACTGTTTATATGCTTGGTAAGTTACAAATGCAAGAACTTCCACATCTAACAACTCTGATGTGTCCACTATTTCACTTTTAAATAATAAAACTCAACCTTTTCTATCACTTTTTCTTTTTATAAATAAATCTTAAAGGTACCAACGCGACGCGTCCATTTGGTCTGGTCAAATCCTACCCGCGCCTGCCGCGGAGAACTGTCAAAGCGACGCGACGCCTACCGCGTTTATTGGGCTTTCACCTTTAAGCGTGAAACACAGTGCTGGCTTTTCCAACCTGGTCGGCCTCACCAACTTTGACAGTTCTGTAGAATTTATGAGATCAGGTTATCAAGCTCCCAATGGGAAAGTTGGTGAGGCCGGCCAGGTTGAGGTTGAACTCGAGTAGGTCTACTTTCTACTCTGCTGGGACTTTGTCAGCTTTGACAGCTAATTTTTGTAATCAATTGATGCCAGCATTGTTTAAAGGAAAAAGTGTACGAGAAATTTGTTGAAAAAAAGTTTTAAAAACATATTTATCGTGAAAATTTATTCCTGCTGTAGTAAATTATTACAAAATAATTTCAATTTTCAAGCCAACAGCACAATTAAATGCTATCATACAGAAGTTGTCAAAGCTCGTATTGTGAGCTGCAAAGGTTTGCAAGGCTCATCAGGTCGAGGGTCTTAAAGTTATACTGAGGTCGAGGTCGGAAAAGCTAGCACTGTGTTTCGGCCTTTATGTTTTTAAAGGGGGTGGTTTTCTGTCACCTATTGTGGAATGTGGTGCTATCACCTATTCCCTAAAGTTTAGGGAAAAAATCAAAAATTCTCTATATTTGAGGGAGAAAAACCTACCTACATTTTAGGGATAAAAACCTAATCTACGTCTTCGAAGGTGGAGCTTTCCCTAATCTTATCGACATATGCCTAACCTTTGTGGCACAAATTGTTGCCACTCACTTTAGGTAATTATTTTTTACTGTGTATTTCGTTTGCATGTACCTTTCCCCTCTCCACCTACACTTAAAATTGTACAGTCAGTTTAATAAAAAGGAATAAGAATTTTGCGCTAGTGATAGTTAGACTTGACGACTTTTTGCTCTGTTTTTTGTTTTTTTTTTAACACCCTATAAGTACAATTAGGATGAATATATTAATTAGAATTGAATTCTTCGCCCATTACTATTTTACATACATACATCAACATTCTTCAATGAAGAGATTTCAAAACGTATATTCTTTAATATTACAAGAGGGTCGCGGGACGATCAATTTCTTCCGAGCTTTAAGCCGTCGAAGCGAAACTTTACGCCAAAACCCAAACGTTCAAAGTCACATTTCCAATTAACTGGACTGGGTTTGTTTTGAGCTGTTTATCATGATAGTTGTCTCGAAGAATCAAAAATCAAAAACTGATGAGCATTATGAATTCGGAATTTATTCGCTGTTCGACATCGAACACTTCTTTTGGTTTTCATCCAAATTGACTTAGAAGATAATGACTAAAAACAAAATATTGCAAAATGCGAACATGTTCGAGACGTGATCAAAATATACGCGAGGGCGAAAATGCCAAAAATCATGCAGTCAATATCGATATTGAGCTAGTTAAACTTCGGCTCATTGGACGGTCGAAAAGTTAAAGTAATTATAGTCGAGGATCAGGTGATTAGGCAAATACCACTTTCGACCAATTGTTCCTACGAATACTCGTTTTTTTCTTTTTTTTGAGGACTTTTTCTGGATAATATTGTTGAAAATTTGATAGCACTTTTTTTAACAGTTACAGTGCCATACTAAATGTACCTAGTTCTGTTAGAAAACTATGTACATTTAGTATGGCATTGTAACTGAAGTCCCAATTGTGTCTTCTATCTCCAAATATTTATTTTCTTCTCTATTTACTTATGTAGATATTCATAAAACAACAGAGATAATTTCGATAACAGTAGGTACCTACATACATAGGTATATAAAGTTCATTCAACATCTTTATGCTAGAAAATCCAGTCACGGTAAAGTCATTTACTTTGCCACTGTCTTCCAATTGAATAAAATTAAAATAAATTTGTTTATTCAAGCAGTGCAACGTTGTAACAGAAGCTCTAAAAGATTATAAGTTTCTCTGTTCTGTGAACGCAAACAATAGTTGCAGTGTCATGCCGTCAGCTTATACTAAATGAAATTTAGCGTGATGCCACTGATGAATATAATACTTTCTCACAATTACCCGTGATAATGACTGATGTAAGCTGTTTTCAGATTAAGAAAAAATAAAAAAATAAAAACACAAGCTGCTCTCACAATTCTCCACATCTTTGTCCATAATTCAAGGAGCAGCAGCACTCAACAATCGAGTTCGATATAATTATTTGCATAAACATGAGAAATTGATTAGTCTCATAAACAGTTTCATGCTTCATGTGAAGTTATGTTTCAAAGAAAGTACATAAGTCCCAAGTGAAATCTATGTATACGAGTATATGTCTAGAGGTAAAATATCATTGTAATAATCAATATATATATAAGAAGAAAATTATAATTAGGTGGTAGGTTACTATTTTTACTGCGTAGTTTCGAAATTAGTTGTACTTTTAGAACCAATTTATATTTTTAGCCATTACTAAACTAAAACAAAAACATAAAAGGGTGAAAGGTTAGGATAAGGTGAAAATTGGACCAATTTAAGAGAATTATACAGGGTGTCCGGTGTTGGGTATTAGGGTCGTCGTTACACACGTTCATGAAAATCTTATGACTTGGTATGCATAAACCCAAGTCTATAGACTTGCATGATCGTGTATATATAGCAAAAGTCGGAGTTTGAGACTAAAGTTGGGTAAATCGGAAGCAACTATTGCGTACAAGCAAATCTGGCAACTTTTTCTATGTAAACTAAAGTCTGTCTAGAAAAGTCGTTCGGGGTTCAGTCAACATTCTATTTTGTCTACAATTTTGCATATGCATTCCAAGTCGTTTGATATGTATGAATAGGTGTAGCGGCTTTTACCCTCAGAGTCTATGGATAGGTCATGCCTGGACAAGCAAAAAATTGTATGGGTGGCATGAGGGGTATCCTAACAATATGTAAGATAACGGGACTTACAAATATTTGGCCATGGCTTTATAGATCACCTTGTCACTTCTGAACGTTATACCCTATGTTGACCTTAACATTTATTGGATAAATAATAGTTGGATTTTTCCTACGGTCCATCAGTTTTTCTTATCCCCGCTCTGTTTTGAAGCTATGGCGCAATAAAATTAAAATTTCAGAATTTTATCTCAAATTTCTTTGTTCAACTACTATTTTTATCAAAAACTATGCCAAAAACTTCGCTTTAAATTGACATGTCACACCCTGTACCCAAAATGTAGTCTTTATGCGTTTTTTGCCTTTTTTACATGAACATATTCGACGAAAATGGCTTAAAAATCTCATTCCTAAAAGCTAATTGTCTACTTACTGGCATTCATTGATCTTTTTCAAGGAAAAGTACAAAAAACGCAGAAAGGCTTACATTTTGGGTACAGAGTTTGATAGATGTAATAGCGCAGCGAAACTTTTTTGCTCCTTAAATCCAGTATGGAAAATTGTAACTAAATAAAAAAACCTGAGTTCGAACTTTCTTGAGCAATATATTCAAAACAGAACCGGAAAAATTGATAAAATATTGGAAAGGTTCAGCTAGTTATTATTTATATGTATATTTAACTCTGTTGTTTGATATCCTCTTCTTATCTTAAATCTTGGAAAACTGTTATGATCTTGTCTATCCCCAAAAAAACCTTCTCTGGAATCTCCTGGCGATTTTAGACCAATCAGTATCTTAAGCTCAAGCTCTTGAAAGGCTAATTAGTTTTCAGATTTATGGTTACTTGGAAAGTAACAAGCTCTGGTCATGTCTGGGCCATCTGGTTTCCATCATGCTGGCAAGACCACCGTACTAAAAGTGACTAGTGATATAGACTTGAATAATCCGGCAATTTTAGTTCTGTTTGATTTATCAAAGGCATTCGATAGTGTTAATCACATCTTGTTACTGCATAAGCTTTCTCATTTTCTTAGATTTACGGCTTCCCTTTCTACTCTTAGGTATTTGGAATATCTAATCAGAATGACACGAACGGGTTAAGGTGGATAATAAGTCATTTGATTCACTTCCCCTTGCGACTGGGCTACCTCAGAGATCAATCTTGCGGCCGCTGCTATTTGGTTTATTTATCAATGACCTTCCTCTAGTAGGCCGCGATGCAGCTTTATCTGAGCAAACCTACTGGCCTGTTCGAAGACAGCATCGCACATAGTAATGACGATTTGAGCAGAATCAACGCATGATCCAATATTAATGAACTGAAATTGAAACCCATTAAATCTCAATATATTTTTTTTCACAACAGTCCACTACATCTGTCTGAGATCCCACCAATAAAGCATCATCTCTGGTTAGTAATGTGAAAAATCTGGATATCGTATTGAACCAATATAAAAAACAAAAAATGTTATATTTACTCCAAACTCCGTAGGCTTTGGCCCTCACCCAGTCTTTTGCCTAAAGCAACCCGCTTAACCCCGACTTTATATAGCGCTTATACCTGTAGAAGGAGATCACGTTTAAAGATTGCTTACTCTTCGTTTTCGGACTTCATAAGATATGACCTTGTCTCGGCTTATCCATTAGTATTCTTCTTCAACTTGAAAGAATATTATAAGGTCGTACTCATTGGCGGACGGTACGGTATGTGGAATGGCGAAAAAGTGTGGCCCAGCCTTTTGAAGATCCAGAGATGGTAAGGATAGCAACATAGATCCGGGATGGTAATCTGGATTACATATCTACTGCAAGCCATTGCCACAAAGAGGGTGATGACGTGACTGAGTGACACGCGTGCTATAAATGTATGTTTCACAAAATAAACATTCCTGACGAGTCTTTTTTGGCAGGGCCGAAGCCTGGTCGAGTGAGCCTAACAAAGTATGGCCGACTGGCCTTAATCTTTTTCTGACATATAAAACCGACAGACTTATACAGAATACAGTTTCTCGAATATTCTACCACAATTTTCTGTTTACCTAACATGTTGTAAGTACTCTAATTTTCTAAAATTTTGCCAACATGGTGTTTAATTCTTATCATATATATTTCTGAAAAGGAATATAATATTGTCTTAGGCTGAGCATATCTGAACAACACATATTACCTCAGAGAAATGGTTAATTTCACTAACTCACAAACAAGAACGTTATTTTACCCTGTTTTACAAGCTATCATAGAAGATCCTTATCTTGTCCAAATCGCGCGTTTTTTAAATGCTCTCCCATTAAGTATCCAACACATATAAGTATACAGTTAATTTCTTTAAGAGCCTCGTTGATGCCCCTTTTTTAAGTAGATGCCCGTAATTTACTTGATTGTCTTGTCAGGGTCACTTCTCACAGCGATGTATTATCGCATATTATTGAAATTTGTTTTTCTATTAATTTAATACTTGTTCTAGTTTTGTTTTGTTGTTTTTCATCACTTGTTTTGTTAGCCTTAATATGCATAATATGCACTCAGCTCAGATTCTAATTTTATTCTAAAGCTCCATATTTATAATCATTAGTACTTCTTATTTATTATTGATTTGATATTATTCTTTTAAGGACTTCCTTCTCGTTAGAGACCAATTGTTTTACTAAAAGAATATAATCTTGTTTACTATCGCCCCTAATAAATGTAATGTTATGTTCAGAGGTTAAATGGTATAAAAAACATACCCAAATATCTTCAAGTCCTTTTTTTCTCGGAAATCATTAGGATCCCCCCCCCCCGCAAGATATGACCTATTCATAGCCTCCGAGTTTTATATCATCAAAGTTTATATAGCAAGGACAACATAATCCGACGATGTTGTATGCATAATAATGTTTTGAGCAGTAAAGTAACAATGCACAAATTGTAGGGAGTAACATTAGATTGGACGATTGTCTACCTAAGAAATATGTGTCTCTTCAAGAATCAAGCTCTTCACAAATTCTAAAAATATGCGATTTCTTAAGATGTAAATCTAAATTTATTCAGGGCTCTGCAATTCAATTTATTTATCCTTTAGCAATAAATAATCGTTTGTTTGTATCGAAAAATATAGTGGGAAAAAGGAAAGAAAAATAATAATAATTATAAGTATAAGAATAATGTAAATCTGGAAAATTATGGATTATAAAACCTGGACAAAATACAGATTAAATACTAACACTAAAATATAATTACAGGAGAAAAACAGATAATCAAAAAAAAAAAATCAAGAAACATTTAATAGCCTAAGGAAGCCTATGAAGGATATAGTACCAATTACAAGAGAAATACAACAAGGATATATTGGTTAATAAGCTTCTGAAAGACACCCACAGAGCGCGTTTTCTGCAAATCAGAAAGAACAGAGTTCCAAACACGAATTGTTAGGACAAAGAGAGAGAGAGTATCAGAATGTTTTCGTATCTAGAAGTTCATTGTACAACTAAAGAAGATCTTTCTGATAAATTAGTTTATGGAGGAATATAATGGCAGAAACACATCCAGGCCTCGAGGTTTCCTCGAGGTGTTGTTGAAATTTCCAACATGGGTTTGTAAATGAGGCAACACAAAACCAAGCCTAGCAGCTAGCCACAAGGCCTAGCTGCAAGGCGTGCTTTGCTCAGGCCTACTTCTGTCAACAGATGTACTAACAAAATTACAATGACAGCACCGTGCCCGATAGTATCATTTGTTTTCAATTCTCTGAGGCAAGCCGTGAGGAAACCTGAGAGAGGCCAGGCCTGAGGCTTGCTTGGCCCTAACTAAATCAGAGATGATGTGATTCTCACAATCGTTCATGAGATATATTGAATGTGTCAAATAAACTAAACGTCATCCGAATACAAATGAATACTGCAATCCTCGATCATATCTGGGAGTCATTAAATTAACTACAAAATAACAATCAGCTCAGCATGGACTCCTGGGGGACACCAATGTTTTTATTTTTTTTTTATCTTCCTAAACGATATTAATTTCTTTAATATTTTTCAATTTTGAGAACAGTCCAACGTAAAAAATCACATATTTAAAAAATAAAATAAATTAAATATCTACAAAAAAAAATCATTACTTTTTTTTCAATTCATTTTTGTTTAAATAATTTTATTGGGTATAAATGGCTTTTCAATGCATCTAATTATATAAATTTTAATGATAATTACTTATAATAATAATTATAATTCTTGTAATTATAATTGCTGCTCTTATTGAACCGCAAATGCTTCTTTAGACCAAGATATATAATTCGTCAACTGAAGAGTCGAGTGTCATCTGGAGATTGGAATAAGTAAAAAACTGTTATCAGTTTGTTATACTTAAATATCTAAGCTAAGGCTAAGTTTAATTACAGCTTTCGGTACCAAGATAAACGAATTTATTCCGAAAAATAAGAAAAAACGTAAAAATTATCCTGAATTATTATTTGAATTAAATTTTACCTTATTGTTTGCCCCCAAGGACTTATAACGTATATGCGCTTCTTCTAGAGTATATCGACATTACTGATTTGATGTTGTCGTCCATTATTTTTTCCCTATATTTTTAATAGGAAGAATTTCATTAGTTTATAGCTTAGAGGTATGAGGTTGACTCTAGATATTTTTCTGTTTAATGTGTGCGAAAGTCATAGCACTCCTTGTAGATTTTCTTAAGAGCCTTTACTAACCTTTGCTCCACCTTGCAGGTATCATGGGAAATATTATCATAAATTCCTAGACTTTTATAAGCTTTAAAAAATTTTACTGCACATTTTAATAGTACTTAGTTATATATCTACCTATATGTAGCTACTGAAACCGAGTTCGAACTCATAGAAACTTAAGTGAACTCTCACCTGCGTCTGTCTGCCTCTACTGCTAATTATGCAGATATATATAGTAAATCTGAAAAATAAATAAAATATTTCAAGACTGACATATTTATTGCGAAGAAATTTTACCAATCCATCAAAACAGCAATAAATTTACTTCTAATTCATCTTTTAATCAAAGTGACTACTATTGAAAGGCCGTGTCCAATTCAAGCATTCATGTCTGCTAACACTTTGCATAGATAAATTTCCTGATAAGCAGGTTTCTTACTTTGCTCCAAAACATTCATTTACAGGGGTATTCGCTATGTTGTCGTTGTAGGTTGAAGTCTCGTAAAATGTAGATATAAATTATCAATTTATTAACCACAACGTCACAAATCAATGACCAGCGACATATTATAGATTGTTGAATGTCTGAAAAAACGTTTTGGAAGATAATGATAGCAAATGCAAATCAATTATGAATTTTGTAGGTAGGTACCCGATCGACAGGCGCATATGAATTTGCTGTTAAAATTCATAGGAAAGAGAAAGTGCTACTGTGGGTCGTTAATATGTAATAATTAACCATACTTCAATAAATTGATATATTCAAGAATTTCGTTGACATTCCTTGTCGCCCACCGCCGGCCGGTTGTCTAGAAATTTTATATTTTATAGATATTCTTGCATATGAGTATAGATACAAATGTATCTATGAATTGATAATAAATAATATTATGAAAGTGTTAATAAAATTTTAAGTTTTTTTCCCTTTATTTTTATTTCAGTGAATTATCTTCGTATTGTATTGGATATCAGATGGCACCTAGTGCTTGCCAAAATCCACCAAATGCCCAAGTTGGTCCTCCCAAAATGACAACAGACACTTCTATATCTTGGCCACCAAGCTTCATGGTAAAGGTAAATTTTTTATTTCACTTTCATTTAATCTAATATTATTATAGAACATAGATATTAATTTTTTTGTTTACAAACATTTTCTATTTTTCAATTAATCAATCAATCGGTCGAGAGGAAGTTCTGTACCAGAAATTTATTAACGACACGGGAAGTGTTATCATAAAAGTTAACACACAAAACTCAAGGACTTCTAACACTGATAATATCAAAATTTTCGCCTTAGAATCCTAGAAGATCAATTTTGGGGAACGGTATTTTTTCACTTTTGGGCTAAATCCTTTTATCCCATTCACCAAAAAATTTTGACTTTTTGCTTTTGAATCTTTGAAAGTAGCTCTTTTAAACGATACTTCACACAATACAAAAAATATATATATTTTTTTAGGGGACCCAACCCGCTCCCATTACAGATTGAAACAAATGTTTCTTTCTCTTTGACTGTTGAAATATATGCGCGTTACAAGGACATGAGATTCTGCCAAATATCAAATTCCTACGTGACGTCGTTTTCGAGAAAAATGTCTGTGACAGATAGACGTGCGGAACAAAGAGTGCTCTTATAAGGGTTCCCTTTTTTCCATTAGAGGTATAAGAATAAAGATAAAAATTTGATCCGGATTTGCTAATATCCGGAAATCCGAGTATCCGGTTCTGAAGACTGTTCAATTTCTGAAATGCGGTTAACCGGATAATCCGGCTCTTAGTATCCGGATAATCCGGCTCTTAGTATCCGGATAATCCGGATATAGGCAATGCAAAATTGAAAGTTTCTTCCAGATTGCATTGTTTCACCAGGAAAATAAACTTCATTACATTTCCATTTTCCCCGAAAGAAATAATACGACGGTGAATCATTATATTTGAACTTAAAGGAAAAAGAATAACAGCTTATGTTCTATATAAAATCCTGATTTAGAAACACATTTTTCCCAGCGTATAGGCAATTTTGATATGCCCTTCTCGTAGAAAGAAGTCGGTCTTGTCTCCAGCCAATTGCGCAAATAGCCCTAAACCTCCTCATCGTTGCTGAATCTTCGCCCCTTAGGGCTTCCTTGAGAGGACCAAATAGGTGAAAATCGCAGGGCGACAGGTCCGGGCTGTAGGTGCTCAAGTATCTCCCAGCCCAATCGCTTCAATTCTTCTCTGGTCAGGATGGCTGTATAGGGACGAGCGTTGTCATTAAGAAGTTTCACTTCTTTCATCGATAGGTCATGTAGTTTGCGGCGATAATTCTACTCTAACCTCACTTAAAATGTGACAGTAATAGGCCTCATTAATTGTCCTGCAGCCATGCAAATCAAAATCGAGGTACAACAACCCACGCTGGTCGAAAAAACTGTAGCCAAAACATTGCCTGCTGATTGCCGTGACTTGGCTTTCACTGGCCACATGATAACGTGAGTGAGAAACATGTCACCCTCTTCCTGAAATCTCGCTAGGAGATGCTTACACACATGTAGACGATGCATGTGTATTTATGGAAAACATGCTCCCATAACTTATACTAACCTCCTATGCAATCTCATTGGTGGTCAGACGCCTGTCACTATTAAAAAGTTGTTTTACACGGATGATATTATCGTTAATGATGCGCGTGTGGGGTTCTGGATCTCATTTTCAATATTCTCACGACCCTCCACAAATTGTTTATGCCATGCAAACACTCTATCTAGCTCATGAAAGCGTCTCATGCTTGAACTGTGCAGTCAATCTCTTCAATATTTGTAATATTTGTGGTTATCTTCAGTAAGGTTATTTCATAATTTTGATACTCTCGATAACGAGAGTAAGACTGGACCATGACACCTATGCATATGCAATTAATACTCAGCTGAAAGTTTCTGTTTGATGAATGGTTGTCATTCGGTTAACTTTTTATACCATACATGAAATCTATACGGTCTACTAAGTTTGTCATTCCATTTGTAACGCACAGAAATAATGATGGTAGAGCAAAACGGATTGGAAAACCACGCATAATATTAAAAGTTATTTTGATTTTTGCATGTCCGTCTATCCGTCTACCCGTCTGTCCTAACGATAACTCGAGACCGCGTGTACTTAGAGAGTTGAAATTTTGCACACTGGCTTTAAAAACACACAATTGAGGTCGAAAGTGGGACAAATCAGGTAACTCCTTCATAAGACTGCCATAAAAAAATTTCGTTTTTCAATATATATTTTGACACTGCCTGAGAACGTCTCAACGTAGAGAGCAGACATTTTGTGCCCAGTGTTTTCATAGAAATAGTAAATAAAATTTCGGAAATGAACTAAATCGGGCAAACCGTTTTTGGTGTTGCCATATAACAATTTATGTTTTTTATGTATATACTATGAAAACAATCAGTTCTAAACAATACAAATACATTACAATGCAATTGTATTGTATTGATCAGTCCTAGACGTTTTTATTGTACTGAAAAATTCTTCAGTATATATGAAATCCTATGAAATTGGTTATAATCATTTTTACTGCTCGACGAAACGTTCTAGAAATATGTAGATGTGAAAATCCACTTTAACATTCAAATTTACAAAGATGGTTGACTAGGTATACGAAAATAAATACGAGCACTAAATTAAGGTATCATATAAGTCTTTTTCTTGTTTTCTATTACGTTTCCATTCACACGTTTCACTTTTGGATGTTTGCCTTAATGAAATATGTTTTGACTATTATTTTCTTTCTAATTTTGTTTCTGGTTTTACTAGGCAACAGTAAACATTTTAAAATTTTGATGGAATTTTATGTGAGAAGATATAACTACATATTTAATTTTGCAACCATCATCGAAGGTCGAAACATGCGCAAAATTGCAGAAAAACCAATGTTCTTATAACTTCCATAAAAATATTCCAAAATGCTCTATGAACTTAAAGCAATATTTACTATCATATTATCCAGAATGTGTTAAATTTGCAACTTATTTCATCCTTCGCATATCATTTCTTATTGCAAAGTAATGCTTCTATTTTTTATTTATTTGCCGCGCCGCGCCGCTCCCGGGCTTAAATGTAGTTTTAGAAGGAAATTGTTTTTAAGTCCAACAGCAATGGACTCAAGCAAGTTAAAATTTCTTACCATTTGTATGTTGTTTTAAGATATAAACCAATAACGAAATGATGCCCCACACTTTAATGCACCCGATTGTGAAAGAACATTATTTTTACTAAGCCTGCACTTAGGTTTACCATAAGTACTTACAAATTAAAGTAATAAAATTGCTTCTATAATGCTTATATCGCATTTATTACCTGAAATGGGAAATCTCAGCTCTAAGTCCTCGGTAGTATAGTGGTAAGTATCCCCGCCTGTCACGCGGGAGACCGGGGTTCGATTCCCCGCCGGGGAGGATTTTTTTTTTATTTTTTCTTATATTATACCATTTATTAATTATAGCCAGACTCACCTCACACTCAAATACAAATTTTAATCCAAAATTTAATTTGCATAAGTCAAGTAAAATTACGGAAAACTATATTTAGATTGACGGTGTTGCGCCGGCGATGTCGTCTTGTTGCAGCTGCCAGTAGAATTAGTTCTCATCATTTGGTGAAAACCTGGTGGCGTGGTGAATTCACCAGATATTATTGTCACATAGAAGGCATAAGGCTTAGATCACATGCATATTAGACTAGATATAACACTCGTTTTACATAATTTGCGGGCAGAAGATTCGCACAATCTAGATGTTGTGATGATAATCTATTACGGCACGGGTCCAAGATAGAGAAAGCGTGGTAGAGCTCTCCCAAAAATAAAATCACTTGATAGAGCTCGTTTACGTACAACATGTGTGTGTACGATAAAGTAGGCTATTCCCGACCATACTATTTACCAAGTCCTATGACGATTATGTTTGCCGCGTAAGAACTCATTCCTTATTTAGTTTCCGTCCATCGAAACCTTTCCTATATATACCCAAAATGGTTCCATCCACATGCTGCTATGGTAGGTATGAATGATCTTTATGTTCATTAGTCAGTGATCTGTGGCAGCTAGCGCACGCGTGAGAGATCTAGCATTTCTTAACTAGACGAAGTATGGTAATTGATTTTAAGTAAGTACTTTTATAGTACGCTTTTCTTGCAGTTATCAAATAGTATTCTACCAGAAGGTATTGAGAAATCTGGATCTTCTTACAGAAGAGGAAGAGGAAAAAATTGTTGATTGATGTACTGAACTGACAAATTCGGCTTTCCACTTAGATCTAAAGACTTGGTTGATATTGTCCAACAAATTCTAAATATTAACTAAAGAAAAACGCCTTTTAAAGGAGACGACCTGTTAAAAACTCTTTGTCGGTATTTAAAAAAAACAAAATCATCCTAAGATTGCATTTGTTTACATCAAAAGGTATCACCAAAGGTAGAGTTAATAACTGAAATTTAGAAGCAAAAATTATAGCAGTTATTCCCTTTGTCGATGAGCACAAATCCCATCTAACTCTAGATTTAAACGACAATAATTTTGTATGCTCTTCGACCGAACACTGCAATCTAAGGACGTAAGGGAAAAGAAATGGAAAAGTACCACGGCGAATTGAGAAAAGCAACCTGAAAATGCACATAAGCTCTAGCAAAAGTAAAATTTTGCCCACTGTGGAAAATTATTTTGGAAACATGAGGTTTCCGCTTGTGGAGTCCTTCCATTAAATCCAAGTGCTGTCAATTACTCAAAATGTGTGCGGAATTCAAGCAAATCAAAAAAGTATTTCGGAAATATTTTATATAGCAATTGAAGCTAGAAGCGAATTGAGAAAAGTGGTAGAAGGAATGCTATAATTAACATTAAAAAAAGAAAAGAAGGCGACATAAATTTTGACAGTACATGAATGCAAATCAATTTCAATGACTATGACAATGGCACTTTCCAATTAACAGCAAAGGATTCTTTGGTGAGAATTTTAAATGATTTTATTGACATTAATTCTTGTTCAAGAAAGTTATTTTTTGGATTCTTTGAATTCTCCGGCACAACAGCAAAAACGAAAAAAGTCTGATTTATTATTTCATCACACAACTCATTTACTTTTGAGTGGAAAGCTTCAAATCTTGGTTTGAATTATCAGCATGTCCCAACTATCGAAAAAAAAAACAAATGAAAAATAAATGAATGGAAAGAAATGAAAAATGAAAAAAATCAGATTAATTTAAAGCGAATCGAACCTCTGTAAACACGCAGTGGGTTGAAAACAGAAAAAAGCATAAGGAAAATAAGCGTTTCGTATAGGCAGACACCTTATACTCTTCAGTGCGGCTTGGTTTCTGCCTGCCATAGACGCTTGAAAAAGATCAAACTGATCCCACCTCATATAAACTCAGAATAAAATTCTGCGTGTAAATTGTATGGGGCAATTCTCCCATATATCTCAACAAGGGGGAATAAACAAGATTACTATAATTTATTACCGGGTATAATGGAGAACAATCTTACTACAAGATATTCAAATTTAAGCAATATACATTTCTGAGTATATTTCTTTTTGAATGACTCAAATCCGTCAAAAAATGACAAAGTTATTGAAGTTTATAAAACGGAAATTAAAAACGGCGAATCTGGTGATGACGTCACGGTACATAACACGCACGACGCCAGTTTGCACAATATAATATTTATAAGACGATATTTTATGAAATACATCCAAAACAAATCCAATCCCGAGCAGTTTCTATCACGGCGGTGCATCAACTACACTCGCGCTGCGTTAGACCGCGAATTATTGTGTATCGTGACGTCATCATGTTAGAGCGCGTTTTTGAGAATGCGGCGCTAAAATAGCTATAACTTCGTCACTTTTTATCCGATTTCAATAATTCTTTCACTGAATTAATTGTTTTTTTTATGACTATGATTGTGCATAATTAACTAAAATAGTCGTTGTTCCTCATTTTATTCTTATTCATTCTTGAGATTAATGAGCAAGAAATAGCCAAAATAATGATTCTACTTAACTCGTCGACTTATCATCTTAGAATCAGATATACCTATAAAAATATTAAGACTGAATGTCAAATTAATGTAGAACTAAATTTTAATTTGTTACTGAATATAAGTACATACTTCCGTTATGTAAAATATAAAAATATACTAAAAGAAAATATTTGAAAATAACGACAAGATTTTTTATAATTCTCATTGAGTTTAAACTTGGCTGGAAATTGGATACTTTTTCACCAGAATTAGATGTTTGGTGACCGATAAATAATAATTTCTAACTAAAAAATCTTATGACAATAATATTAGTAGCATATTTTGATTGTACAGTAAATACTAAGAATACAATCCTTTTCTTATATTAATAATTTATTTTTGACTACTGATTTTGCGCAATTTTCTATTGAATGTTATGAGTAAAGTGAAAAAAAAGATATGTGGCTAGTAATTGGGTACCCTACATGATTGTATCTGTCTCTACTAAAAATTTCTCTATTAAGAAAATGCTTAGAGATAATTCTGGTAAAGCTCTACCAAGCTCTACATATGTAGTAGTATCTCCACTCTAAAACTGAGAGAACGTAGTTTTATAATTTTGGTAGAGAGATCAGAAAAAAAAAACATGAAACTGGCTTAAAAAGTGAATTCATTGAAACCTTAATGTTAGCGGAGTTACATACAAAAAATTTTATTAAAAAATATGGCTTAGCGAGCTGGAGTGGCAGCTGCAGTTGATGATTATTTATTGTTGAATGAAGATGATAACAATAGAAAAAAAAAACAGAAAAAAAACACTGGAAATGGTGTCGAAAATTAAGGTTTTTATGCACGCTTAATTGAGGAACTAAGAACAGAAGGTCCCGGAGCATATAAAAACTTTTCTTTGACTTGTTGTTTTTCCAACAACTGATTCATTAATCCAAAAGATGGACACAAATTAGAGAAAATCATAGATAAATATTAATAATTGAGCATTAGAGTAATATTTTCTGGAACCATCCCACAGATCTGTATTTTCATTTCCTGATCTAAGCAGACAATTGGCTGCAATTACATTGTCTTTTCTTGGTATGACCGTTAACAAGGTACCTAGTTTGAAGATTTCATCATCTTAGGAAGCGCAATTTTTCTATAAACAACAAGTAAAAAAGCTATAATTGGTCTAAAACCAATTTAATTTTTATGATAGCCTAGATGAATGCCCGCATGTAATTTCGTATGACCACCTCTCTGTGGTGTTATAGTACTAATGTTGAGTGACGGTTGTATGAAGCTGAATGCACACCCGTCCTGAAGAGACCTCCCATGCCCTCACCTGAAGTGTTACAGAGGATCAGATCTTACGATCTTCGGTGCCTTTCCCCGCTACCCAATGATACTGCTGGTACTTGAATACAATGTCCCTAACGTCGTTAATTCTGTTAAGAAGGACAGTTAATCAGCCCTCATCGGGTAGGCCCCAGGGTGTAGGAGGAAAATAGCAAAAACTTAGAGGGCCAGGCCATATCTGACTTTATGTCCATATCTTAAAATACATCAAAAAAATTACAGGAATAATTCAACTCGCTAATCCAAAACTTCGTTTATACGCTAACACTAGACCAAAGTTAATCGTTTATTCATTCAATAAGTTCCTGGACTAAAATAAATTGCTACTCCATTCCCTGATTGGGGCACTATGTATTCTTTCAAAAGAAGGTTAATGATAAAGTGATTGAAGTAGGCAATCTAGTATCCTAAAGTAAATAGTGACGGCATATACTAACTGGTGGTAATACCAGGTAAGCTATCACTTCATTCCCTTATTGGGAGCAGTATTCTTAACCAAACAAAAACTTTATGATGAGAGTATCACGTATCAACTTCAGTGGCTTAAAGTATATTGTTGCGTTATTCCCCGACTGGGATCACGTTACAAATAAAAATCTATACTAAAATCAACAAACATTTCGGGATCAGAATTCTTAAAAATAAATTGTATGGAAATTCAATCAAGTACTAAACTTTCGCCTCCGTGATGTGCTGTAATTTTATAAATATAATAATATATAATATATAAATTTTTTTATTTCCTGGGTAGTGCGTCGTAGATTTGCGACTCTGTTGAAGGCAGTGTTGTAGACTAGGCGCAATAATCATCGCTGGAACGAAATTATGGGATTGCCCCGTATTGAATTCTAGGACTTTCCCTTTTTTATTTATTTTTCGTTTTTTTTATGCCCTAGATGAAATCTATAGGGTATACTAAGTTTGTCATTCCGTTTGTAACGCATAGAAATAATGATGGTAGAGCAAAATGGAACACCCACGCAAAAAATTCAAAGTTATTTTGATTTTTGCATGTCCGTCTGTCCGTCCGTCCGCCCGTCCGTGCGCACGATAACTCGAGAACGCGTTCACATAAAAAGCTGAAATTTTGTACACGGCCATTAAAAAAAAAGTAAAATTAAGTTCGAAAATGAGACAAATCGGGCAACTCCTTTGTGGGGCTGCCATACAAAAATTTCGTTTTCCACTATATATTTGGACACTACCTGAGAACACGTCGACATAGAAAGCTGAAATTTGGAACATTGTGTTTTGATAGTAATAGCAAATAAAATTTCAAAAATGGACTAAATCGGGCAACTCCTTCTTGGTGTTGCCATATAAAAATTTTGGTTTTTTTAATATACTTTGAAAGCGATCAGTCCTAGACATTTTTATTGTACCAAAAGCTTCTTCAGAATAAGAAATCCTATAAAATTGGTTACAATCATTTTTTCTGTCCGACGAGCCGTTCTAGAAATATATGCTAGAAACCAATGCAAAAAATCAAAATTGCTCAAATGGGTGACGATACGAAATTTCATACGGGCATTCATCTAGGGTATCATAAGAATTGGTCTTAGACCAATTCTAGCTTTTTTCCTTGTTTATTGTTTAGAGCAGATATCTGCCCCGACATTAGTTCGGCTCCATCTTGGTACTCATATATGGGCATGGCTTTTCTTGCGATTGAGAGAAGGAAAGATGTCTCTGAATCACTCCGTACGGAGCGTGTTTGTCAGTCACAGCTTATACTCCAAGTTATTTCCAGTATCTCTATATTTACAAATTCTTTGTTTTATTGCTTATGCGCAACTAAATGCAGAATTAAAAGGTTCTTCAAAGTTATAGGTCTCCCTTTTTTCCTTTACTCGATGTTTATATAGGCTCGTACCTATTAGACCGTTAAAGGCCATGACACAATGATGGCTCCGGTTCTGGTTTTGGGTTTGAGAGCGAAGCCTGTCAAAATCAAATGTGAGGTATGGCAGTGCAATTTAACACAATGGCGGCTGCGGCTCTGTTTAAGTTGTTAGTTGATTTTAGAGGGGCACGATGTCATCGTATGAGGAACAACTGATTGAATTACTGAAGGAAAATCCTTTTCTTTATATCAAAAGTGAAAAGGATTACAAAAATAATTTCAAAAAAGATAAGACCTGTCAGAAAATAAGTGGGTAAATGGGTATTCCTAGTTAGTGTGTTTTTATTTTAATTGTATTGGATTTAAATATTAAGGCACTTTGTGTTTTTCTTAAAAGTCTGAGATAAATATAATATTTTATTAGTAAAATTTTTAGTTTATCCTATTTCCCATGATTTTATTAATCATTCAAGTAAAAGTCTTGTTTTAAAGTGGAATAAAATGAGCTTTCTGTATTTAAAGGCGATGATGACACACGATTTAACTTCTTCTCTACGAATCTACGAAGCCGCCATTGTGTCATAGCTGGCTTACATTTCAACGATTTGACAAAAGGTGGCTCTGGTTCTGAACCCAGAGCCAGAGCCGGAGCCATCATTAGTGTTGGTAGATGGTTGTGTTGAAAATTCCCTCCAAAATAGAAATTCCCACACTTTTCCCACAGATTATAATGCAATTTCCCACATTTTTCCCTTGAACGAAAAGCCATAGAAATACACTAGAAGGAACAACTAGAGTAATATTTCAGAACAAATTCATTTTTACTGATAACAATTTCAAATAAACTACATATCTAACAGTCAAGCAAAAAGCTCACTCATGAGAAAGCCTTCTTCCTCTATAAAAGTATGTTCGCGTTATTCGTATTCTTCATTACATTATATTAGTTATGTGTAGTACATATTCTGAAGAGTCCCTTTGGAAAAAAAAGCGCTCTAAAAAACTTCCTGAAGCGCTTTCCTAGAAGCTTGCTGCGCTTCCCATTCATTACTACGCATATGTAAGCATTTCATTGTTCTAAAGAAGCATTCCAAGAGGTATGCTATGATGGGCGACAAAGAGTTTTGAAGATGTCTTCTGAAAAGCTTAATTTTGAATAATCATCGCATCGCAGTGCTTCTTCCTTAATCTCATAAGAGACCTTCAAGACTGCTTCCCGAAAATATTAGTAGGGCGCTTGCAACCGTAAGCATCTCTATGAGGCTAGGCCATGAGTATAGAGAAAGGCAGCGGTGCAGACTTCCGAAGAAGCGCTTCAGTGGACTAATCTTCTATAGAACTTCCAAGCGACGGATATAGAAGCTCTTGAATTAATAAATTGTACTTATTTCGGAATCGCTGTTTTCTCGTCTTGTCGCTTATACCCATTCAAGTTCTCAAAGCTTTTATTTCAGAAATGCGTGATATTTTAAATTCATTGTTTTGAACGTGCTATTCCAAGAAATATGTAGCTATAAATTGTCTCAATTTTTTATATTTTAGTAATATTTCATGCTCAATTAATAATGTTGTCTTAATTATGCAGAAAAATTCAATTATTGTGTAAAACTTCAGACAATATTTTTGTGTATAACTTTTCCCACGATTTTGTTCTAAGAGACGCGATTATTCCCTTTTCCCTTTTACAATTTTTTGGGGGTGAAAATTCCCATAATATGGGAGAATTCCCTCAATCTACCAACACTGCCATTGTGTTATGGCCTAGGCTCCTGCTCGGCCTCTTGAGCAACTATCTGACTTTTTCCTTTCTTTGTCAACTAGTCTATTTTCCGCAAACAGATTTTCTTTTGCCCGATATCGGTTCACTCGTGGATTATTCTCTGGTTTCAATCAAATAATTTATAGTGTGCGTAATTAACTATAGGATGCGATTTAATTCACCACTTCTCATCCACTTGCTTCGCCTGTCACGATCAAGAAGAACCTTCTCGTCTTTTTGTGTTCCTCTTCTTCCACCATCGTTCTTGGCCCATGTTTCTCCGTACTTCGAGTGGTACATTTCCTTCTACTGACAGCTATGCCTTGGATATCGAGGTATAGATGTCAGTGAGATAACTAGATTGTTCAGGTCTGCCATCATGCGACCATAACAGTAGAAGTTTGATTTTTGAACTGGTTCTTCGCATTTAGAACGGTTCGTCGGACCGTAAAATTAGTTATAACCAATTTAATAGGATTTCATTTTCTGAAGAACTTTTCAATAAAATGAAAACGTCTAGAACTGGTCTTTTTCTCAGTATATACGTAAAAAATGTAAATTTTTATATGGTAACACTAAGAAGGGGTTACCCAATTTGGTTCATGTTTTTAAATTTTATTAAAACGTCTCTCGAATAGCTTAGCTTAATGTAGTTTTATTTTTCTGCGTTCTTTTTTATTTTTATTATTTTATTCTAATATTTTCCTCACTCATTTAAATATTTTTAATTTATTTTGGATCACAATATTTTAGACTTAATTTAGTATTAATTTTGTAGTAATCAGCTTTTAATGAAATTTCTTAAATAAATAAATATTTAAAGGAAAATCAAAGACCTCCAGTTTACAATCCAGAAGATTATGCGCTGTCGCTAAAAAAGTTTGGAAAACGACAGAATGGAAATTCCAAGTCAATCTACGACAACAGTGAGAATGATAAAAATCAGGATAACGTTCGAGCCGCTACTCTACCTTCTAAATATTCCGAATATAAGTAAGTCCTTTGATATGTATATGTATATGTGTGTATGTACAGGTTTAACAAATAAATTGATTTTTGAATTGTCTTTTTAAAATATATTAGAAGTCCAATTCCATCACCACCTGAAACTGATACTGAAATGAGCTTACGCCAATTTGGATCCATCACAGATCTCCTTACAAAATTACGATCGGATCTAAGAGCCTCTTTTCCAAGGTAGCTTTATCTTTTATTAGGAAATACATACATATGAACTTAAATTCCATTATTCACTTTTATTTTTAGTTTCGTACAAGAGTTCGTTTCATCTCCGTTGGACGGTGTTAGTCTTCTTCTTGAAGTGCTACGAGCAATTCAACTAAGTCAAACAGTAAATGTTAGCATTCCAACGGCAACATCATCAATGCCACGAAATCCGCAATCTTATCAAAGACGAGCTTTACTGGATGAACTAGCATGCTTGTAATTAACTTCTTCTTCTAATATGAAAGTTCGTATAAACAAATTCCAAATTTCAGACAATGTTTAAGTATATGTTGCTGCCGTTCACCTGAAGCTAGTGCTCGATTAGGTACAACTCCGGTTGGTTTATTACCATTAGCTGCTTCTGCGACAGGGCAAGGAATTCGAGCTAGAATATTAGCGCTACAATTATTAACAGCATCATGTGATAAGTGTTCTATTGGTCATGGGTCACAAAAGAGCATTTCAGCTGGTCATTCTGCTGTATCTGAAGCACTTTCTACACTAAGACTAAGATGTAGTGAGCCGGTTAGATTCAGACTCTTGGTTGGTATGCTGAATAGTGGTGGTGGATCAGGTGAACTTCAAGCATTCGGAATTAAGTATGGGTTTTTTTTCGTAAAATTAAATTGAAAAATATATTTTTTTTAATAATTTTCAGATTTTTAAATACATTTTTGGAAAGTGCTGAGAATCTACAAAATAGATTGTATCTTCAGGCCGAGTTGTTTCAAGCTGGATTCGATCCTAATAGTATAACAAAAGTGAGTATGTGTAATACTTTTCGACTACGTTGATTGTTTTTATTTCGCTTCTTGGTTGAATTAGAACGTATAGATTTAAACCAATTTCATTTGTCATCAAAGACTCTTAGTCATAAGAAGACAGTTTGATAAGGCACTGTTGAATCTGGAACCAAGTAAATTCGTAGCTTGATTACTGGTAAAATAATGACTGGTAAGCTGAAACTACAAGGCGAGAGACTTTGGCCTCCAGAGAACACTTTTTTGATCTCTAAAGACCCAAAAAGTCTCTAAAGAGACCAAAGCTCTAGAGACTTTTTTGTCTCCGGTCTCCTGTCGTGTATTTTAAAACAAATAGGTCTGCAGATTCGCTCTCCCGTCTCCGAAATTTGCTCATCTTACATCTCCAGGCTTCCGGAGGCTATTCCAGGGTTCTGGTCAGCTAAGTGTATGTAGGCGAACTCGGAAAGGAAAAGGAATTAAGTGGAGTGAGTTTGACAACTTGTTACAAAGAAATTAATAAAAAAATTAATATAACGGATTTAGGGGAAAAGATTTGTTTCGTCTAAAGAGTTCTGTTTATTAAAAAAAAAAACATCGCACAAATTGGTTGTGTTATCCTTTATTTTCAAATAAAGGATATAGTTTTTTAAGCTTTTTCACTTTTCGCACAATTTATTAATATTAATAACTTTTTCGGTAATTCTTTCTAATAATCTCTTACTTAACAGTTAACAAAAATCTCTGGAGATCTCTAGAGACCAAACTTCAAATTTCGTGTATACACTTCAGAGACGTGTCATTTTTCAAATGGTTTCTAGAGACATTAATATTTTGATATCCAGAGACAAAAGTCTCTTGCTGTATAAATATTTTGGAGATTTCAGTCTCTGTAAACCGGAGACCACAGACCAAAACTGTTTCACCGTCTATCTTTACTTTTAAGCGTATATCTTTGATTTTAGGCGCTTAGGCTGATTCCTTAGAGATTATGGAACAATTATAAAAAAGATTTGGTTTTTTTTTGCTTCGACATTGATATATGAATTTTGTCATTACAGTGGCAGAATCTCTCCTAGATTTGTAGATTTTACTATATGGGATCCATTGTTCACATGTTTAATCAAATATTACCTCTTCCTGCCCCCGTTGCTTGAAAACATGATTTGATTTTTCCGTGTCGAAGGTTTACATTTTTCGAAAGAATTTTTGTTAGTAACTAACTCATATCATATTTGACTGATAACTTTCCAACTACTTAGAAACTAGTCCACGTTCAGCTTTTTTTCGAAAATGGAGAGGGTAACGACACCTCTAATTATCGAAAAATTGCAATCACTTCGATTCTTTCGAAGGTTTTTTATCTCCAAATTATAGAAGTATCTAGAATCCAATCAACGATCGCCAATATGACTTCCAGACTGAATGCTCATCTGGAGGCTTTCGGGATTTTCTTACAGAACTTTGGAACCGTAGACTTCATAATTTTGGTGAGTCCAAAATCATTGCCCTAAATATTTCAAAGGCATTTGACAGAGTCTGGCTCCTGTACTTTTAGCCAATATTAAAGCACATGGTCTCTCCCTTCTTCTTCTAATATTGATTGACATTTTTTATCTAAACACCTAATGCGAATTTGATACATGTAAGGCTCAAAGCTGTCTCATCTCCTTAAAACAAGATCATCACTTAACTACTGCCGGATGGATCATTAATTTCCAATTTACTGTCACTAAGTATTCTTATCATTAATACATATTTCTAGTGACATCCTTTCTAGTCACACCTTTTCTGTAAGAAATATTTCAGTCCATCGAATTTAGCGAGAATAATTTCATATACGACTCTTGTAACAGCCAAATATCCTGACCATAGCTCTTCAAGTAGTCGAATAATCGTCTTACCTTCATTCAAGGCAGTAAGAGGTGGGAGGTAAGCAGCGCAAACATGGCCGAGTAGTGGCTGACTTGTCAGTGTTGCCGATCACACAAACTCGCCGCGACGACCTTTATGACGTGACGTCGCAGCAGAATACTGAATAAGTTGGCAATTTTTAAAGTAGAGTACTGTCGCTTTAAAGTAGGACATTGCCCCCTGACTGTTCTTCTAATTATCGCAATCCAAATAGTTTACTTCGTTCACTTCACTGTCTGAAATAAGACTGCCTTCTGGCGGTGAAAAGTCCCGTAGTCCTAGATGTGGCTTGTCCTTTCTCCGAAAGTTGTTTATGTCCGTACTTAATTAGTCATTCCACGCGAAGTATGTAGATGTAGCTTGTCCTTTTTCTATCAACGTAATAATATACTTAGCTGAAGAGTCCATAGGAGGGCCCCTGTATTCAGTGAAGAGTATTCTAGATCCACAGGCCGACAAACTGACTAAACGCAGATGAGAATATCCTATGAAAGAGAGAAGAGAATAAATCTCATGCAAATTTTCCTAAAACCAACTCTTTTATATTTTCCTTTATCGTGCTGACTGATTTTATTGAAAACCTCACATGTGATGTTGTTTCGATTCTATTTTTCTTATGGAAATATAATTTCCTTCTTACGGGCAAGGTGTTCATATTCCATTTTTATGGTCGCAGCGTGCTGCATAAAGTAGCATGCTACATGTATGATGCCGACAGATGTAGAATAGACCCTGTTTAGATGGGTCAGTATAAGGTGCGCTTTGAGATGCCTCAAAATGCCCTTCATTATTACATCAACCAACTTGCTGCTCTCGCTGGTTTCAGTCCGTGGAACAAATATATCGACTAATCATGTAAAGTAACACCTACACACTGCAATGCTTGAAACTGGAATGATTATGTGACTCATAATGCCGAATAAAAATACGTGATGCCTCAAGTGCTGCTATGCTGTCTGCGAAATTTAGGTTGCACTTCATTTCTGCCCCCAGCCAACATCCTACCTACAAATTTCGTGCGGCAGAGGCAGCACACTGACCCATCTAAACAGGGTCATAGCAGTGTTCACACTGCCATACAGCAAATGTGCTGCGATGAGTGACAGAACAATACGAAGGATGAAGAAGATACTTTTTATACCCTAGATGAAATCTAAAGGGGTATACTAAGTTTGTCATTCCGTTTGTAACACCTCGAAATAATGATGGTAGAGCAAAATGGATTGGACACCCATGCATAATATTAAAAGTTATTTTGATTTTTGCATGTCCGTCCGTCCGTCCGTCCGTGCTCACGATAACTCGAGAACGCGTACACTTAGAGAGCTTAGAGAGCGGACTTTAAAAAAAAAAGAAAAATTAAGCTCGAAAATGAGACAAATCGGGCAACTCCTTCGTGGGGTTGCCATACAAAAATTTCGTTTTCCGTTATGTATTTGAACACTGCCTGAGAATGAGTCGCCGTAGAGAGCTGATATTTGGTACGTGGTGTTTTCATTGTACTAGCAAATAAAATTTCAAAAGTGGACTAAATCGGGCAACCCATTCTTGGTGTTGCCATATAAAAAATTAGGTTTTTTATGTATACTGTGAAAACGATCAGTCCGAGACATTTTTATTGTACTAAAAACTTCTTCAGAATATGAAATCCTATAAAATTGGTTATAATCATTTTTTCATTCCGACGAACCGTTCTAGAAATATATGCGAAAAACCACTGCAAAAATCAAAATTGCTCAAATGGGTACCCATACGAAATTTCATACGGGCATTCATCTAGGGTATCATAGAATTGGTCTTAGACCAATTCTAGCTTTTTCACTTGTTTCTTTTCAACTTAATTTATATCAAGCAAACTTTTCAACTCTCTCTCCTTCGTGCCAGAAAAAAAAATGGTATTCAATCCCAGCTAGGGCTTAATCCTGTCGTTCATGGCAGCACATTCGTTATGTGGCACTGTGAACGCTGCTATGCTACATCTGTCGTCATCATACATGTAGCATGCTGCTGCATGCAGCACGCTACGACCATAACACCATTGTGCAAATCTTACGACCGAACAAAATTCTAAACGCGGCGGAGAACAATCACTTTTGGTAGTGAAGCAAGAATTTTAACTTTTGTAGCAAAGAATTTCTTCTTTCACCACAACATAAAGCCTTCGACATTCAGCCTATAACTCCATTTAGTTGGTTACAGAGGGAACTTGCGCCGGCCGTTCGAGAGCATGGAAAACTTTCGTATCGAAACTTAGATGCTCCCTTTTTCTTACTCCCCACCTTGATTACCTACTCAATATTTATTTAATACTAATACCTAATACCAATATTTTCTTTAGACAATTTCATCTACTTCACCCTGGTTAGAAAAGCTTCGTGCAGAAATTAAACATTTTGAAGAGATTAAAATTGATGTAGAAAAATTGCAACTCCAGGCAAGAGAGTCAGAACGAATTCGAAGTCAAATGGTGATATTGGAGCGAAGAGTACAAGTAAAATTCTGAAATTAATTCACAATAAACAAATCAATAATAATAATTTAATTCTCAACAGATTTTACAAGAGGAAAAAATTGTACTAACATCAATGGAGAGACGATTACAAGAGCGGTGTGCTGAGCTACAACGAGAAGTGTTTCGATTACAAGGAGCTCATAGTGAAAGTTATAAAAGCTTGGAAAAACGTCCAATTGCATTGCCACGTCATGTTCCTCCAACAAGCAAACAAGGTTCATCTGAGCATGAAGATGAAGGCATAAGTAGCTCTGAAACAGGACCATCTCTTAGTCCAGTTCCAATTCTTATACTCCCGCAAAATAATTCACAAAAGTTTAGCATACATTTAAGCAGTCAAGAGAAATACGATCATAAAGATGATGAAGCTACCATTGAAGATGTTATTGAAGAATTGGAAAATATCGTTAGTGATGTTGAGAAAGAGATCATAATCGAAATCTCATCAAAAACAATTGGAGGAGATAATGAACGAACCGAAAAAGTAAAGGAGGAGGATATAGTACCTGTTAACTTACTACCACAGCCACCAAGAAAGTCAAGATCTTTGGCTCATCTGATGTCACATGGTGGATCAGATGTTGATGCATCCGAATATGGTCTCCTTCTTATTCACAATAACAGTCGAACGTCATATTTTGATGAACTCGATTTTGAATCTGAGAAGCCATATAATGTACATGAGGAATTAGCGGATGGTAATAATATGCACCCAAGTACAAATCGAGAAATTCTAGATGTCATTATGAAAGCTCGAGAAGTCGAAGATGATCCTACAATGAATGCCTTACGATTATGCTCTATAGAACAAACAAATCCTCCGCCAGCACCGCCTATACCATCTCTTCCACCGCAACATTTTAACGGTGTATTTTTCATGACAGAAATGAATACACCACAGAGATATCCTAGACCCAATGTAACAGCAGCGTTGCAAGCAAAACGTCTTTCAAAAAATATGGATCGTATTGAATCCTGCGGATTAGACTCAATGGTTGACATAGTTTTGACTTCAGATGGTAACAGCAACAATACCAATAGTCAACAGATTTACTATGGAAATAGTTCAACTCTTAAGATATCTGCAGGAGGTGATACTGTTGGGATGTGTTTGAGTAATTCAGCAGCGACAAAAGAACTATCCCGAATTAGATCGAATACAGGATCAAAAGTGACTGATATACCTTCAGGATTATATTAGAATTATTTAGAATATTATTTATAGATCGGACTTCATTTTTATTTCATTTTTCTCTCTGTGCAATAATACATCCACGCGGTTCATGGGGTTTCATTTGGGAATAAGCTTTTGAAGTTCTATTTTTTTTTATGTAGAATTTTATTAAGTAATTTTGCATTTCATTGGCGCTAATTTCTCTCGCTGTGGAATTATGTCCTTTATTTAAACGGAAATATTTTGTAAGTTTTTCTTAAGATTACAAGTTTTACTATAATAGAAATAAACTTTCGAATTTTTTAGGGTTTCTATATTCTTTTCCCACACCAACATATTTTCAGATTTTCTTCAATTTTTATTTTTAGTTAAGTTTGTGATGGAGTTTATCGTTGGGTTTATAGGATTATTTTTTTGGCATTTATTTCGGCGCAATATGTTTGTGGAGGATAAGATAATTAGAAAAGTTATTTCCGTTCACAATTTGACCTCCTAACATTTTAATATGGGTGGAGGAGGTTCCTTTATTAGGAAGGATAACGTTTTTGGGATGAGTTTTATTGTAGTCCATCCATCCAGTGGTAGCACTAAATACGGCAATATAGAATGGTTAATGAATGTCTTTTCCATAGCTATCCCGAATTACGTACGCGAATGTGATGCTATTAAAATAAAATTGTAACTTTTTAACTTCGATATCAAAATAGTAGGTTGTATGGTCATCCAATTCATAAAACGCCATCTGCAAATTTTTCTAGTTAGGTGAATTAGGTGAATTCTAAATTCACTTATGTTCCAGTGACAATTTTTAAAATGATCAAACGACGTTAGGATCGATATTTATATTAACAAAAAAAAAATGCTTGCATTATTTGACTTTATTTTGGGATAACTTTTCTATAGTTGTCTTCTTCCAAGAATAGAAATAACTTCGAATGCATCTGTAATTTGTTGAACTTTTAATATGAATATTAAAGCGAAAGTAAAACTTGAAATTACTGTCACACCCCTGCCAACAAAAGTTGACCCATATGAAATAGAAAATCAGGGCTGTGTTCAACTTTTGGCTATAGCTGGCTATAGTCAGAATGAGGTCATTCAGTTGTTGGCTATAGCCAATTTTGAGCCGAAAATAAGAGCTATAAATGACGAAAAACATGTCTATATATGTTAGCTCAATTGTCAGTTTTTATTGTTCAACTCTGGCTGTAGCCGGCTATAGCCAAATTGGTTAGTGCTCTGGAGATGAAGCCAAAGTAGCTTGACGTTTGTTTGTTTAGTTTTTGATGTCAAGTAACCAAAAAATGTCTCAATTTTATTACTGTGTGGATAGCAAAGGTGAAATTTCATATGCTCAAAGCGAAATATGTTTAATAAAAGGACAATAAAGGTCCAGGCTGCAGTGGTGCATCGCGGTTCGATTTTGAATATTTCTTGTGCCGTTCGATTTCTTAATTCAATCCATTCTTTTATTATGGTTACTATTGCAACTAATTTACTTTTATTACTCGACATAATTCTTACAATGAAATTGAAACAATTTATTGGATGACGCAAGTTTGACTTTTACTCACACAAATAAAAGCACTAGCTACAGCCATTCTGGCTACAGCCAAAAGTTGAACACAGCCCAGGCAGTCCATGTTATATACATATGTCAGTGCCTTGAACTACTTGATTATTAAAACAGCCTTGGGGTGTCCTAGGTATTGTGTCCTCAGAACACACCCAGATGTCTTGCGTTGTGAGTCGGTAGACTGTTATATAAGTACTTTCGAGTGAGTACTATTGGACGTGATGGACTGTTATGGAAGTGACGTGAAGTCCAAGTTGGCAGCTCACTCAGTAATAAGCAATGAAACAGCGCGGCATGCTATTACCTCGGCTATTGGGGCAGAGTTAGTTGGGTGGTATCCAAAATCCTGCCGCTGTCACTGTCCATACATTCGTGTCTAACACAAAACCACAGAGCTCACATTCAGCCCTGAAAGGCTCTTTCACCACGTACCTTTGCTTAAAGTGCAGACATTAGTGTTGTTGTCCTCAGGCCATGCCTCATCCACCCTGCTACACTGTGGGCAAAATTGTACAATGTCCTTAATGGTGACCAGTAAATGAGCGGAGGAGCGAACCTAATCAACCATTGCTAGCGAGGAGAGGAGAGTGACGGGAAAAAAGTCAAAAAGCTTAGCACTCCATAACGTTATAAAGATACTTTATTGACACTTCATTGTTCAAAATGATTAAAATAAAAACTCAAATTATTCTAGCCTTTTCTAGTACGCAGCGTAATATTGCACGTAACTCCTAAGGTACCTGCGGCAAATAAGGCCCACCTAATTTTAAAATGCTATAAATCAAGTAGTTGGTGATATAAAACTACAAAAACAAGTTTTGTGAAGTTCATTTATTTGTACAACAACAAAAAATAATAGAAAACTATAACAGAAGTGTTTATTTGAAAAAATAATTCAGTTTGATAAAACCGTTTCCAAGGGCCATATTAAAATACCACAGTATAAATCAAAATCTTAATCAGAGGAATGATTCCCTTTAAACTTGCTACAACTAAGAAAATCAAGAAAATTCGGTTATTTTTAATAATTTTGAATAAAAATGGACCTTTTTACCCCCCAGGGAGATAATAAGGCCCCAACAGCTTTCGTTATAAATTTCTAAACGTACAACAGAGTAAATCCAAACAGTCTTCATACTTTGGAACAAAAATAATGTCACAATCATAATCCTATATAGGAACATTAGTTTCATTGAGAATTTAGGTTAGGTAGGGTAATAAGGCCCACGGTCTACTCCAGTGGGCCTTATTACACTTATGACAAGATTTTATAAAATTACTCATTAATCAAATAAACACAATGGTGGGCGAAAATAAACACCGTAATCATAAACTACATTACCCAACGTTCAAACTAAACAAGTTATTATTAATATTAATTAGGCGAAAATTATAATTCCAAGCAGCCATACTCCTTTCGTTGACATACCGTTCGCTACTGGCAAGATGGCGGCGCGAGCTACCAAAAGCCCCTCGGCGGCGTTCGTGCCGATTTAATGCATATGCGCATAAAGTATGAGGTTTCAGCGATTCATTTTAGTAGGAATTTTTAAATGTGGTCCTTATTACCCGCCGGGCTTTATTTGCCGTAGGTACCTTACATCTAACATTTTCCATGAAATTCACTTATATAGTTATGCGGGCATATACTGTGGCTATGCCTACGTAAGCGTTGGCAAATATAGGCCAGTTCTAATACATGAATTATTCTATACCACTTCCAATTTAGTTTCAATTATACAGCAACTAAGAATGATTAGCTAAATTCCGTATACTTCGGCTACTGTTGCATATGAATCTTCTCGGGGAAGACCGTTAATTTCAAAAACATTTCAAAGAAAATCAAACTCTAAACTAGGGCATGCACCTTTAACCGCTGTTATACCAACTCTTAATGGTTTTCCATAGCTGGGCATAGTCCTACTGCTTTCTGACACCCGGAGCGAAACGTGAAAGATTTTGATTTAGGATTACATTCTAAGACTAAAATTTAATAGCCCCCTCCCCCGGCCCCGGAAATGCAAATCCTCGGCGTACTACTACTGTTTACTCCTCCCTTTAAGACATGTGAGCTCATGAAAAATGAAAAGAAAAAAAAACGAAGATCGCCATGTCCAATCAAGAATTTTTTCAAGGATAAAGGAAAATCCTTATTCTCGAATATCCTTTTGTTACGAAAACTGCACCGAGGTATTTTTCCTACAAAACTTGAAATGTTTATCCTTTTCAAAACGTTTTTAATCATTAAAATCGGCTTAGTATAACAGGAGATGTTGATTACAATCAAAACTAGTTTTGTCCAACCAACATAAAGGATTTTGAGTTAAGTTGGGTTACCACCAAAAAAAAGCTCACGATTTCTGTTCTCAAAAGCACAGTGAAACATAAACGCATAGAAGTATGCAATTTGAAAATTGAAACAAATCACTATATGTACATGTAAAGCTATATGAAGCTGCAGTATTCGTTTGCATTGTACCTACTCCAAAGCATTTCGGGAATCTGCACAGCATTAGGCATGGCGAGATTTTAGATTTATCTGTAGGAGTTTTCATAGATTTTTTTTTGAACTTATGAAATATTTCTGCGTGAGGAGCAGGCAAGTGGCTGACGAAATGTATGCGCTCTGTGCTGTTGGTCAGTCACTTTCCTTTCTTTCTTGCTTGGGCAAATTTTATTTTGAGTGGTCATGAAATAAAATTCTTCCGAGAATTCTAAGTTGTAATGTACCATATAATTTTGGCAATGTTCAGACTCTGTCAGTTTTATCATTTTACTAACTAGGTAACCAAAGAACTACATTCGAGAGATAGATTTGAATTGACTAACAGAAATTTCCGGTTGAGCTATGTCTGGTAAAATTTCCAATTCAATTTTAGTGTATGACGTTTTGCAATTTTATCTCTATCTAATTCCTCAATGAGGGTGACACATTATGTTTGTGTATAAGCTTGGCAATAAAGCAATATTCAGTTTTGTCTTATTTATTCCATAACATTATTGAACCGAATTTTACTAACACGTCCGATGATTAAATAATCGTTACTCACAATTTATAAACAAATAGATTATAAATTGAACTGCCAAAAAAATTTCTCGCCTCCCAAGCAAAAATAAGAAATTACCAATGATAAAACTTAAAATATTCCGCGAAATCTACATACATACATATATCTAAGGCAGAAAACGGCGGTATACACTTTCCGAGCATGCAGCTACAGTCCACAGAGCTTTCAAGACAAATTAATGCTTTTCAACAGCACATCATTCCATCTTACGGTGATGAAAAGAATTAAAAACGCCAAATTGTATGCAATATATATAAAAACGAGAAATTTTCGCCGCTGCTATGGTTAACATTATTGACTTTATTTCCTTTATCATTGCACTATACAATTTGAGTTTTTCAAAATAAACAGAAAAAGGTTCGATATCTGTTACAAATTCAACTTTCTTTGCAATAATATCATAATTTTGATAGTTATTCCTCTCTGAAAATAGCAACATTCAAACGAAAGTATATTAGTAACTAAAACTTTTCTACTTGTTTTCCCTTCGTCACTTCCTCTTCCACTTCAAGATCTTCCATACTCAAGTACAAATTTATCTACTTGATGTACCCTTATTACATTGATTTGTACCAAACTTTGTAAATTTCATGAATTCGAGAGTTTTCTACAGTTAATTACATACATATCAAATGCCGAAATCTTTATTTTTGACACGTTATTACTTAAGTTTAGGCTTTTCCTTAAACTATGTACAATTTTGACCATAATAATACGCACAAATTTGATGCAAAGTTGTATTAACTTTTCGTGTTTTTGAAGATTTCTGTGGTAACCCCCTTAAGGGGGGACAAAAATTAATAATTAATTAATTATATTTTGGGCGAATAGAAAAATGTCACTCCTTTTTCTTATTATGTATACTCACACGAAAGTTTACACAAATTGAACAACAAATGGCTCAGAAAATAAATAATTACAAATGGACTAGGCTCGTTTTGGAAATCATAGGTGGGACAAGCCTTGATTTGGAAAAGAAGTGTTTGCACTAAGCTAGTTTTGAAAAGAAAATAACTTAATATATGATAATAGCACTTTTAATTTTTAAGAATAAACACGTAATATAATATTCACATAATTCACCAAAAATTCCATGAAAGAACAAAAACAAAACTGGTACCAATAGAAAATAAATATAATATGTCCGTGTACTTCACTTCTACTTGTACTTGTATTTGTACTTTACTTTGATGTTTACATTTTCGGAATATGCATCTACATCCGGTATAGCTTCGTTGTTCAATGTATAACCTCCTCCTGCATAGCTTTTGAATAAAACTCCAAATTTTTATTCTCCTTCCAATGTTGTCCAAAATGTTTTTTTAGGAAATTCTCTACAAACAGATTTCGCCATTCCAACTTGCGGCCTGTAGAAAGCCTCTCCTTGGATGTGCACAGCACTCTGTTTGATAATCGATTTAATATGAAAACCTTAGATGGCGCGAATTGGAATTGCCATGCAGAAGGTGATTTTAAAATTGAAGATACTGCCGTCTTCCAATCAACGATTTTGTAGTCTTCATGTGGTACAAAAACAGTGCCGTAATTGCGAAATATATCTATATACTCGTCTCGTTAGGAAGTATGACACTGTATTTTTCCTTAATACTTTCCCAATCAAACTGAAATGAGTGTTCAACAACTAAAAGCATAAAAATTATAAATTTGGCACTTTTTGGAGAGCTGGCCAATTAGAATGCATCTCCATCATTGTGCTGTTCTTATTTTGGCCACCACAACCATCCGCAAAAAGTCGAATCATATGGATGCCATTTAAATTAGCATTTATTAATCTGTGATACACACTCGAACCAATTTCGTTTAAGCCTTTGTTACGAGCGTGGCCTTAGTTCGTTATTTAAAATACAATATTTCGGATATAATTCAAAAGCTCTTTCTTTATTTAACTTTACTGCTTACTCTCACAACTTCACAAATAGTTATCAAATCAATTCTTTATAGTTATCGCTAGTACTGTACTTCTAATTATCGCAATCCAAATAGTTTACTTAGTTCACTTCACTGTCTGAAATAAGACTCCGCCTCCTGGATGTGAGAGCGCCGTATTTAAACTTTACGAGTTATCCTAGAACCTTCCTGAATATTCCGTTCTCCGAACCCAAAGTGTACTAAGATGACACTAACGTAAAGTTGTTTATATTTCCAACAGATGTCGCTTGTGTCATTTTGTGGCGCGTAACACTATTTTGTCTCCTTAGGGAAGAGAAGAATGCTTGAGATCTTATCCTATGAACTCTGAGTTCAGTTACCAGCGATTCTTGTAGGCGTTGGTCTCCCTCCAATTTAATTCGTCCCTTTAATTCAATACATTTTGAGCAAGCATCTGTTGCAGGGGATCGGAAACTTTAGTTATAGTCCTCAAAGAAAATTTTATAAAAAAATTTATATTTCACTTAAAGGTTGTTCATTGTTTTCATTGGAACTAAGAAATAATTGCTTTATTGATAAATGGATCGGTAAATACTGTCGAGATGAATTCTCTCGGCAGTAATGTGACTCGACTGGCTTAATAGTTTCAATGAAACTCAGCACAGCTTCCCGTTTTCGACTTTTTGTGTCACCTCTACGGTTTTCTTTTGGTGGTTTAGAAGTCTTGAAGTGTAATTTGCATACTCCATTTTTTTAGACAGTCAGTATCTGCATAAAGAGCTTCTGATATACCTGGATAGGTTTCGATTTGATACATACATAGTACCTCAAAAATATGTTCTTTTTTGGTCCATCTTTCTACAACGACGTCTTTCTGGAACCCTACAGGTAGTGTACTTCAAAATAAAAGCGTCCTATATAACCTTATTAGGTGTTGAATAGAATCCAGCATGAAACTTTCTTATGTCTTACATATTTCAAAATGTTTGTTTCTGTGGTACATCTTGGGAGGTTTGGAAATGATTTGCCTGTATAGCTGCAACTAAAATTATAATAAATTGAGCCAGTCAACATAAATGACTACTATTAAGTACAACATTCGGTAATGCTTCGAAAATAGGCGCGTTAGTAGTTTTTAGATATTTGGCACAGAATAGTATGTGAAAATGTTGCCAAAAACTAAAGTAACTTTGCAAAATTGGAATTGAGTCTTTCATTCATTCAAAAAACAACAAAATCCATATTAAAAGTAGTCGTAAAGACTTTGCACTGCAATAAAAACACTTAACTCTTAGTGTCAGTGTTAAATTTCCTAAATTCCACGAATTTATGACTAAATTCTCTCTGTATGCCAAATCTTATAAAGATCGGTAACGCACCTATTACTGAAAATGTTACCCATACGAGTTTTCACTTGAATCTTCATCTTATAATGGAAAATAACAGACATTTCGCACCATCCTCGTTTTAGACGACTTTTTTCCAGTTCGACTGGTCGACGATTTTCTTCCTTTCATGCGTATTCAGTGGCGTGGCATCTTTGGAAGCATTGCTTCCTTTAGGTTTTCCGATGTAATTTAATTAAAACAAATAAAAATGAAAATAAATAAAAAATTATGACAAAAAATTTCTTCAAAATATTTTCATTCAAAAATATTTTCCCTAAAGCCTTTTTATATGTCCTTCGAAGTAGACTATCGATGAGAAGCATTATAAAATGACCTCCGTTTGAAAAAAACAATAAAAAACAAAGCAATCGAACAACATGCAACGAAAAGTATAGCATTCGAACACGTCTCGGCTCTGTCTAAGATATCGCAACCAACACCACAGCCCGAGGAGGTTGCTTGTAGTTCTGCTTCCATCAGCAATCGAACAACATCCAACAAAATGTATGGTATTCGAACTCGTCAGGAATCTACCTATGATGTCACACATCTCTGTTACTCGTTCGCCACTTATAGTGTAGCTGTTACAGTCGAAACACGAAATTCGTCAAAAACCGGCTTTACTAGGAAATCCTAGTTCTAACTAAGCGCTCTCGGTAATTCTAGTTTTAACTAATACAACACAGTTAAATCTAGAATTAACGGAATGCTGTTGATACTACTAGAATTAACTAAAGAATATTTAGTTAATTCTGGTTGTGGCTGAATTCTCGCGTAGCTTTTAGTTAAATCTAGAACTGACTGTTTGATATGTTCTTTTGTGTACCTTGTTCTAGAACTCCCATATACTGGAGAGTACAAATTGTTCTATCGATTGAAGCGAACTATTTGTACTGTTCGCTTCATTTATAAATCTTCTATGAAAATGTATGAGGCGAACACAGCTATTAGTAAATTCGCGTTACAATTGAAATCTCTCACCATTAAACCTTGATGTTTATTAAGGATGTGGCTATTTACACATATGTACTTACAGTATGCATACTGCCAAGGTCGTTTCTGATGCTAATATTAATCAGTATCATTTCCCTGGTTACCGAATCGTGCCAGTTTTTTCTCAGCATAGAGGAATCGCAGTATATATTCGGAATGATGCGGCCTTTACTATTCTTCAGGATTTTCCTTCTGCCAATCCAGAGTTTAACTATATCTGGATTAGGTTCAAACTTCACAAGCATATCATATATTTCTGTTTCCTTTATCGCAGCCCAAATATGTCTGATGACGACACGGTATCCGTATTTGACAATATCTCCAACAATATTGATCATTTGCTTTCTGTCTCCCCTCTTCCGAAATCGTCCTGTCAAGCGATTTTAATGTTCATAATATACCGTGGCTCAGACATTCTTCTACCATAAGTCCTGCGGGCCGTTTCGTTAAACTCTTCTGTGAATCATTTAATTTACAACAGCTAGTGGATGCACCAACTCGAATTCCTGATGCAGCTGGAGATAAAGCTAATTTACTAGATTTGTTTCTAACATCTCAACCTGACAAATATTCCATCTTAGTCGGTTCTCTCTCGGAAATTCAGACCATTGTTTAATCACGGCTCAATTTACCACCTCAAACCTGTGCCGCCCTACTTCTCCACCTACAAACAAGTAGGCTTCTTTGGCACTATAAGAATGCTGATTGGGAAAGTCTCAATAAGTGTCTTAGAGAAATTGATTGGTCGGTCTGTTTTGCTTCGAGGGATGTTGATGAATGCACATTAGAATTTAGTAACATACTAAATCTTGGCATGCGTGAATACATTCCGTATTCTTACAGCAGATATCAACAACAACAAGATCGGTTCTGGTTTAACGAGAAGTGCAACCAAGCTATAAAAACGAAAGAGTCTGCTTTTCGCGCCTATCAATTGCATCCATGTCCGGAACTGAAACAAGTCTACAAGACTGCACGGAATACCTGCAAGTCCAGTACCAGAGAGAGAAATTTCTTTTTGACCCGCATATTAGACAAAGAATTTTGGCAAGCCACAAAGGTAGCAAAGGTTTCTGGTTCCTTGTCAAAACGAGAGATGTGTCCTTAAGGAGATCAACGTCTCCAAAGCCGCAAGTCTTGATGGTTTTTCGCCCCTGTTAATTAAAAGCTGTGCCACATCCTTGTTTAAACCTCTGCGCAAACTATTCTACTTGTCTTATTCGACAGGAAAATTCCCAACTGCTTAGAAACTAGCTCACGTTCAGCTTATTCCCAAGAAAGGAGAGCATAGCAATCCCTCAAATTATCGAACAATTGCGATCACTTCGATTCTTTCAAAGGTTTTTGAATCTATCATTAATTCAAAATTAATGAAGTATCAAGAAACTAATCATCTCATCAATGATCGCCAATATGGCTTCCGAGCTGGACGCTCATCTGGAGACTTGCTGACCTGTCTTACGGAACGTTGGAACCGTAGTCTTCACAATTTTGGTGAGTCTAAAATCATTGCCCTAGATATTTCAAAGGCCTTTGATAGAGTCTGGTATCCAGCCCTTTTAGCCAAACTTAAAGCACTTGGTCTCTCTCCTCCTCCTCTATTATGGATTGAAAGTTTTCTATCTAGTCGCCAAATACGTGTTGTATTAGATGGCGTTACATCTGAACCGCATTCCATAAATCCCGGTGTGCCTCAAGGCTCTGTTATCTCTCCGACTTTCCTTTTAATTTTCATTAATGATCTGCTTTCCCTTACTTTCAATCCCATCCATAGTTTCGCATATGACAGTACTCTTGATTTCGCTTACTCCTTTGAAACTCTTGCGGACTCCAGGGGGAATGCCGGATGTGTTAAACGAGATTGCATGATTAGATCATTGAATAACGATCTTAACAATATCCTCGCTTGGGGCAAACCGAATCGCATCGAATTCAATACATCTAACTTTCAAAGCTGTCCCATCTCTTTAACACAATATCATAATTTTTCCATTCCCGTTTTTTTGTGGAGCACTGCTTGACGATACACTGTCTTTATGCATTCTTGACATTAATATTTGCAGTATATTAAGCTGAACAGATCATATCTTCTCTGCTGCCAAAGAAGCATCGAAATGTCTTGGATTTCTGAAAAGGTGTAAGAAATATTTCAGGCAGTCAAATCTAGCGCTCCTCTACAAGTCCTACATTAGACCTAGAATGGAATACAACTCCCATATATGGGCTGGGACTGGTCGCACAATCTTAGCTTCATTGGATATTGTCCAAAAGAGAGCCTACATATAAGCTCAATGGAGATTTGGCAATAACTTGTCATATCGACTCACTCGAGCACAGCCGCAATGTTAGATGCTTTTCGCTCGTTTATCGCTATATGCATGGTCATGCATGTTCTGATGAAATATCTAGTCTAATCCCTAAAATTGCAAGCGTGACATTCTCACATATGATATGTTTCGTGGCTTCATCTTCCTCTTCATATAGTCGACGCAATTCACTTTTGCAGTTGCTATTTTCTTCAAAAATTAACTCCTGCAGCTCTTAAGAAATAGATTTCGAGAGGTGAATAGATAATTTATTTAGGGTATCTGGAAACTCGTGTTTTCAGGTTTCGGCGAGTACGAGTCCCAAATTTTGAAAACTCGTCGAATTCGAATCGAGTCCGGATTTAATTCTAAGCCCTCAATAATCAAAAACGTTTAATATTTTGGAGTTAAATAACGATTCTTATAGCTGAAGGTTTTATAACAAAAAACAAGTTACTAAAATTTGTTAAAATTAGAATTATTTATTGAAATGAATAGATAACACTTTCTGGAATATATTAATTTTCACTGCTATCTTTTAAAAGAGAAGAAAACACTTTTTGTTTTTTCTGCAACGTACACATATATTTTTATTTTACATACTTACATTGTAACCGCTAACGCGTTTCGTCTTATCAGGACATCATTAGGACTACAACAAGAGCCCTGATGATGATCTGATAAGACGAAACGCGTTGGCGGTTACAATATATGGAAATTAAAAAGAAGTGTTTTCTTTTCATTTATAAGATGGCAGTTGATTTTAATAAGTTGATTACGTTCAGATAATTTGAACAAATTTACATTAGTTTGATTAGCCGTTCATTTTATAGTTTTTAGTTTTGTTTGTGTAAACGTTGACGTTTAATCTCGAAACTGATCAGAACATTCCTAAATACGTAGGTTACTTGGTTCCTGGTATTAGAGTCGATTCCCAAATCCGAGTATCTACCCAGTACGAGTCGAGTACAGAAACCCTATAATTTATTAGAAGCGCTGCAATAACATGTGAGCGCATGGTTATTTAACGCTTTTGTAAAATTATAATCTGATTGCTCCCCCTCGCTCCAAGTCTACGTCACGCCACTGCGCGTATTACTTCAGTCTGGCGCACTGCATTTTCCGCACTTGAATTAGCATTTACTTCACTTTCACTAATTTAAAAACATATGAATGACTGTTTCATTAAAGAATCAAGTCTGGAGTGATAATAGTATTCTAATTCCTAACCCGGGGATTACACGAGATAGTACAGCTTGCATGCAAGCCTCCGCTCCAACTCGATTTTTAACTTTACAGCAGAAGGCAGTTCGGGTGATGTTTATCATCTGGCATGTAAGTTCATTTAAAAAATGGAATTAAGGCGTAAAGTCTTGCGTATATTGGTTAATTATAGCAATAAAGAAAGAAGCAGAATAATAAAAACCCAAGCAAAAATTAAGAGGACTTTGTTGGTAAATGACGTAATGCAAAAAATCCCAGAAAATCTCATTTACCCAATATAAATTTATCAATTTCTCTCAAGCATTTCTTTTCCGCCATTTTGAAAACTGTATAATGTCAAATTACTATCACCTCAGCTCCCATATGATTTTTCACTATTCAAGTTCGCTGAAAGCTGAGTTGCCAGCATGGCAGGAGAAGTATAACACTGCAATTATTACTATTACTATTACGTGTAACCCCCGGGTAAAAGTTGAAATAATTTTTCCCGTTATTCGTACACCACTACAATCGATGTTCCAGAAACAAACATGCTAATTTTTTATTCAGAATTATTATGGGAAGAAAGATAGTTTTGGAGGCTATTTGTCCCCTGCAATGATAAATCAAGTAGACTGTGATACTTTCGGCACGCATTTTTTAGATTTTTGTACATGAACAAAACCTTTTCTGAAGTATTGACTGCCCAGGACAAAGCTAATCTTGGAAGATTCCACACAAGATTGACACATGCCATATTGACTATGGTGTTCAATCTTTACGTATGTAATAGAATATCTCATTTTAATCAAAACGGTATATATATGTCGTAGACATTTGACGTTACTCAGCACTTCACGAAAAGTCTAGACACTTCATGAAAAGTAGGCAGATAGTGTAAGGGTTTTGACTTAGCCACTTTTTACATTATGTGTCTGAAATTTTTAGTCAAGTCATGAAATAGTAAATGCCTTTACGCCGATAGTGTAATACCACCCGATATAACCAAATACTAGGAGAGGGAGATGGTGAAGCGCGTGTATATGTGTGTGTGTGTGCGTGTGTGGTGTCGCAGGCCTGGGTGCGACCTCCCCCTTCACGACTCATCTCTCTCTCCTAGTATTTGGTTATATCGGGTGGTTTTACACAATCGGCGTAAAGGCATTTAGCATTTCATGAATTGACTAAAAATTTCAGACAAATAATGTAAAAAGTGGCTAAGTCAAAACCCTTACACTATCTGCCTACTTTTCATGAAGTGTCTAGACTTTTCGTGAACTGCTGAGTTACGTCAAATGTCTACGACATATATATAACCAGAAATAAATAAATATACAGATGAAGAACGCATATCAGAAAAATGAAAACCTTATCAACATTTCTGGTAACCAACAGCACGTTGTAAAATAGAACACACTTAAGTCACACTTTTAAAAGATAAACTATCACGCGGTTATTTCCAAGAGGTCAGCTCACGACTATGCCCTGTGGCTATCTACCTATTTGTCTTCTCTCGAGTGTCTACCTAAACTTTCATTTACTCAATCACACATTTCTGTCCCTAACCTTGCCGGCAATTCTAATATACCCTATCTCATACAACAAACATTATTTCATACCTGGCTATATTGTCCTTGGCAATGCATTCGAAAGGAGACCCTGAGTTTATGTCTCATAGTTGTGAGAAGACAATGCAACTGCATTTCTTAAATTGCTTTAAAAGCATATTGGCGCCAGGAGGGTTTTGCCTGGTTACTTTCACGCCGGACTCAATTCCATGAATCCATTATCATACGGCTGAGTTTATTACACCTAGGCACATTTCCTTAACCGTTTTATGGCGTATCAGTTCCAGAAGATTGTGCCTGAGCAGTTCTCAGTAATGATAAATTAAAACATTTAATATTTCTTGGAAGCTTACAACGTTTACATGAATAATTAGTACTTGACTTGAAATCCACTTGAAGTGGTAGGGCGGTTGATTGAATTAATTCCTGTTATAGGGAAGCCCTCAATTTTTCTTCGAAATTTACTGGAAATTTTTTCTTTGAAATTTACTGGAAATATTTTCTTAGAATTTATACGTATTTTTGGAGGCCGACAACAATTTTTATGAGCTAGACGAGTAAATTAGAGCTGAAAATTGGATCAGGATTTGGAAATATCCGGATATCCGGATACCCGGATCTGCGAACTATCCGATTCCTCAGATCCGGATCTGAACTATCTGTATCCCGATCCGAACTATCCGGATCCGGATGCATATTACCCAGATTCGGATCCGAACTATCTGGATCCAGATGAAGCAAAAAGCTTCAAAATTGTGTTGTTTCGTTGAGAAAATGAAAATATCATGATATTTATATTTTTCCAATGAAACAATGCAATCTAGAGGAAATTGTGACCTGTTTTTGCTTAGTATGGATCGGAATAGTTTGGATCCGGATCCGGATAGTTGGGATCTGGATACCCGAATTTGAGGAATCGGATCCTTATTATCTCGGATAATCCGGATAGTAAATTATCCGGATACTTTCAGCTCTAGAGTAAATATACAATAAGAATTATTTTTTATATAGATTTTTACTGAAAATATTTCGGTAGAATTTTTATCATTTTGGTGGCCGGGCGATTGGAATTATTTTCAGATACAATTCTTTCATTTGTGCCTTTTGTGCCAATTGCCATTAAGCATTCATTTTAGTTTAGTTATGATATTGACTACTGAGTAGACGTGTTTTTGCTACGCTTCTGTATTTTTTTTTGCGCGTATTATTTTTCCAATTTATCTGATAAGTCTGTGTGAAGTTAGGCTTTATTTTTTTGTAGTTCCCTGTCAAGTGTTTATTTGCTAAATAAAAGTTTTCATGGCTTTACCCTTACAATTTTACCTCATTTCATCATGGGCAAAGAGGCCGGTTCTAAACTACATATAAAGGGCAATACCAACACAAACGCACAATCTACTCCAGCTGTGACGAGAACTACTAAAGCACAACAGAGCGGAAGAGGTGGAACTACCCCTCCGACTGGTCGTTCAAACTCAATAAGCTCTTTCGACCACTTCGAACTGCTGGAGAAAAGATTGCTGAAGAGCCTAACTCAGGTAATATCTGATAAGTTTGAGGAGTTCGAAGAGCGAAATAATCTTTAAAATTGACGAGATTGTGACTTCATCGCAGACCCAGATCACAAAATTGCATTCGGAACTGGAACAGCTTAAAGATGAGTTAAGTGGGAAACATAATTGCACCGTTTCGATCCGATACGTACAAATGTCAAATTTGCTTATATGAGACGTACGTGCAATTGGACACATTACACCGAAATGGACGAAACGGAGAAGTTGAGCACATTTCAACTTTTACGGATGACATAACCTAGAAAAAGTGCCTGTACAATGTTTGTGTACAACTCAAGATGGATGCAGAAGTTTTTATTGAAGAAATTAAAAAATATAAAGAGCTTTATGACAAAGGCAACAAATTTTACATGGATGTAAAAAGAAAAGACAAAATCTGGAAAAATTTCAATGAGAAATTTAAAACTGATGGTAAGTTTGAACGGAACAATTGTGCTCATGCACGTAACGGATCGAATTGAATCGAATCGAATTGAATCGGAACGGCGGAATTGTGTTTGGCACTTTAGCTGAGATTCGTAGTGAATTGGATGATGGTTTACGTTTGAGCAGGCTGTCTGATGCTGTCATTACTGGTATACCATACTCTTCGAGCGAGACCCCTCAGCAGTTTCTGTTGACCATATGAGATAAAATTGGTCATATTTTATCACCTTACTCTACTGCTTTTCGCCCGAGATACGCTTCAACCTCATCCCGACCTAATGACAACCGGATGAACAATACCCCTCTAATAGTTAAGTTCTCCTCAGATGCAGAGCAGAAGCAGTTTCTCTCCAAATCTAACAAATAAGGCTTGCTGAAACTTTGTGAAATATCCCCTAGCTTTGTGCCGCCAACAAAGGTCAATGCATTTGAAAGCCTCACCAATAGCAAGAGCAAAATATTACGTACTGCTCTTAAGTTGCGGATAAGAGTCGAGGATCCCCCAGTTAAGGTCATGTCACAAGATCATTTGGAATGCATCATAACGGATGCGAATAATGCAGAAGCGAATTCGTAGTTGTCTTGTTTTGTTGTTCAAATTATGATCTCGAGTATTGTTATTATATTTTACCTTTCTTGCTATGTTTAATTTTTGTACTTGCGCATTTGTAACCTGTTCTCTTTAATTAGTTATGTTTCTTTATTTTTTCAAGCTGTATCAGATAAGACTTTTTTATTTTAAATAGTTAGCCTGTTTCTTACTAGTCCATGCTGCGTATGAGCCATTTCTTGCTGGAAACGTTTGATTTATTTTGTCACGTGTATTGCGCGTCTGTTTGTGCCGCCTGGGAGCATATATTCTTGTTTTATTCATGAGTCATAACAAATATCGTCTGAACAATGTAGGATTTATGTTGAATGTTTTCTGCAACCGATTTCAACGTATAAATATTTGTCACTTTAATGCACGCAGCGTGCGGGTTAAAACTGATGAATTACGGAACACTTTAAAATTTCCCAAGCTTCACGCTTATCTTGTATGCGAGACATGGCTCCAAGCTGATATCCCATCCTCTCTTGTTTCACTCCCGAACTATAAAATCTTTCGGAACGATCGTTGTGGTAGAATTGGCGGTGGCGTAGCTATAAATGTGCGACAAGATCTTGAGGCCAAGATAGTTTGCAAATCTAGTAACAGTTTGATCGAGTTTCTGTGTGCTGAGGTTGATACGGGCACCGATATATGTGCTTTGGGAGTAGTCTACTACCTCCAGGTCAATTCAATCGTAATAATTCCTCTGAGTTTCTTAAGTCTATCTCATCTATTAGCCAGCGCTGTTCTAATCTGATAGTGGGGGGGGGGGCGACTTCAATGTCAACATCCTCAAGAAAAGCGTCAATACTGACCATTTTTTATGCGATATGCTAGCACCGCACGGGGCGGATCCAGGATTCTTGTAAGAGAGGGGCGCAACTTTGGTTTAAAAACGGTATAAGCTGGAAACAGATCAAAAGTTCGAAGAGACTAGCCACCATTCGCAAATGTCAAATACATAAAATTTATCATTAAGATACGTGTCGATCAGATAAATGAGTGGCTACCACTCGGTTTGTAAATAATGTAAGTGTAAAACTTCCAAATCGCCCATTGTAATTAGTAAAAATAGGGAAACGCTTTGTGTTCAAATTGATGAATTAATCATAAATTGTAACTTTGCAAAATACAAAATACCTCTACTAAAGTCAAGAAAGTTTGATTTTATTTATATATTAAGGCAAGTTAAGGGGATGCCATATGATGCAAAGCACAGCATGGCAGGAAGGTGATATGGAAACGAATTATGGAACGTGAGGAGAGCGCCAGAGGTGCTGAATGTCCCCTTAAACTTTCGCAGATTGTATGTTGGAGTAAAGACAGGAAATGGTAGACTGTTCCACATTCACACAGTTCGGGATAAAAACCATCACGAAATTTTACTGCATGGCCGAAAGTAATTTGATGTGCGGTTTGCTACCGAGTTTTGCGTGCAGAAATAATTCTGCAAGAGATCAGACGAGATATTTCATTAGAACATTAACCACGTATATAGCGATAAGGGAGTGAAGGGCTTCCATCATTGCGGCGTTGTTCGAGTGAGTCGATATTACAAGTTATTGCCACATCTTCAGTTAGCTTGAAGGCACTCTTTTGGACAATGTCCAATGAAGGTAAGACTGTGCGACCAGCCTGGGGTCCAGATATGGAAATTATATTGTATTCTAGGTCTGGTGTAGGATTTGTAGAGGAGATTTAGATTCGATGGGTTGAAATATTTCTACACCTTTTCAGAAATCCTAGACATTTCGCTGTTTCTTTGGCAAAACAAAAGATGTGAGCTGTCCAGCTTAGCTTACAGGAAATAATAAAGCCAAGAATGTAAAAAGACGGTGTATCGCAAATCAGTGCTCCATAAAAAAGATGGGAGTGAAAAGCTATGATTTTGCTTCAAAGAGATGAGACAGCTTTGGTACTTAGATGCCTTGAATTCGACGCGAATCGCTTTACTCCAAGCGAGAACATGATCAAGGTCGTTATTCATTGATCTAATCACGCAGTCTAGTTTGACAGATGTTACATTCCATCTGGAGTATCAAGGGTACTGTCAACGGCAAAATTTGATATTATCAAGGTCGTTATTGAATGATCTAATCAAGCCATCTCGTTTGACAGATATGACATTCTCTCTGGAGTCCACAAGAATGTCACAGGAGTAAGCGTAATCAAGGCTACTGTCATAGGCAAAACTATGGATTGGATTAAAAGTACGGGAGAGTAGATCATTAATGAAAGTTAAGAAGAGAGATTACAGAGCCCTGGGACGTCTCGGCATTTATAGGGTTAGGTTATGGTGAAACCCCATCTAGTACAATCGGTATTATGCGATCAGGTAAAAAACTTCCAATCTATAATAGAAGATGAGGGGAGAAATCAAGTGCTTTAACTTTAACTAAAACGGCTGGATGCCAGACTCTATCAAGGACCATTTAAATATATAGAGAAACGATTTTGTGATTACAAAACACCAAAATTGTGTACGGTTCGAATGTTCCGTAAGAAAAGTCAGCAAGTCTCCAGATGTTCGGAAGCCACAATGCCGATTATTGATGAGTTGCTTGGTTTCTAGATACTTCATTAATTTGGAGTTAATGATAGATTCAAAAAGCTTTGAAAGAATCGAAGTGATTGCAATTGGTCGATAATTTCAGGCGTCGCTACCCTCAACTTTCTTGGGAATAGGCTGAACGTGAGCTATTTTCCAACCATTTGGAAATTTTCCTGTCGAATAAGACAAGTAGAGTAGTTTGCGCAAAGATTTAGCCAAAGATGAGGCACAGCTTTTAATTAAAAGGGGTGAGAAACCATCAGGACCTACGGCTTTGGAGACGTTGATTTCCTTTAGGAACTTGAACACATCTATTTTGCGGATATGTATTGGCTGTTATAGAGAACTTGAAGCGAATCTACCAGTGAAGATACTAACTTGATCAAGGGAGTCAACAACCACTTCACCGATATTAAGTAGTGAGGGTATAGAGAAATTGCTGAAGTTGTTCTTGATGGTCTTGACTAGGGACCAGAAGCCTTTGCTATCTTTGCGGCTTGCCAACATTCTGATGAAAACAAAATTTTTCTCTCCGGATAATGGACCTCTAGGTGTTCTGTGCAGTCTTGTCAACTTGTTTCAATTCTAGACATGAAAGCAATTGATACGCGCGAAAAGCAGGCTCTTTCGCTTTTCTTACATTACTTGGTTGAACTTATCGTTAAACCAAGAGCTATTTTATTGTTGTGGAGATCTGCTGTAAGAATACGGAATGTATTCACACATGCCAAGACTTCTCTAAGGTTCTGATTTAGATTTTCCCAATCAGCATTTAATTTTTTTTAAAGGTTTTAGCTAAATATTGTACTATTGGATTTTACGAAATAATAAAACTGTTTTTCCAAAATAAATGTCTTGCTTTAAAAGTAATAACTCACTATATCAATATACAATGATTTGTTTGCCGCTGTGTTTTCAATTAAGACAAATCTCCCACCGCTTTTACCCGAATAAGTTCTGCTTCAAATTCAACGTTTGCAGAAATTTGTATGCCTTTCGTAAAAAGTGCAGTAGAAGAATTCAGAAGATCTAGTACAATTTTTTTGTGGTCTTCAGGGAGGAGCGCGCGCCCCCCGCGCCCCCTAGCTGGATCCGCCACTGGCACCGCACTTAAACTTAGCTAACACTTACCCGACTTATCATAATTGTATTAATCCATCTCTTCTAGATTTATTTTTTGTTTCTGACCCTTCTATGGTGCTTTTTTTTAATCAACTTTGTTTTAGTTCCCTACATCATGATATTATTTTCCTCTCTTGTGATGTTAGAGTTAATAGTAATCCAAGTCTATCATTTTTTCGATATAGAGATTTCAACAACCTTGACTTGGAATCTCTTCTCGCTGAATGCGTACCGTATAACTGGAACGATATTTACAGCCAACTGCATATAGGCGACCAGGTTTTTCCTCTCAATCGTTCCATTTAGTACCTTTATGATAAGTATGTACCTCTACGTACTAGAGCAATAAAAAGCGGCTTCTGCCCCTGGTTCAGCACCGAAATAAAATCCTTGATTGCTGAGCGGGAATTTCTTTTTTCCAAGTATCGTAGATTGAAGACTCCTGAAAGTCGGAAGATTTACACACTCCTAAGGAACAAAATTAATGTAAAAATTCGCGAGGCTAAACGTACGTATTATAAGCATATGTTTGATATGCGTGCTCAACCGAAAATATTATGGCGTAAGTTTCGTGATGCTGGCATATATGGAGGCAGGACGGCTAAGTGCAACCTGAGCCCACAGGAAGTTAATGATTTTTTCATAGCTGATCATCAATCTCAAGGCAGGCTTGGATTCTCTTCATAGCCCTAATGGGTTTAGTTTCCGGGGAGTGGATCGAATCGAAGCCTTGAATGCGATTTTCGCTATTAAATCTAATGCTGTCGGCCCTAACAATATGTCAGCCCGTTTTTTGAAGCTAGTCGCGCCGCTCATTATGGGCCCACTTTTATATATCTTCAATACCTGCATTGCGAAGTCGGTGTTCCCAAGAATATGGAAAACAGGGCACGTACTTCCTATCCCTAAGAGGGCTGCGGCTACAACTCCTGCTGATTATAGACCTATTAGCTTACTTTGTTTTCTTTCGAAGGCTCTGGAGAAGCTACTATATTGGCAAGTTCAACAGTACACACTGCAAAAAAATCTCATAAGCAGCTGCCAGTCTGGGTTTCGACCAAAGCATAGTTGCGAAAGTACTCCCATTAAAGTCACAACAGACATACGCGTTGCACTTGATAGAAGTGAGATATGTATTCTGGCGCTTTTAGACTTCTCCGAAGCTTGCCATGTAAATTTGCTAGATAAATTGTTTAATAAATTCCATTTTTCGTGTCGAGCTGTTCATTTAATCAACGGGCGATCGCAAAAGGTTACCCTTGGGGACAATAATTGCTCAAGTTTCTTTTTTCTATCATGTGGAGTACCACAAGGTTCCATTCTTGGTCCTCTACTCTTCAGCCTATACATTAATGATCTGCCTGAATTAACACAAGATATCAACATTCATATTTATGCTGACGACGTTCAGGTCTATTTCAGTCGTCCTCCAGCTCTTATCGAAGACTGTGTGGCTCGGATGAATTACGATTTACATAAGATATAGACCTGGTCGATTGACAATAAACTTAAACTAAATCCAAGTAAGTCACAGTGTATGGCTTTTTCTTTTGGCACTTTTGACTCATCATCACTTCCTCCAATTCTTCTGAATGGTTTTTCAATTCCCTACGTGGATAAAGTCCGGAATCTCGGAGTCACCTTAAACTCTAATTGGAAGTGTTGTGATCTCGTCAACTCTAACCTATCAAAGATCTACGGCACTCTCCGCCGCCTATGGTTGTCTGCTAGAATGCTTTCCCCCAAGGTACGTTGTCATCTGGTTAAGTCTGTAATATTACAGCATTTTACACACGGTTCACTTGTTTTCCCAATACTAGATTACATGTTGTATTTAACGATTGTGTAAGGTTTGTTTTCGGGTTACGAAGATTGGATCATGTGTCTCACCGGAATTTTGCACTGCTAGATTGCTCTATTGAAGTATATCTAATGCGCAGAGCATTACTCTTCCTATTCAACTTACTTCACAACTCTCAGGCCGCTTACTTGAGGACCATGTTCAACCCTTAAACTCTACCAGATGTCACAAACTGCTAATTCCACGTTTTCAGACCTCGATTTTTGATAGATCTTATATCGTTCAAATTACTCGAATGTGGAATTCACTACAACACAACATCCAGAAGGCTAACTCGATTGGCACTTTCAGGCCTCTTCTTGTAAATTTTTTGACATAAGTAGCTTTGTTGTCTTTTATTTTTATAATGACCCGTATGCGCATATTATTATTATTATTTTATTATTATCGTATTTATTCATTCCGAATTGCTATAATTTTTTCGTTTTTTATTATGTTTTTTATCTTAATTTTACTTATTTATTCATTATTTACTTGTTATTAGTGTTTATTATTATTATTTTGTTTTTCTTCATCTAATATCATTCGCTGTTTTCCAATTTTTTTGCTCTTGTATTTTTTAACATTTAATTTAGATTTCACATTTAATTTAGACTACTGGTTTTCAATATTCCTATTCGATTCGTTATCTGTATATTTACTTATTTGTGATACAACTCAATTTTTGTATTTTTTGAACAAGACTAATTTTGATTGTGATCAACTCATATGAACTTTTGAAGTTAGGTCAATAAAACAAAATTTGGTCTTTTTTGCGATTTTCAAAGAGAATTTCCGCAATAAGCGGAAAATATTTAAAGTTTATTAATAGCTCATAAGCTGATAAAAATTTCAACCATATCGATGATATCGCTTCAGAAAGCTATTCGAGAGGTGGTCGCGATACATCGTGGAATGGCCCATACCTACGTTCCTACACATACGTTACAGGTAAATTCTGAATTTGAGGAACTAAGATAAGATCACACTTTTCACAGAATCAAATCAAAAATCTTATCTTCGGTTGAGATAAGATACAATCACTGATAAATTATCAGATTCGTATTCGTGCATATAAAATTACGCATATGCCACTTAATAAAGTCGGCTCACCTTGATATTGTAACGAACACACGTGTTAGTTTATTCACGTTTCATTTTTGTTTTTTTATAATCAATAACAAAGTTGTAAAAATTTATGAATGCCGATTGTAGATTTTCAGATTACTAATTAGCCAAATCGAATTCAAGCGAAAGCATTCTAATTAATTCTGGAAGATTTGCTGGTAATTAATATGTTCTTAGTTAACCATTAGCACAATAATTTAGTCTGTGAATAATGTATACTGATGAATACTAGAATTGCGTAATTTTATCAGCCCACTAACGACTCTTAAGATATCTTGAGGTGGATGACTCACTTAAGGTAGTATCGTCGGTCGTGTTGATATGATCACCTCACACCTTTCATTCGAAATAGTAATAAAAGTGACTCGCTTTGCTAAACATCGTCGTTTGCGGAGTAAAATTAAAAATTCGCCTAAAATCCGCTAATGTTGTTTTTTGTACTTTAATGTAAGTATCTCGGAGGAAAATGGATTTTTTTTAGCTTGACTGATTTTTTTAATATGAAAAGTGTCAGTTGAATTTTGGAATGGTGCCAAGATTGTGTTTTACAGATGAATTTATTTGTTGATTATAAGAGAAAAGTTTATCTTACCGAGGAGTATGCAAGTGAAATAAACGTGGGCTTCTGGGACAACAATAAGTCAAGCTAAAGAAATTGTATAGAATAGTGATGTGCCGGATTTGTATGTATTTATATGTACATAAATATGTATGTATGTATGTTTGATTACTGGAATTACTGTTGATGTTGTTCTAGATCTCGTTGTTTTTAAAGTTAATGACAGAATATTGTGTAGGTAGTAGGTATGTAAAAAAGTGATGTAATGTTTTATAAAAAATCATATAAATATTTACGATTTGATATGATAGAACAAGTGGGTAGTTAATATCTAAATACTTACAATTCAGTGGCGAGCGTATCTATCTGAGTCGGGTGTTCAGGATCGAATAATAATGAGAAATTAGCATATAAGTTCGGTCCAGTAAAAACTACAAATAACACAAAAGTGTAGTTACGTTCGAATTTTTAAAAGACAATGCGAAATATCCCAGAATACATTTTCTCGGGTTTTCGCATTTGCGAGAAATTCTCGAAGAGCAACAATCCGATAATTTTTCGGTTTTACGAATTTTTCTCGACATATGGCCTTCGGGTTCAGAGAACTTGCACAATAATCCGAGAATTTTTCATTTTTACGAATCTCCTCAAAAAATTAAATTACGAAGTCTTTCAAAAGAATTATCACTACATGACTTTTTCAGATTGTGCATGAAAAGGCAAGCGTGCCAACAGCATTCTTTTCAAGTACTCGGCCGAAAAAAAAGTGAAGTGAGTGCTGAGAAATTAAAATTTGCATTTGGTAAATGTTTCTCATTGTTTGGTTGTTTATTTTCAATTGGATATAGTTTACACTTTTATCCAATTCGAGATCGAATAGTTTTTACGAAGAAATCTCGAATACATATGAATGACCCTTATATATAGCACCAATGCACGAAAAATCTTCGAAATAGTATCGAAAAGACGAATCGATATCGAATCATTATTTCAATTCGATTTAGCGTTCCTTTTCCTTCATTTTTGGCTCGAAATCGAATCGAAAACGATTTCGAGATCGAAGGTAAAATTCGATCTTCAATCGTTTTGTTTGCTGGGATGAGAGACTTTAAATGACAGAAATAGTAACATATGAAAAAGAAGTGTAGCTACTTTTTCTTACAAAAGTCCATCTGTAACTTTCTCACATAATTTTCCATTTCGCATTCATTTTTGAGGAGATGTTTTTCAATTGAAATAAAACATATGTTCGACAGTCTTTTTTGTCCCATAGGGTTCCTTAATTAAAGCTCTTTTACTTTAATTTGAAGGTGGATTAGATGCATAAATCTAGATTGCTGAAGGGTAGAAGGATACGATACCTTGATTTTGTTATGATTGATTAAATGCTGATAGATAGATACTTCGAGATAAATGCAGAGGCGTATCTAGAGGTTTACACATTTGGGGGAGCGAGCATATTAAAAAAGGCGCCACTGTATAGAAATATATTTTATTTCATGTTTTGAAAAGAAAAAAAAAATAAACCTCCAGCTTCAGGTATGTAATTCAAACATAAGAAAGTATATTCACATTTTGTATTGAAGGAAAACATAACAAAAATCTCTTATAAAATTAATATAAATATATGTATAGATATGAATTAGAAATAAGTAAGGCAACTGCAACAGCCTCCTTCGTCTCGGCTTCATTCTTGTAAAATTATCTATAACAATAATTATAATCCACTTCAGTAAACAACTGTCTTTCCCAGCGAGTCTAAAAATTCTATCGTACAAAATCTTATGCAAGGAGTGAATTCTTTATGATTGCTATACTCTTGATATAAAGTATATAGTAGTAGGAAAGGGTTTTTGAGTCTGTTGCCTTCTTTTATAGAAGATTAGTAGATTCCGCAATTGGTATAATTTTATAGTTTCCAACATTTTTTAAATGCTGAGGTGTTTACCTGAGTTAGATTTAAATTTAATAATATTGTTAATTTAGTTTAAGTACCTACGTAATTAGTTTTTAAATTGAGACGCCTAAGGAAAGTGAGAAATATTGTAAACATATAGTCAAGGGTTAAACCTTCTCGTGAATACTATATAAATACTTCTATACACAAAGGCTACGCGTTCGTTCGTACTTTGAAAAATAGACTAAAACCACATCAAAGGGACTGTATTAATATTACAAGCAAAGTCCTGTAATTTCAATTATAAATACGTACATTGAATGTTGTCATATGAAATATGAATCTGTTTTAATTGGCGAATCAGTACGAAAGGTAGGAATACAATCCTTACAATTTTACTGGTGTCGGAAACTGACAGTTATTTTGATAAATCGTCGTGGTTTACACAAGACTACCAATTTCCGAGGTAACGGGACTTAAAAATAATTGGGTATATTTTTATAGATCACCTTATAACATCTGAACGTTCTGCGGTTTTCACTTTTTCTTAAGCATATGCAGCGAAAATGGCTGAAAATGTTATTTCTAAAAGATAATTGCCTACTTTCTGGCACTTATTGAACTTTTTCAGCAATTTTCGCTAGAAAGGGTTACATTTTCGGTACAGACTGTGATAGGTTATTTTAAAGCTAAGGCTGGGGGCTTCTTAAATCCAATATGAAAAATTAGTATTGATGACGACCTTTTTGATTAAAATGGTAGTTAAATAAAAAAAAAACGAGTAAAAATTACGAAATTTTAATTTTGTTGAGCCATAATTTCAAAACGGAGAGAGGAAAAGAGAAAAATTATAGACCATTGGAAAGGTCCAATGATTATCTGTAGTGCTGTTATATCGCAAACCGTTAGGATACCATTCCCCCCACCATACAATTTTTGCTGGTCTATTACATCACTTACGGGACACTCTCTATATTCAACAATTCTGCATCATCGCAAACCGATTCAGCGGCGAATACTGTTTTAACTTATTACGAAAAAAATATACGTTGTTTTTAGAATTACACTTAAGTACCTATATTCGAGACAAACTGCTTCACACGAAAATCAGACTTTCAGTATATTTATGCTTAAATTCGTGTAATCTGAATTTCGTTGGTAGGAAGGCACCACATTTAGATAATTTAACTCAGGGGAAGCGGTTGCTCACCATGCTCTCTCCCTATATACGCTTCTGGATGAATGTTGATTAAAACTGTTGTGGTAAATTAAACTCAGTGGTGCGCCTATTAAAATAATACTGAGATAATTATTTATTTATTGCAGTATATTATAATAAATTGATTGCATACAATAAATAACAAAATTAATGCAATTATTGAGTGACCTATTAAGAAAGGTTCAGCGACTTCAGCGCTCAACAATTAACCGCAGAAGTAATTCTCAACCAAGTCATTAAAGTGTTATGGTGAAAACCGAAAATCGTCACGTGCGATATAATTACACCTGGATCGGGATTCTGTAACACGGAGAGTTGGTGAGTTTAAGTTGGGATGAGAATTTTCGTTTTCCCCGATTAAAATTCTTGGAGAGTTACATTTGCGATTTTCTAACATACTTCGGGAGTTAGAGAAAACGTGAGAAGTGTCGTAATATTGAAGGACAGTTGTGGGAGGGTAGTAGAGTATTGGTGAGTTTTCCAACGGATTTAGGGTTTAAAGTACAAAAATATCAGTGAACAATTTCTGGGGGAGGAGGTTCTGTGGATAGGGGGTCGTACCACCCCTCATTGGGCCTTGTCCAAAATACGTCATGTTTGGTATCAATCTAAAGAGGATGAAGCGGGTAATCGAGTGGTGTAGTTTGTTTTTAATCATTTTGTCGTCATAACTGACTTTTTACCGCTGAAACGATTTTTTTGCACTTGGGTCATAAACACCCCAGTTCCTATATTTTGAATATATTTCTTTCTTTCTTTATTTCATATCCATTAATTTTGATTATTTGTATTGTGAACATTTTTCTCAAGGAAAGTGAATTTCCACGACTTACCCGATCTTCATAGTGATGAGTTGAAAATATATGTCTATTTCTCTACCAAAAAATGGCCTTGTTTTCATCTTATTCAGGAAGGACTGGTTCACTTCTTTTGCAGTTATCTCCAAAATTATTTATCGGACTCAAAAACTAATTTGATATCTAATTAGGGGACACAATTTAGATGCAACTTCAGCGTATAATCAAGCTTTAGCGTGCATCTTTAGCAATAATAATTTAATAATTTTTTATATAATAGCATCTCTTCTGTGATGGAAGACAAATGCGTCAAAGAAACCATTATATCTTCTGGAGGGTTTCTATATTTCTTAACAAAATTGGAGATTATTCTTTAAGACTTTTTATATTTTTTTTGTTTATCCCTTACACAACCGATTTGATTTTGGGTGACAAGTTTCAAGTCTTGGTTTTGACCCATCAACAGGTCCCAAATAGCGAAAGTGACTTGAAAAACAGAAGGAAAGTCACGATGTCATTTTAAATTAATCAGAATCCACCCCCAGACAGTAACCCTAGGTTGGGGAAATTTTACCCCAAAATTGGGGATCTTTTCTCTACTGTTAAAAATGAGGAGAACGGGATGGCAAGTAATACGCGGCCGATTTGTAATTTCAAAACCTTTATTACATACCTTAACTATAATATTTGTTTGACCAATGTGTATATAAAAACCTTCGCTGGGAGAGAGCTGGAAGTGCAAGAATGACTTGTGACCAATGTCACTGTATCCACGGTGAAGTTAAAGGCACTTCCAACTTTCTACCTGAAGTTGCTAACGTAACTAAATATGGCTTAATGTAACCCTCTAGTGTCGCTACTTGTGCTTAATACTTGTCCTCAACATCTACCCAGGGAAATTTTTGGGAGAAAGTTTACGGTATTCTTTCTGTGAGTAAATTTATAGCATAGGGGGAAATGGGGGATTTTTATCGATCAGAGCTAAGCTACAATAACTGGGTATTTGAGAAAAAAAACTATTGATTTATTACCATTTATTAAAAACATTCACGGTAGACCATCTATTATATTGTCCAAAAGTCCATGGAAAACAACACCAAATCTGTGTCCGATTTAAATATCTGAGCACTTAGATCATACAAATTTGTTGTGCCATTGGCAGTCAGGCTTTCGCCTGGGCATAGCTGCGAAACAGCTCTTTTCAAAATGACTACAGACATTAGAACTTCTTTGAATGATAATCACATTATGCTCTTAGTCCTTCTCGACTTCACGGAAGCTTCGATAGCTTCGATGACATGAAACTCCTAACTAAAGAGCTTCTTTGGATTCGATTAACCTGCGCTGAAGCTAATTAGTAGTTTTTTGTAGAATCGCTCGCAGTGAATTAAAGTGAATGGGCGTTCTTTTACTATCGGTGTTCCACAAGGATCAATATTAGGACCTCTGCTCTTCAATCTTTGTATTAATTATTTGTCAACTGTTGTACGCTGATGATATGCAAATATATGTAGATCGTCCTATTGGTCTCTTAGACGACTGTGTCAGCAGAACTAATGAAGATCTTCAAAACATTTTGAAATGTTTAATCAATCATGATTTGATATTCAACCCCAAAAAGAGCTCAAGCGTTAGCGGTATGCAGAGGAAGTTATTAGCTTATCTATTTCCCCCCAATAGAACTCAATCATTCTACTATAGCATATGTACATAAAGTTAAAAATATAGGCATTATAGAAAATTCTCAAATAGGTTGTTGTGACAATGTTAAAATGAAAGGTAAGATTTCGTGAGTGCTTTGCCGAGTTTGGTTGATCTATTAGGTACGCCATCAGGCGTCGTAGATATGATCAAATATACATACATGGTATATATACTATATATGTACATAGTATTATATTATTATAATAAAAAGTAATGTAACTATACTTTTGTGAACAAATTTCTTTTCATTTTCGCTCCACACTATTTCGGGGATTTTTCAGAAAAAATTAACATTTTAGGGGGTGTTTGAGAATACTACTGGTTCATTTAAGCGATTCTAGGGTTTTTTTTATTTATTTCTTTAAAATTATAATTTTTTGTAGGCGGGGAAAGTATTCCTGTTCGCTTTCTTGGCCGATCTTTTCCGGAGTCCCCTAAAACTTGATCTGTTTTTCTCTCCTTCCTTTTTTAACCAATTTCGGAGTAGATTTGAGCAACAATAAAAAAATAGTGGGAATGAAATTGCAACTCACTCGTTATAACTTACTGAGTTTTATTTATTAGCTGATTATTCTCTAAACTTTTTTTGCAAATCTTCATTTAATATTTAAGTGGGGGTTAACACCAAAAAAAAGCTCACGATTTCTGTTCCCAAAAGCTTAGTGAACATAAACGCATAAAAGTATGCAATTGAAAATTGAAACAAATCACTATATGTACATGCAAAGCTATATGATGCTGTGATATTCGTCTGTATTGTACTCCAAAGCATGTCGCCCATCTGCACAGAAGTACGGTAGAATCACTGACTTATAAGTCCGTGGGTAGAATTGCATAGGCATGGCGAGATTTTAAATTTGGCTTTTGAGGAGCAGGCAAGGAGCGAACGAAATGTTTGCGCTCTGTGCTGTTGATCAGACACTTTTCCGAGTAATTTGTCTGGTACTATTTATTGCTTGGGCAATTTCAATTTACTGAAGCCGCTCATCAAATAAAACTCTTCCGAGAATTCTGAGTTGTAATATACCATATAATTTTTGCAATGTTCACAATTTGTCAGATTACCATTTTATTAACTAGATATCCAAAGAACTACTTTAGAGAATTAGATTTGAATTTACCAACAACACAATTTTCAGGTTGAGCTATGGCTGGTAGATTTTCTATTTATCTTTATCTAATTCGTCAATTTTGTTCGCATAAAATTTTGCATGTTTCAAGAAACGCAATTCAACCAGATTAGCCTAGTCGGAGTTACTGTAACTGGGAAAGATTAGCAATATAGCAAATAGTGAATTCTTTTCTGCGACTCGATGTTAAATCATAAAAATAAAATCTGCCATTCTCGTGTTCTTTTCTCCCCTACTGACCTCGTTTCTCGTTCTTCTTTCTTCCCTACTGGTGTGGTGGTGGCAGATTCGGTGGCGGTGGTTACACCGAGTCGCAGAAAAGAATTCACTAAAAGACAAGAGTGTGCAACGATTTCAATTAAAAAAAAATAAATAAATGTAAAGCACTATTTCCAAGTGACCGCATTGCACATATTACATCTAAAGTAAATTTGTGAAATAAACCCCTTTTTGTCTTCCTTTATTGCTACCAAATTGTGCAACCCCTGTGCATTACAATGTTCATTTAGGATTTTCAATTCATTCCAAAAGTACCTTAAATCTACCAATCGAAATCCCTCCATGGTATTTTCGTTCATATCTTCACCCTGATTATCTTTTTCTATCAGAATTGTGAACGAATCTATTTCGCTATAGTCCTCAATATTTGGGCTGACATTCATTTTACCTGCCTCATACCTACAATACCTACAATACCTAACAATAATCAGTTTTCTCATCTTTGTGCCATAATTATTGGCCCGAATTTTACTAATACGTCCCATGATTAAATAATAGTTACTCACAATTCGTTACCTATAACCATAATAGAACTGGCAAAATATTTCTCGCCTCAGAAGTAAAAATGAATAAATTACCAATGATAAAAATTAAAATATTCCAGGAAATCTACACATATACATATACCTAATGTAGAAAATAACGGCACACACTCTCCAAGCATGTAGCTATACCCCGCTGAGCTTTTAAAACAAATGAAAGCCTTTCAAAAGCACATTACTCCATTTGACGATGATAGAATGAATTGAAAACGCCAAATTGTATGCAATATATACAAAAACAAGAAATGTTTGCCGTTACCATGGTTAACATTATTTGTCTTTATTTCCTTTATCATTCCACTAAATTATTTGAGTTTTTCAAAATAAACAGAAAAAGATTCGATCTTTGTTACAAATTGAACTTTCTTTGAAATAATATCATAATTTTGATAGTTATTTGTCTCGGAAAATAGCAACTTTCAAACGAAAATATATTAGTAACCAAAATTTTTTGTCTGGTTTTCCGTCACTGCCTCTTCCAGCCCAAGATCTTCCATACTCAAGTACAACTTTATCTTATTGATGTACTAAGCTTTGCAAATTTCATGAATTCTACAGTTTTCTAAAGTTAATTAAATACATATAAAGCCCCGAAATCTTTATTTTTGACACGTCTTTACCTAAGTTTATGCATTTTCTCTAACTACGTGCAATTTTTATAAAGAAAGTACGCACAGATTTGCAGCAAATTTGTATTAACTTTTCGTGTTTTTTAAGATTTCAGTGGAAACCCCCCTTAATTACTTATTAGCATATTAATTTAATTATCATTGAGTTATTGAAACATTATTATGATTGAAATTATTGATTTCTTTAATCTAAATGAGGTTCTCAATCTGGTTCTTATTATAAAAAGGATAGATAAATTTAATTTTACTTTTAGAAATCTTGGACGCATCCAGATAGAGACTTTTATTTATGCAACGTTATTTTTTTCCAATATTCATTTACCGAAAATTCAAATAATTTTACTTTTCCTACTCTCACGGCCTTTTAGCGACATGCCTTACAGTGTTTGTATAGTAACATCTGGATCAATTGATAAAATTATCTATAGTAAGCTTAAGCTGATTATGAATGCTTTATCAAATTTCTCAAAATTTGGTATTTTATGTGTGTATAGGTGAATCTAAATTGAGCCCGAGAAAATTCAGTTCTAGTCTAATGTGAAGTAGATGGGATCAAGATCAGATCTGTGACATCATTTTTAGTTCAAACGAACACTTTGAGAGCAATTGAGGCGGATCTGAATCGGAGTTGAGGGTCAACGACATAAAATTGAATCACCACACATTTGTAGAACGTATTTGTTCTATTTAAAAAATATACATTTATATATGATTATATTTTCACGAACTAGTACTGGCCCTGCAAAAATTGCGGTTTAAAATCGAATCGAATTCGAAGTAAATCAATTCGACTAGGTGAAGTTTATCTTCGAAAACGAATTCACTTGCAACGTGCTTGCGAATTGCAGGAGAAAAAAATGGAACACGATATCGAATCATATTGGCGACCCGACAGTGGTTCGCTAGCTCAACTTTATTTCGAAGTTCTTGTATGTGTTGGTAGTTCATTTTGGACTCGATGTTTTTAACAGTACGTTCTGGTATCGACCTCTCTTGCAAGACGTTTTGCAAATACTAAGTAAATACGATATCGAATAAATAAATAATAAAACTTCACTTTGCACTTCACTCAATAAAATCTCAACTTAGAATGCCTGCGAAGAAGAATTTCATGAATAGAAAATATTTGCTTTAACGAATTCCTCGGAAATTGAAATGAGTCGTATCGTAACTTCTATATAAGCAAACAAATCAAAGATATTTCGAGCTATAAGCGATGCATCTATTTCGAATCTTTGGAAATTTCGGCATGCTTGAAAACGTCGTTTATGGTAAAGAAATCGAAGAGATTTCGAGCGACGAGCGTTTCTTCTATTTCGAATTCATTTCGCTACGGGCGGCGGAATTTCATCAGAGTGTGAAGTACTGTTTATATTAAGAGGTATATGGAAGATTTTGTTATAAATCATATATATATAATAATATTAATTGTGATTTTTGCAGTTATACCCTAAACATGTCCATTTTTCCAAAAATTTGAATTCAAAATAATTCAGCTAGGCGGCAATACTGAAACAATGAAATGGAAACTTAGACAGCATGAATTTTCTCTTTTTGCATTCTCAAATTTTGTATTGCTATTCGTGTTCAGTTTTAAATTTGAACACCTTGCATAGCAATTGCATAGGCATATGAGGATTGGGGAATAATGTATTATGATTTGGCATAGGAGAAAGCAGCAATAGTCGGCCAAAAATGGATAGCTGGAACTTATAGGTAGCCGAAAGACGACTGTCCCTAGCCTGTTGCTATGAAAACATTTTGTACTGAGAATTTAGAGCGTTTAATATATGTTTAGCATAACAATACTATACTTAATATATACACACATTTTTAATAAAAAATATAAGTTTCAAAAAGTACACTTTTACCACATATAAGAAAAATACAGATAACCATTCACCGTAGTTAAAACTGACGCCAATTATTGCGACTAACCGACAGCGTCTAACCGACAAACAAGTGCTTAAATCTTTCCTCTCACAAGCCATCTATCATTTTTCAAGAGAGATGTAAAGAAAAAAAAAACAAAAGCGGAGGGCTGTGGGAGAGAAAAACAATCAAGTTTGAACAGCCATCGTGCGGTGCAGTGCTGGGGGCAGAAACATAAGGCGCTCAGCGCTAAAGCGGACAAAACCACAAAATTTCATAAACAAAGCTGAAAACATATAAAAAACGCATTTTCAAAATTTATAAATGGCCGTCCTTAAGAAGAGTCATTACCAATATTTCCAAGTTTCATACATTTTTTATATCTTAAATTAAAAGTAATGAAGAAGTCTATTAGCTCAGAAACATGTAAAAAATGGTAAAAATTGAAGTCTTTTAAATCAAATTCCTGTGGGTAGGTATTCTCATTTCTTTAAATTGTGTCTGCTTTGAAAGATAAGGCCTAGATCTAGCAAATAACGTCGAGTTTTTTTCATTTTTAGTGGCGCTTTTTATACTTATTTGACTCTAATAGTACATTTTTTTTCTCCCGACATTTCACCGACGAGAAATTGCAATATTTATTTGAAAGTTGTTTAAATGCAAAGCAAAATAGCATATTTAACAATTATGGGCAAAAAAAATTTAGGAGAGTAAATTCTCGTTAAAAATGTTCTATTTATGTGAACTGCAAATTTTCATTTTTCGTCTTAAATTGTATGGTTTCGTCGGATGTTGGGTTTATGTCTTTTGCGGTAGATGTCTCTAATGCGCTCTGTGGTCTAGGTCTAGGCTAATTTTATATGAATTTTCTCACTTTCAGGACACAAACCTACATATAGTAAATTTTATTACCTACAGGTTCGCTGCGCTGGTATCTAAATTGAAAGTTTTGCTGAGTACTGACTTCTCTTAAGCAATGTTGAAAAATTTCTTCCACATTTACAAGACAAAACGAAAAAACTATATGGTAGAACAGCCTGGTTGAAACTATTGATGTGAATGGTTCTAGCTCCTTGGAATTCTTATGTGTCCGGATTAAATCTTATGCTTCCTGGTTTTATATAAATGTTCTGTATATACCTCCGGGATCTAAATCTTCTGTTTACAAGGACTATTTTAGCTGCATCAATTTGGTTTTTGATATGTCGAATTCAGATGATGATATGGTTGTTCTTGGCGATTTTTACTTGCTTTCTATATGTTGGACTCCATCGCTTGAGGAGGGCTCTTTATTCCAACAGAGTTTATGTCTGTGCTGGAATACGATACTCTGGATGTGCTATCTTCTTGTGGGCTTAAGGAAGTAAATGGCATTCATAATTTTCGCAACAGGATTTTGGATCTTGTTTTTGTTAATGATGACTCCAGTGGTGGGTGAGGTTCCTGATCATCCGGTTCTTATCCTTTATGTCGACGATGCTTATGGTGATACCCCTGCTTATTTTTTAGATTTTGATTTGGATTTTGCTAGAGCAGATTTTGAAAAATTGAAGTTGATACTTAGCAATATTGATTGCTCTACCTTGTTTAATGTTTCAGATGTTGATTCTTGTTTGTTAATTTTTTATAAATTAATTTTTAAATGTTTCCTTGACGCTGTACCTATTCGTAAAGTTAGGAACTATAGTTCTACTCCTAATTGTTTCGATGACAGTCTACGTAATTTGCATAATGCGCGTAACAAGGCGTAGAGAATCTATAGTAATTCTAAATCTCTGATTGATTATCGCAGTTATTCTTGTCTTAGAAAAAAGTTTAACGAGGAGGCTCAAAAGGCGTACACTGCTTACATAAATAACGTCCAAAATAATATTAAATACGAGTATGATCCTAAGCGTTTTTGGAACTTTGTTAACGCTAAGCGTAAATGCGATGGTTATCCCAACAGCCTGTCCTTTTTGAACAGTTCCAGTCATGATCCGTCTCTTATATCTAATTATTTTGCGGATTATTTCTCCAAATCTTTCAGTGTTGACAATGGAAATGCAAATGATTTTTCTTATGTGTCGTCTTGCATGTTTAATTGTTCTAGCCTAGATGTTAATATTCGGTGTATTAGTGAACATATGTAATGTGAGCATGTTCATGAGTTGGACTCTTCCTGTTCTATTGGACCGGTTGGTATTCCTAGCATTGTTCTCAAACAATGTTTTGATAGTGTTTCGCGTCCGCTTCTTTATTTATTTGATTTATCTCTGTCAACGGGTATATTTCCTGATGCTTGGAAATCATCATTTGTTATTCCTGTTTTGAAAAATGGAAAGAGGGCCTTGGTTAGTAATTAAAGACCTATTGCTAAATTGTCTGTTATACCCAAGCTTTTTGAAAGCATGGTTTGTGAATTGCTGACGTTCGAATGTAAGCCATTAATTAGCTCAAAACAACACAGCTTCGTTAAGGGTAGAACAACATCAACCAATTTAACACTTTTAGCATCCTCCATTGCTAATACCCTTGAGAAGCGGTTGCAGACTGACTGTGTCTATACCAACTTCTCTAAAGCCTTTGACAAGCTTTCCCACAGAGTGCTCCTGTTTAAGCTGTTAAAAATATGTTTTTCTCCATTGTTGGTTGATTGGATCTCCTATTTAAGTGCTCTTCAGAAACGCGCTTTCAAATGTTGTTTGTACGCAGTGTGGAGTTCCACAGGGTAGCCATCTGGGTCACTTATTGTTTGTCTTATTTATTAATGATCTTGGATCTGTTATAAAATTCTCTGAAATTTTAATATATGCTGAAGATGTTAAGATCTTCAAACAGATTCATTCACCGAATGATTGTGTACTGTTACAAAATGATGTATGTGCTTTAAACTTGTGGTGTAAGCGTAGTAATTTATTTCTTAATATTCTCAAATGTAATGTTATTGTCTTTAGCCTTAAGTTTTCTCCTTTTGAGTACCAGTATCACATAGACAATGCTCCTATAAATGTAGTAGACCCCATTAAGGATCTGGGCATAACCTTTGACTCAAAACTTACTTTTTCTCGCCATCTTGATTATATTATTGGGAGAGCCTTTTCAATGCTTGGGTTTGTTAGACGCTGGGGCTAAAGAATTTAGTGACCCGTACGCATTGCGTTCCTTTTATGTTTCATTTAAGACGTCTATACTGGAATTCGACTCCACACTTGTCCTTATACAGTGTACATATTAATAGGATTGAATCTGTACAGAAAAAGGTTCTACGTTTTGACCTTCGTCACCTTCCCCGTGGATTGATAGGTTTGAGCTTCCACCATATTCTGATCGTCTGGTTTTAATTAATATGACGTCGCTCCATAAGAGGCGTGAGTTCTTATTGTGTGTTTTTATTCATAAAGTTTTGACTGGATTAATAGATTCTCCTGAAATTCTTAAATCAATTTTGTTGAATGTTCCTGGTAGAATTTTAAGGAACCGCAATATTTTTTTCATTTAGAGTCATCGAACGAATTATGGATTTTATGAGCTTTCAATATTGATTCAAGAGCATTTAGAAATTTGATTCTTTGAAGGGGTTTGTAATTTTTTTTTTATTTTTTATTGATTTATCGCATAATAATTTGTTTTTAAATATATACACTATGTTACTTTATATATAAGTCAGATTATATTTATATATGTTGGCTAAATAAATAAATAAATAAATAAGATAAATAATAAGTAGCCAAATTATCTCTATTATAAAAATGTGTGGCTTAGGCCGCTTTAGCACTGAGCGTCTCAATAACCATTGAGGTGCTGTATCGTCGTAAGCGTAACCCCCGGAATAAGCTCAATTCTCGCATAGAATTTCTCGTGAAAGCTGCTAACCTTTTTTTCGATACAATGTGCTTTCAATTTCATTTGGTGACTGAACGTTACTGATCCCCATAAGATCGGAACATCTGAGTTTATCTGTACTTTTACCCTATAGTCGGCGAACAAAGTCATAATCTTACCCTATGTCGGCCAAAGAAAAAGAAAACAGTTCTAAGCGAAGGTCAGACTTTTATTTTAATACAAATATATCAGTATTCACGGCAACTTATTGCGTTTAGCAAAAACAAACAATAAATATAAAAATATTGAGTAACAAAGGGTCTTTCAATATATTAAACTAGGTATGCGGTCAAAAGTTCAAGCTCAAGTACCTATGTATGTACTATAAATTTGTACACGGCAGTTTCATAAAAATTTCAAGTACAAATTCCAAAATGGACCAAATCGGGCAAACAGTTCTTGGTGTTGCCATACAAAATTTTGGGTTTTCACAATATATTTGGTCACGACCTGAAAACGCATTGATGGAGAGAGCTGAAATTTTTTACGCAGTGTTTTCATAAAAATAGTAAATAAACTTTCTAAAATGAGCAAAATCGGGCAGCCCTTTTTGGTGTTGCCATATAGAACTTTGGGTTTAAACTATATTTAACTTTTATTTTCATCGAGGGTATAATATAATTGGTACTAGACCAATTATAACTTTTTATTTTGTTAGGATTATATTTTTGACCGACTTTGAAGTATTATAAATCTTTAAGATATCTTTAAGCGGATATATGCCGACTTAAGGTTTGGAATCAGCCTAACGTTGACCATTTATGGCCGACATTACGAAAAGTTCGAAAATCACGCTCCCTAATGCCGGCCACCCGATATATTTTCGAAAAACTAAATTTTTGGTATTTGCTTCACTTCAAAATGTAAGTACAAATGCACTTCAATGAATGAAATACTAAAGTAGAAAATACAAAACTAGTTAGGAAAACTACACGATCTCGCAATTACCTCAATCACACTTCCAACAAATTCACGGAGCACACACTTATCAATTCTGACATATGTACACAGAATAAATCACTTATAGTAAAACCGTTATATAAGAGAAATGGTTTTTTGTTATACGATTTAAAAACAAATAATATTATTCTCTTCAATTTTCGTTTTGTGTGTATTTGCTGTCAAGGTTGTCATGGGTGGTCGAATTTGGAGCCGGATGACTTTAGGAGCACGTACCCTGCACGTTTTCTCTAATTCTTGATCTTGATCTCTTGATTTGCGTTCTGTTTTAAGATTAAACATTTGGTGAATATAGAAAGGAGCTCCCTTCCCTTTTGAAATTAAAGATAATTTTATATCATTAGCTGTAGAGCGTGGGAACGTAGAAATAAAGTAGTAAAACTATGATGATTTTTTCAGGTACGTAAACCAATTATATTTTAAGATTACGGCGAAAACCAAATTTTTATTTTGGGTTATAGTATATCTTTACAGGTTGGGTGTTAAGTAAAGACCTTGAACCCTTGAACCCAATAACTTACATAGAGTGATTAAGATTTATCTCGATAAACTTTTGTAAACTGAAACTAAGAAAATCTTCATACAATCATTGACCCGCAAATGTTTCATTGCAAATGTTTTACTAATATCGTCTCGACTGTAATTCCGAGCAAAATTTGTTGAAGCAAAATTTTTGTAAATAACTAATATATACAAAATATTAGAAAATTAAAGCCATAAAGGAGTTTTACAAAATCATATACTTAACGATTTTGTAATGACTCCTTTGGGCTTTAATTTTCAATTAGCCTACTAAAATGTTTCTTTACTACTAAAATGGGAAGACAGGCACCAGGATCTTTGGCATAGCATGTCTAATATGAGGCAAGCAAAATAATTCCTCAGCATCTCTCCTCTCCAGATGCGGAAACTAATTGCTCTTAGTAGGCAATCATTGTTTATTTGACTGCATTAATTGGTCTCTTCCGTTATTTTCTAAAGAAGATAGGCAAATTCAATATAGGGAACTGTGTCGACTATGCGAAGAAGAAGCCGAAATCTTTACATGTATGTATATAGATCACTGCGAGTATTCCATGCTAGGAGCTTTTATGCTGCAAATCACAGAAGTCGCATTTATCACTTCAAATTAGGTTTGAAAACTAACCCTCAAGGCAGCAATAACCAAGCTTGTAAAGAGGCTAGATTTACTCTAATTATTTGAAGACAGGACAAAATCGAATAATTTTGGTTGTAGTGTTCGCAGTCTACTCTTAATTATAACCTTAAATAAGACAATTTAGCACTTCATATAATTTTTTAAGAAAGTAAATTAATAAATTCTTAAATTAAGAAAAGAAAAAAAAAGAAAAGAAAAAACTTGATATGTGATGAGAATAAGAAAGAATATTTTACTTGAATGGCTCAGACTGTGTACATGGACTTCCATCTGAATACATTTCATAGTGCCATTGTATAGAACGGTATGCTTTCTTTTTTATTATCAATTCATCCATAAATCCTTTCAAATTTTTCTACAGTTTAGCATACAAGTTTGACCCGTTTCTTTGTATTTATGGAGTAAACTTTTAACTCAAAGATTTCTCGAAATAAATTTTTAAAGAAACATTCTATTCTTTGTTTCGGCCCTCCTTCATGTTCCCGTACTGAATCGCCTCACCAATTTATTGGGCAATTTGTAATGATTTATAACCTAATTCGGTTAAAATAATCAATGCGGCTTTAACAGTGTTTGTAGACAATGCATTTTTATTTCTTAAAAAACTATTTCTTCTTAAACTGTGTCGTATTATCATATAGCGTAGAATCAAAGAACATCTAACAGAAATAATTCGCATCTCGTATAATGAAAAGTTTTATATGGCGGGTCGTATTATTACGACCCGCTCTCACAAATTTTACGGAAACTCTCTGCTTTTTGACGACCCGCCACTCACTAATCAGTTACCTGTGGTGATACTGCTAAAGATAACCTAATAAGAAATTAGGACACAGCTCAACAAAATTGGAAATTTTTCGTGTTCTTTAGACCGAAACAGGTAATCTCATATACTTTCGTCTTTTCTATGAATGGGGGAAAAGAACTTGGCTATGCATTATTGTAGTGCAACTGACACAACGAGTTCAAAACAAAAATCGAGAGAACCTAGGATTAATCGACCGACATAATCTTATTGAATCCCTCAAAATCCTATCAAATCACACTACCTCATTTTTCCCGAAAATATCAGAGAATCCAGAATAAGTTTCTCCCACTTAATCTCTTCAGAGCAAAATGAATGGAAACAGAAGCATGTGCTTTTCAAATATGATGGGAATTACACCAACAAACATTGGTTTTGATATAAAAAAAAACGTGGGGTAATTCTCACATTTCACAGAAAAGCGGTTTTTACAAAAGCGCGGGAACATCATATGAGAGTAAAACCTGAAAACTCCGCCTCTTCTCATTTATTTACAAAAATGAATCATTTGCCATTCTGTTTCGTTGCATGCAATCTGCGCTTTCACATTTTTGATTTTTACTCGTAAAAGTTTTAAAGAGAGTTTGATTTTTTTTATTCTTTCTTCCTTTTCTTGCCGTGTGCATTTCAAATGTAAAACAATCGGATGGCTTTTCTGTGTTCTAACTTATCACAAATTGTTCGAAAATTCTCTGCTTTTTCACGACCCGCCCCTCACGATGGTTGCGAGTTGCGGGTCGTCAAATCACCAAACCAGAACCAGTGTCTGCAGTACGCATCATGTCCATGCATTGCATTGCGTGTTCTCTTTAATTCTTTTACCTCTTCTCTAGGAAACCGGTTTCATCAAGAATACTTGGTTTGAGAGAATTTTCTTTTACATTGCATTATACAGTAGAAAAGTGGAATAATAGTAAAATGAGCGGATCGGATAGGAATTGATGTCCGACAGAGCAATATTCTCTCAGTTGAAATTTTTGCATCTTCCCATCTGTTACCTCCCTACCGCATCAACAAATAAGCATACAACTTGGGAAAATTTAGAGGCCAGATAAAGTTTCTTGTTAAGATATATGTTCTTTGGTAGATCTAAACTATAGACAAACTATACAAAGACTGGGCAAGTAGAACAAAAATCTGCAACACTTCGCTCGAATATAAAATCGACGATGCTTCGATTTGCTGACGTAAGTTGTAACCAAAGGGTAAGCCAGTCATGCCTTGCTCCAATATAAAATCAACGATCCCTCGACGTAATGTAATACCGGGGGCAGACTTGCGGTTTCAATATTGAGATATTCATATTGCAATAACAGAATTTCTAAGGCACACTTGCGGTTTACGATACTGACAAATTAATTAGAGAACTTACATTTGATTTGTCATTTAATTTGTCATTTGACTTAAGAAAGTTCCGCGCACGTTCAAATTGCGAGCAAATATTTTGAAATTACTTGTCTATATGAAAAATAAAAAATAGACATTTCAACTTGACAAGTGTCAAATATTAAATGCCAGAGAAAGTTGCAGCAACATTGGAGTATAAAATTTAATTTAAAAGGTTCGTGTATTAAATGATTATGGTTTATAACTAGGGCCTATTTGCAATAGACTCTGTACACCGCGAAATATTTCGCAATTTCAATATTAAGTTCGAATTTCTACATACTGAGTGAACACTGTGTTGTCTTTCAGTGTATAGAGATGAACTTGTGGTTTAGTGCAAACTGCAATATTGAAACCGTAAGTCTGTCTCCGGTATAAGGATGGCCTCAATGTTTTCTTAGCAATTTACTGGACATTTTGTTTCTTTAGAATTTGTATGCATATTGGAAGCAGACTATGGGTTCTTGGGCCTGCTAACAATTTTTATGAGGACAGACGTATAGATGAGCAAAAAGCATTCATTTATTCTTAGAAATTTTCAGAAAATGTTTCGACAGAATTTTTATTCACTTTGCTGACTCGAATTATTTTCAGATAGAATAGAATTGCATGTGTGCTGTTGTCGGATTCTAAACAAAAATTTGCAGTAAACTTCTAAAAAATTGAGGGCTTTCCTACATTAAATCGAGGCATAGTTGATTTTATATTGGAGCGAAGCATTATTGGCTTACCCTTTGGTTACGACTTACGTCAGTCAGTAAGTCGAGGCATCATCGATTTGATATTAGAGCGAGGCGTTGCAGATTTTGGTTCTACTTGCCCAGCCTTTATACATATGTTAATATGATATTAGTTTGTCTATGACTAAGCAATATTGTCTCTTATATCGAAGAAAGCTATCATCATACAAACATACGAGTAAATGAGCTAGTTCTCCGACCTAGTAATCTTTGCATAGTAGTATTTTGTTATTATTATTTAGATATTCCTTTAAACATATGATTTTGTTTACGTTTCTAGCATCAATCACAATGCACACTCAGACCAATTAATGTTAGAAATATATCTTTATTTATATAATCCTTTCATTATTTTACTTCCTATGATGAGAGCACAAACTATAAAATGGCACTCAATAACAAATAATATCTAGATATTAATATGAACCCTACAAAGACCAGCTTGGTACTCTTTTCCAGGAGATGTAAGCTTGGGATCTTTCTGCTTGCAAAGGTCTTTGGACAGAGTCTGCAGCTATCTCCCTATGTTAAGCACATCGGTGTCTACCTAGACTCGAAGCTGATGTGGTGATGCATGTACAGGAAAAAGTTAATAAGGATCATGAGGGTCCTTGTTCAATACAAGAGAACCGAGTGCTGTAGCAAGACCAATGCTCGCGTATGCCATTTGTGTATAGTGGCCAAAGACGTAAGTAGGGACTGCAATCCGGATGCTGGGGCGGCCTGCACTATTTTGCTTGCCTATTCCATGCAGTCTTACTTAATCTGCCGCCTCTGGATCTTTTCATTCAGACAGATGCCAAAAGGGTTGAGTGTAGATTGCGCTCATGGGAATGTTGGAATAGCGACTGGAGAGGATCTTCCCATTACTCATTGGCATGTGGGCTGCAAGGAGAATATCCTCTGGTCCGCATGCTATCTGATGTGATGGTGCTGGAACTTCGTTTTGGACATCGCTTCTCTGTGGTTTTTCCTGAAACGGAGTCGTGGGCTGATGGAAAAGCCCAATCGAGCCTTCCCCGGTCTACTCTAAAACTTATCAGTGACGACTTCCACACTAATGAGGGAGCCGGTGCTGGTGTTTACTTTCGGCATTGGATTGGAATACTTACTTGAAAAGCACACCACTCTCTGAAGTCTTCGCCATCGTAATGGCAGCAAAGATAGCCCTTGATATAATAATCAAGCGAAAGGACCTATCTCTCGGATAGCCAGGCAGCCTTGATGGCTCTTGGTAATATCCAAGTTACTGGAGGACTGCAGGATATTTGTAAATAAGCTTCTTTGTATCCACAACAATATGTCTCTTCAGGCGGTTCTTGGGCACATAGGAATCATGGTAAATGAGAGGGCTGACCTTCTAGCCAAGTCCAGATCTATAGGCGTTGCCACCTCGGTGATCAGGTCTCATCAAAGTGGATGCTCGCATGAAACATCAGCAGCGATGTATGAACATGAGTTCTTGCAGTTGTACAAAACTTTTTCTTGATGCCTACCTAATAGGAATTTCTTTGATTTTCTCTTGGTGCTCGAAAGGAAGCAATATAGAACTGTGGTTGGCATCATCATCGGCCACAGCTCATATCACGCTCATCTAATAAGGATGGGACTTATTGACAGCCCTGATAGTCTATTCTGTCTGAAATGAGAGCCTCAGACAACCGAACATTTTTTATATGCGCTTGTCCGGTCTTTGTTCGGAGTATGCTGGATACGCTTTTATCTGTAGATGAGCTGAAAAACATACCTCACCTATACCTGAGGCGTTTCATTAAGACGACTGGCATGTTTTGGTGATAGTGAGTTCCTCGTACTTCTAGCAGGTTAGCACAATGGGCCGTCTTTGCCTCCCTACTTTGGACTTTTCGTCCCCTACTTTTAATAATAAAAAAAACAAATATGAACAATTAAAACACTAGTTCATACTACAACAGGCGATAAAGTCTTCCACATGTGAGATATTTATGGATTGCTTTTATTTGTGTAGTGGCTTATATTTTCTTGGAAGCATTGGTAATAAAATTACAGATATCGTCTTGAATGCATTATAAGTGGAAAACTTTGTTACAATTATTAACATTTTATTTACGATAGGCACCACTCAAAATAATAAAATCTTTATTACAATAATATCTAATCTATAAACCAGTTGCGATAGTTGTTCTACAATGTCGGTCATTTGATTAGATCTGATAAGATTTTGTAAAATTTAAAAACTCTAAATTAAAATTAAGAGCCACAGATACTGATATTAAAAGTACCTACATACATAGGTACTTGTAATAAAGTGATAAAATAATCGAATGCACCACACCTAATCAGTTGCTTCCTGTATAAAATATCAAATACAAGAAATGGTCTCTTTTAGCGCCTTTAGGTGTTTTGTGGTATTTTATTACTTTGACTGACTGAAATTTCTCAGCTTAAGTAAGACTCAAAAGAAGCAAAAAAATTGAGTTTACATATTTGCAGAAAATAGTGGATGCGTCTAAAAACATACGTGTTACAAAGCCTATCAGCAGCTTGAAATACAATTCCGGCATTTGCATTTTAATTCGACTTTGTTCATAATTAATTAATCACTCAGTTAAAAGGTAAATAGGGTGATGGCACCAGTATAGTTCACCAAGTACCAGTCACTGGCGGATCCAGGATTCTTGTGAGGGGGGGGGGGCTTGCGCAACTATGGTTTAATAATGGTATAAGCTAGAAACATGTCCAAAGTTCAGAGACACTCGCCACCACTCGCAAACATCAAATGAACAAAATATATCATTTTAAAAATACGGGTTCAACGAGTAGATACCACTTGCAACGAAGAGAGTTGTTCAACGTTCAACTATTGCCACTTCGAAAGGTCAAACGAGGTGTTAAATTTTTTATTTTGTTTTGGTTTGTAAATTTTGACTATCAGAACCAGCTTAACACAAGCTCGCTGCATGGACACGTTTAATAAATAAACGGTCAACAATACATGAGTTTCATCACTTAGTCGGTGTTAGTATTAGAATGTTACACTAAACATAGACCAAACACCGGATGAAAGGACATGCAATGCGACATAGAACAAGAAGATAAAAAACTAAATTAAATCTAACTAAAAAGATTAAATATTATATAGACGTTTTCTTAAAATATGCTTAGAAACGTCGAGAACAAAATTCTCAGCCATATTATTAACAGTAATACACATGCTATTAATAGCTCCATACTTACTAAAATTAGACCTTGAGGAGTTAACATGCAACAAAGGTAGCCTTCTTAAATTGTGCCTACTATCACGGAAAGAGATTTTGGTAAGTAGAAATGGAGAATCAATATTTCCGTTTAAGAGTTGATGCACAAACGTTACATCGGCAACCATACGACGTTTCTCAAGCGAGTGCATATTAAAAAGCTTCAAGCGATCCTCATAGGGTAGAAGAATTAATGAATTATTCCAGGGTAGGTAAGTAAGAGCAAATCGTAAGAAGTTCCGCTGAATAGACTCGATACGGTCGATGTGTATACCGTAAAATGGAGACCAGACCTGGCTAGCGTATTCAAGAAAGGGTCTCACAAAGCAAGTGTACAAATGCAATGTAATGGTAGGATTCGAGAACTCTCGAGGTCAACGATTTATAAAGCCCAGCATAGAAGTACTGTTTGAAACCATGTAGTTTATATGGGAGACGAAATTCAATCTGTGGTCACATTTGACACCCAAGTCACAGACAGAATTAACACGGCGAATCGAGGAATCGAGAATTCATAATCACATGGAAAGTCATAAGCTCACATTTGTCGATATTGAGTACCAAATTATTGCTTTTACACCAGTCATAAAATTTGTGAAAATCACCCTGTACATATTCACAATCGTTAAAAGATTTAATCTGAGCAAAAAGTTTAATATTGTCAGCATAAATCAAGACTTTGCAGTGCTTCACTACGGAGACAATGTCGTCAATAGATAGAATAAAAAGCAATGGGCCCAGGTGACTCCCTTGAGGTACGCCGGGCGAAGCTTTCAAGACTCTAGAGATGGAATTGCGGAAATAGATTTGGTATGTTCTGTTATCTAAATATGACTCCGTCCATTTTAGGAATGTTAGCGGAAACCCATACTTTTCCATTTTAAACGATATCACGGAGTGAGATAACTTGTCGAAAGCTTTACTAAAGTCAGTATAAATACAATCTGTCTGGAAGCCTTTTGCAAACCCGCCATTAGTATCCAATATGAATTCTAATAAGTTGGTGGTTGTAGACCTGCCCGAAATAAAGTTTGGTTTGGTTTGAAGAAACCAATTCTTACAGGAAAATGATAACTGAGAGTAAATGATTGATTCAAATAATTTTGGCATGCAAGATAATTTCGCAATGGGTCTATAGTTAGAAATATCATTTTTACTACCTGTTTTGTGGATAGGTATGATGAAGAAATTTTTCCACAGCTGCGGAAAACAACCACTATCGAGCGATTTTTGGAAAATGATTCTCAGCGGGGCTACTAGGGAGAGGCAACATGACTTTAGAAAGGCTGGAGAAATCCCATCGGGACCCGTTGTGAAGTCATTTGGAAGCCCGTTAATATGATCAAGTAGGGATAGTGAATGAAACATTATGAGAGTCGTTCATATAACTAAAGTTGATATTACGAGGTTGGAAATTTAAAGAGAAAAATGCATTTTCAAAAAATGAAGCAAACATATTGCAAATTTCAGACGAAATGTCACTAGCAGAATCTTTGTACCTAATGGTATTGGGGTAGTTGTCGGTTTTTTTTCATATTAATAAACCTAAAAAAGTTACGTGGGTCGCTAAATAATTTCGTACGCATACTTTGAATATACTCATCATAGAGTGAAGAGGAAAGTTCGTTGAACTCATTATATGATGTGAGGAAGTTGCTGTGACTTATAATGTCCTTGTCCCGCAAATATCCTTTCCACATTTTATTCTTTTTATTTTTAAGGCGTTTCAGCTCTTTATTGAACCATGGCGGTGATATTTTAGAGATCCGCTGCGGTTCACGGGGAACATGAGAAGCGAATAAATCAAAAAGATTTATGTAAAACTTAGAAACATCTTCATCAACACTATTGCAAGACAGCAATGTGTTTAAATCAAGAGAGGTAAGGCTACTAGTAAGTTCCGAAAATTCAGCTTTTCTAAAATTGAAAAAGTATTGTGTTTTGTCACAATTTGGGAGATTTTCGGTTTCATGGCAATATGTAATTAGTAGTGGGGGGGGTGATATTTGTCAAGAGTAGACATTATAACTGAGCTAGGTTCAACTAATAAGTTCCCCACGTCAAGAGAAAATACCAGGTCTAGCTGCCTACCCATGTCATTCTTAATATTACTGATTTGGCTGCGTTGTTATTAAGTGAAAGATAGTCCTCGTCATCGTCATTAAGTACCCATTGAATATTGGGTAAGTTAAAATTACCAATAAGTAGTAATTCGTTAATAGGTTCCATCTTACCATGGATAAAATTAGATGTTAAAGTAAGTTAGGTCGTAAATATTTTGACCTTTGTCATCGACAATATTTATGGAGTCTGGAGGAATATAGCAACAAATTATGTATAAGTCATATTTTAGGAGAGATAGCTTAAGAGCTATGAGCTCAATATTGAGGGTGTTGGAGAAACAAAGAAGCTCAATTTTGCTGCAATTGAACTTATTTTTACAGGCGAGAAGTTCGCCACCGCCACGAGCTTCCGAAACAGTATGTCTATGCCTTCTAAAAGTTTGATAAGAATTGTCAAGGATTTTAGCATCGCGAATACTATGATGCAGCCAAGTTTTAGTGAAAACAACTATATCGAAGCAAGCCGCGACAGAGGATTTGAAGTTATGTGCGGCTTTTGTCCGAATCCCCCTTACATTTTGATAGTAAACGCAAAGCGACTTCAGTTTTTTGGAACAACGTTGTTTATTTTAGCTTTATTTCTAGGTAGGCGCTCAGAAGGTACAAATAATTTAGTAAAAGCGCCAGGAGGCCAAAGTAAGGGGTCTAATAACTTGTCCTGCATATCTGCAGAAATAGTTAGTAGAAAGGATGCAACCGGTTTAGAGCTTTTACTGATTTTTCGACAAGAAAAGCCATCAGTCGCAATATTTTTGGACTTAAAATACTTCGATATGTCCTCGCACATCATTTCTGGCCAGAGATGGGTGACGAAAACATTCGAAGTTTTAGGTACCGTTCTCAAAGAGGCACCAATACCATTTCCTAAAGGGGATTGACATGAAGTACCAGTCACTACATATGAATTTTTAAAGAAGACCATTACAGAATTTTTGCGAAATTTTGAAAATGCTAAAAGTCACAAAATTCGCATTGTATAGGGAAAATTTTTAATTTGTATTTTTGTTTTCTTAAACCCCCTAAGTGTGTAGAAATTCAACCAACAAAATTGATGATGGCCATGTCACACTTTCTGTGGTTTTTGGTCGATTTGAATGACCCGTGTACAAAATTTATGCTCTCCACGTCGACGTATAGTGAAAAATTAAAGTTTTGTATGGCAACAGCGAGAGGAGGTTGCTGATTTCAATGTTTCATTCCCTCAAAATCTTATTCGAACTATTACAAACACTTAAACAAAATTAATTTTAAAAACTGGTCAATTACTGGTGCAATTCATTTTCAATTATTGGAATTTTATGGTCAACTTTAGGTGCATCCACGAATTTTACAGTGCAAATTAAAATAAGAAATAGCTACAGCATAAAATGTCGTCTTCTTTTTGATTTTCAATACATTCACCCTATTATTCTTTAAAATCCAAGTATAATTTTTTTTTTGTCATTAAATAAGTATTTTAGCACTAATTTTAGTGCGCAAGGTTACCTTAATCGGTCGAACACTGGTGCCATCGCCTAAATAAATATGGAATCCGTATAACATAAAATTTGTGAAATTTTGCATACTAATGTCCAATGGGAAAGAGCAAAATTTCTTTTACAGCTCGCCATTTGTTCGCCTCAACGATGATAAAGCGATTCTATTTTCATTGCATTTGTATCTTCTTCCTTTAAAAACTGTATTATACAAAGAAGCTGAGCTAACTTTAACTTTTTTATATGCAAAAACGGAAAATGTTCTATGGAAATTAACATTAGTCTTACGACAACAAAGTTGTTGCCACACAAAGTGATCGGTAAATTCGCAAACAATTTTAGCTATCTGCGTTCAGGCCGTATACGGCCGCTTACTTCACTTATTATAATTGTGCGGTATGGTACTGTAAATACATTGTTTACCATTGTCAAACGAAGTATTGTGTTTATTCAACTTGTTTCAAGCAACAAGTAGACTCAAGTTAAATTAAAATTGTTATACTTGACCATCCAAAAGACAACTAAAAATTTGTAAATGTAATTTTAGATTGAAATGACCGAAATTAATGTACGCCCACTACCGCCACTTTTGGCAAAACTAGCTGAAACTGAATTAAATGAAAATCCTAATCGGATTCCATCAGATTTAGAGGCAATAAAAACTTGGCTGGATAAGCAAACACACATTACAGCAAGAAAAGGTAAATTAATTAGGTAATTCTAGTTCTTTAATTATTAATGTTTCGATTTCTTTCTAGATGATCAATTCTTAGTCGCATTTCTTCGAGGATGTAAATATAGTCTGGAAAGAACTAAGGAAAAGCTTGACATGTATTATACAATAAAAACAGCATGTCCGGAGATTTTTGGATTACGTGATCCTAATGATCTGAAAATAAGAAGTCTTCTCAATTTAGGGTAGCTACAACTAATGAAAAGATTTAATGTTTTCTATAACTTTGTGACTTTTCTTTTAGAGTATCAATACCGCTTCCCGTAACTAATGCAGATGGTTCAAGGATAACAGTATCACGGCCGTGTTCATTTGATCCTCACAAAGTAAATATGACCGACGTTATAAAAGCGAGTTTTATGGTTGGCGATTTACTTATTTTAGAAGATGATTATACCGTCATTGGAGGGCAAACAAATATAATTGATCTTAAGGGCATGACAATGGCTCATAGTGGTCAAATAACACCGTCATTTGTTAGGTAAGTAAGTTTTGAAATTGATTGTAGATTAAAGCATATTTAAGTACAAAAATTAAGGTATGAGCTTGTAGAGTGTGTAGCATACAAAATCGAAATAAATTTTAGGTGATTTAAAATAAAAATCTAATGAACGATAGTAAGAAGGCTCTACCTACCCCAATTCGAATCTGCATCCTCGATTCTATGTTATTATTAAAGTCAATAACGTTTCACTTGGGTACGGGTTTCTATGCTATTAGAACGATAACCGAACTATCAATATTCAATATTATAGATTTAATCATAACTCGTGGCTTTACCTATGTACATCAACTGAATTATGAAGACGAAGATGATTTAACTTCTATACTAATGGAAGGCGTAGAGTAGAATCACTCACATGTATACATGGACTTATTTTCTATTTCATGTGGGACACATTTTATTGGTATGGGTGTTCCAGGGTGTTCAAGGGTGTGAGGGTGAGCTCGAGCTATAGCTTGTGTGGTGTGCGTATGTAGAGTTCTACAAGGAGATTTTGTCAGAGCAATAACCATAGAAGTAGCGATAAAAGCGAGATATGCAACCGACATTACTCCGGTGCTTTAGGGAATCAAGAGTTGCTATTGATATGTCATCGACAATAATCCGAAAGACCTTCTTTTGGACTTAATTTAACGCAGTACGTCCCCCTGCCCAAATATGGGAATTATATTCTAATCTAGTCTTGATATGAGACTTGTAGATTTGCGCCAAGTTTGATGGAGTAAAATATTTCTTGCATCTTTGCAAGAATCCAAGGCATTTCATTGTGCTCTTGACAATACTAAAAATATGAACGGACCAACTAGGATTGTTGGATATTTCAATGCCTGAGAGATGTTAAAAGATGGCGAATTCGAGATATCTTCTCCATCCACGAAAATGGATTGAGCGGGTGTTGGAGTACGTTTGAGTGATAATAGACAACATTGTGTTTTAGAAGGTAAGGTCATGGTTTAGTGAACTGAACATGTGACTTCGATTGTCAATTATAGCGTTCCCACGGGAATCAGCTATAGAGTTGAACGAGTACATAAAATCAAGCGTGCTGTTGTCTGCAAAATTATGAATAGGATTGAAGGTGAGAGCTGAGACAACTTACATCTAGATGTGCAAATGCAAAACCCCACAAAAACGCGGTCCAACCAAAACGAGCTAATGGCCCTCAAATAGAAAGCTCTACGCATTCTCTCTCTCTCTCTCTCTCTTGCTGTATTATGCCACATAAATTCTTCGCAGTGATAGCTTTCCTTGAATAAAAAGTTAAAGAGCTTTCAAAAAGTTATCCGGGGTTATATGGAGTTTTTCATATCTAGATGTAAGTTGTCTCAGGGGAGAGCAAGCAGATAATTAATAAAGAGTAGGACAGAGCACAGAACTTTGCGGTATACGGGCATGGATTATAAAACGGTCCGAACTAACTCCGTCTAATATAACTTGAATTGAATGACGGGAGAGAAAACTTTCAATTCATTTTAAGAAAAGAGGATCTAGACCCTAATGCCTGATGTTTAGGTAAAAGGGCAAAATGCCAGACTCTATATCGAAGGCTTTCGAGATATCTAATGCGATGATTTTAGATTCACCAAAATTATAGAGAGATTGATTCCAACGCTTGGTAGGTTTCACTTTCGCTTTACTACTAATATTACAAGTTCAACAAATTCCAAATACATTCGATATTATTACTATTGTTTAAATTTTTGTCTCCGCTGAGTGAACCCAGACAATTATTTGCTTCGCAGTAGTTCCTTATATGATTACCAAGTATAATTATGTGCGTGATCAATCAAGTTAAAGTTTTTGATGTAAATAATAATTGTATCACAAATTCACAGCCTTTAATGAGAATTGAATTATTATATTATCACCTAAATTACAGGTAAAGAATTGCACAGTCGTCGCTTGCGGTAGTAGTATTAGTATAATGCCTCTGCTAGAGCTTAGACAAGTGTAGGACGCAAATTGTTCTTTCCCGAATGCTTCTCATCTACAAAGTAGGTAGTATGCTAGCAGCGTCTGGGAGCTACATAATAACATCAAATAGGTATTCCTTAAACTTGATTTTTAAGGAAATCAAATTAAGCATTTTTTGTTGTTTGCTTAACCGTAATAGACTAAGAGCTGGCGACCAAAATGCTTACGACATTTTATAAACAAAATTTTCCATCTTATCAAAATCTCTTAACATCGTTGATAATATACATATTTGTAATTCTGCCTGGTTTCCAGTGGTGGTGGGCTCTGCTGGATGGCCGCGAAGGAAGGCGGTAGGAAGCGCTCTTTTCTAGCTTCTCAAGAGCGCTCTTTTCTAGCTTCTCAAGAGCGCTCTTTTCTAGCTTCTCAAGAACGCTCTTTTCTAGATTCTCAAGAGCGCTCTCATAAATCTGATAAAGATTTTTCAAAAGGGCACTTCGATAGTAACGATTAAGACTGTTCTTTATTTTTTTTTGCTTAAAAAATTGCTTCTGAGCAGCGACTTTGAAGAAGATATTAAAATAACTAAAGGAAAATTTAGCTGGTAATGCTTTTTATTAATTTAAATTTTTCAATATCATGGTTTCCTTATAAAACCGGTAACAAAGGCTCTGGTTGGTGTATCGTAAATGAAATTTCGTATTTGTAGGGAAATGAGTTTTCTCATTAACAGACCCCTGACTAAGAAAGTTTGTGTGTCTGAGCGCCTGAGAGTGCCGTTCGTGACGAAAGAGTTTTAGGTTAGTAAAAGTGGATGGATTTATATGGGGTTTTTTGATTTGGAATGAGTGAGCTTTTCGATGGGGTAAAATGTGCTTACGTGTTACTCGAGAGACGAATTCCGAGATTCGATTTTCGAAAGTTGACTTTCGAGAGACGAGTTTGGAGAGTCGAATTTCGAGAAGTGAGTTACAGAGACGAGTTTCGAGATTCGATAGTTGAAATTCGAGACGAGTTTCGAGAGTAGAGTTGCGAAAGTCGAATTTTGAGAGTATGATTTAAAAGTAGAAAATAAAATATATTAAAAAAAGTTTAAAATAAATAACTTTTTTACATAAAATGCACTAAAAAGTAAAAAATATTTCTTTCTTTCTCAGTAATATAGACAAGAAAAGTTTAATTGCCAAATAAGAAATGCTACAACTCAGATTAAATCTTAAATGTTTGGGCATCATAGCTATATTCACAATTGTCTAAGTGCAACTCAAGCATTGATATTTCGCAATTAAACTTTTCTTGTGTATATCATAGAGAGAGAGAAAAAATTATTTTTTACTTTTTAGTGCAATTTATTTACGAAAGTTATTTATTTTGAAAGTTTTTTTAATATATTTTATTATTAAATTTAAGATGCCTAACTTCCGTGACAAATTCGTCAAGAAATTCATTTATTTTATGAGGTTTTCCACAGCCAACGTATGCACCAATTAGGAATTGCTTAGTACGAGAATCTCGATAAATGGCAATGAAAGCTACACAAAATGACAGTCCCACAGAGAAAAACGAACATAACTACAGCGCCTAAGCCCATAAAATTAAAATGGGCCATGATTTTGACCATGAGGACATGAAGATACTTCATATAGAACTTAATTAGAAGAGAAGAAAAAATATAGAAGCACTCGATATTGTTTTGTTTGCCTTTACGCTAGTTGCCGATGGGTTGGCGTTTTCGCCGATGTCCAATATTCTAGGCATGATTATATTAATTAATTATAATGCCGAATATATGGCGTGTCGCCTCAATATTCATGAAAGGCAAAGAAATGAAAGTTACCTATGGATCTGGCTGAATGCCTCAATACTTACTTGATATTTGGCTGGAGTGCCTCAATATCTTTATGGAGAAGATATCTGGCTAAGATGCCTCTATATCTTTAGGATGGAGAACGCCTTGTACTTTACCAGTTAATGGTCAAAACTTTATTCTTGATTTCTTTCTTAATGCTACCTTATTTATAAACGCTAATTATTGCTAAGTAAGCTACTTACATTAATTTCTTAAAGCTACCTACATTCGATAATTTTCTCACCGTATCATTATAAAAGAAATGGTGACCTCACGTGAGTAACGTTCTTTGTTGTCATTGAGAATTTTGGTGCACTGTACATACGTAATTTATTTTCTGCTTGCGCTGTAAACTGATGCGCTCTTATTTTATTTCATTCATAACGAGGTATGAATGATTCACACAAAAGTGATTACATACAAATCTGTATGTATGTCAATTGTATTTTCATTTTTGTTTGTTCGAGTTTTAACTTTCGAAATGAATTACAAACTTTAGTTGTAATCTTGTTATCATATTTCTTTTACGGAGATGTGCATTTGATTTATATGCAATGCATGCTTTAAACCAAAGTTAATCAATTTCAAAATAAACACTCAATACATTAACACACAATACAAACATACACTGGACACATTAGAAACATTGAGAAAAGGAGAACAAAAATCCTAACTTTTTTTTTAATTTAATGTGTATGAGATAAGCTTTCATAACGTAGGCTCAATTTGCATATATTATATTTAAGGCATTGAAGATGGTCTAAATGAGAAACAAAATAAATTATAGAATTACACAACTCACTTCATTATAATTTCTACGAGCCAAGGGTCACTAACCCCATATATTTCTTCAAGTTAATACATAAAAGTACCCATACAACCTAATTTTCTTCAATTGTGATTCTATAGTTATGGATGTTCAAACTTTTAATCTTTAATCTAATTTTACAATGAAACTTTTCTTGTGTATATCAATCAGTGAGTAGGAAAAGTTATTTATTTTTAAAATTGTTTTTAATATAGGTATATTTTATTATCATTCAGAATAATTGTCTAAATTTATTAAAGTTAATATTGTTTTGCAGGAAAATTTCAACAGCCATCCAAGACGCATATCCAAATCGAATAAAGGCTTTTCACTTTATAAATGGATCAACGGCTTTTGAATTAATTTTCAAAATATTTTATCAATTTTTGAGTGAAAAACTAAGAAAAAGGGTAAACACGTTTAATTTATGAAGTTGAATTATAACTAAAATTAATAGTTCTTCTTATGGGTATATGTAGGTGTTCATCCATAGCAGCTTGGAAGATTTACACGCGCATGTACCAAAACATTTACTACCAGAAGAATACGGAGGAGAGCTTGAGCCTCTACCAAAAATAAATAGTAATAAAAAAAAAATATTATTACAATATAGTTAATTTAAAATTTGTCTTTTAAATTTCGTTTGTTACTGTAGGCGATTTAGTAAGAAGAATCATCTCACAGAGAGACTGGTTTGTGGATGACATTAACTACAGAACAGAAGAATCAAAGAGGACCGGAATTCTTAAAAATGCTAATTTGCTGTTTGGAGCGGATGGATCATTTAGGAAGTTAGAGTTTGACTAGTTTTTTTTTTTTTATTAATTTTACACCATTAATAAAACGAGCAATGCAACAGCTAAAAAACCGGTCTTGTTGATGTATTTACGATTATTAATTTATTCAGTTTCAATCGAAAGTTGCAGAATTTTCTGTATTACGTCTAGCACTTTCGACATATGAACATTTACTTTCGGAGTGATTTCACATTCGATATTAGCTAATTTATAAATAGTTCAGTGATGATTTTTTTTTTGTTACAAAATTGTGTTTAGAAAATACTTCTTGGTGGTGATAAAAAAAAAATATTCCTATAGGTATCCAAAGATAATAATAATTTTGTGATTTTTGTTCTAATTTTAAGTACAATTGTGTAGACTAAAATTATAATAGAAAAGTTGTAAGAAGGCAGAGCAAGAGAAAAAAAAGGCAAAATAATAAAGAAGGTAAATGAGGCTCGAAAAGTTGCGATATTAGTTCAGCGAGTAATGTTTTGCATTTTTACTTGTTGTTTTTTATTTTTTAACGAATGGCAACTCTGAGTAGCAATTTTAGACCTACATGAACTATAACTCTGAAGACATGGAATATTACGATCTTTATGATTAGTGGAGTTAATTTACCGATAAGATAGTCAGGCGCGGATCTATGATTGAAATTATGGTGAGGGGGGGGGGGGGTCATCTTACAAAAAAAAAACGCACACACATCCAGCGCAGTAAGCCGCTTAGTATAGCCACCGCAGTACTGTAGTGTAGGTACTCGGAAGGTTTCAGCATTAAGCGGTGTGGATGATGCGTAATTTTTTAGTATACTATTTTTTACAAAAACTAATTTTTTAATAGAATGGTAGTTTAGGGTGCAAACTGTAGGAGTCATTCAAACCAAACTTTTCTCCGTTTTACACTTTTATACACTGGCATATACATATAATATGGATTGCTCGATATGCTATTTCATGCTCGTAAGACTTTTTGTGTCAAAAATAGTTCTCACGTCGGTGCCAACATTGAAAAAACCAGGGATGTAAAGGACTCACATTTTGACTCAACTCATCGCTCAACTCAAGCAGTGAGTCCGCTCAATCACTGAGTCCGCTCAACAGTTGAGCGGTGGTTCATCGCTCGAAATTTGAGCGGACTCACTGGTTGAGCGGACTCAATCGTGAGCGGACTCATTGCTTGAATGGACTTGAGCGGACTCAAGTCTTGAGCGGACTCACTGCCTGAGCGGACTCATCATTTGAGTTGAGCGGACTCAAATCATATTTTAAATAAGGAAGGAAGGAGGAAGAAGAAATGTTGGCTAAGAAAATTAGCAAAAGCTAAATTAATAAAATATAATATAATGAATGACTTTTTTATAAGCTTTCCTTATTTTATTGAAATTTCAGTTTCAATTTTAATTAAATCAGATTCTCCTTATGTCATTTAAAATATGATTTGAGTCCGCTCAACTCAAATGATGAGTCCGCTCCGGCAGTGAGTCCGCTCAAGTCCATTCAAGCAATGAGTCCGCTCAAGACTGAGTCCGCTCACGATTGAGTCCGCTCAACCAGTGAGTCCGCTCAAATTTCGAGCGATAAACCACCGCTCAACTGTTGAGCGGACTCAATGATTGAGCGGACTCAAATCCTGAGTTGAGCGATGAGTTGATATGATAAATGAGTCCGCTCATTTACAACCCTGGAAAAAACCATTGGTGAAAAGTTGTAAAGTGATTTTAATAAAACCTTTCGAATTTCTGTTAAGTATTTATGAATGGAATGGCTTTGATAAAACACTTTTTATCACTAATTAACCAAAATAATTAATTTAAAAATATTTATATCAATGAACCCACTTATTTATTTGTTGTTTACAGTTCTCTCTCAGTTGGTACTGGGTGCTTAGACCGAAAGAGAACGCTATATAGAAGTGAGCCCACTTTCTGCAGTGTATTTCTATGGAAGTAGTCAGGCCATATTATACATGTCAGTGGTTTTACATAAGAACGCTGCAAATATGTTAGAATGCTAGGAGTTAGGACTAAGTTAGGGCTCTGATGTGATAGTGAAGGAATATCTTTCGTGGTTTAGGAAGTGTTTGTCGAGGGTTTAGGATCACAGTTGGGGTCCCAAACTAAAATTCTGAATCACATGCATACAATAAGAATCATTGAAATAAATTTTGATTTTTTTAAGTTTTAGAATAAAATGTTCTCTTGAAGTTGAATTATATAAATAAAAAAAATATAAAATAAAAAATATATTTTTTTCAAATAACTCAATTAATGAAATATTTTTTACTTCAAAATTAAGGGGTCCTGACCCCGTGCGCCCCCCCCCCCCCCCCCCACCATCTGGATCCGCCTCTGAAGATAGTGCAATATTGCATTTGATGTAAAATTATGATTATTTTCTTGTTTTTATTGAAAAATAAAAAAAAAAACTTTTTTTTTTGTTTACACTTAATGCCTAAATTAGTTGGTTGCCATCATGATGATGATGGCGTTGGTGGATGATTGTTAAAATAATTTTTCACTTTTTGCGCACTTTTTACATTTTGAATAACTATTTCATCATTTTCAAATGTAGATATAAAAAATTTAAATTTCTCTACGCCAACCATAAATCAAAAATATTTATAAATTCTGATACAAATTTCGCATAAAAGTATCACGATCTAACACTGTTGTTTTGCATACTCACACAGTAATTGTATTACGGACATGATGATATATATTTCCATAATTCCATCGAATATTAATTAAAATTAAAAAAAAATATCAATTGGATGATTTTGTAAGCTTGAATAATTTTTTTGCAGCTTAGACTTCTCGTTTGTTACTACGAAGGATATTGATCAAGCCTTTCACAGTTTTTATAATATAATTAATGAAGGAATTCCCAAGGTTAATCCCTAATAAGAAAAATCGTAGCCTGGTTTAATGAAGACATTTGTATATAAAGCGCCACGCATCACCCTGAAATTGATACAACTGCTCTCTTATTTTAGAAATAAGTAAAAAAAAAACTAATAAGGCAATTTTGCACCAAAGAGCATATAACAGAAAGAAAGCGCATCTCGCGGCGGGTCGTGATATTACGACCAAATCTAACAAATTTTACGAAAACGCTTTGCTTTAAAAACCCGCCACTTATCACTGGACTGGTGAATGGCGGGTTGTTATCGTCAAATCGCTGGCGCTGTGGTACTGGTGCTTTGACGATGACGACCCGCCACTCACAATGGTCACTGCGACAAATAGTCAAAATACCAGTACCGCATCGCTCTCATGCATTACAATTTGAGCTCTCTTTGCTTCTTTTTCCTCTTCCCTAGAAAATCGGTTTCATCAAGAATACTTTGTTTGATAGACTTATATTGGCGATTATTTTGGGATTATCTCCGATCTATGTTAAGTTGAAACAATTAAAATAAAAAAATAATTTTTATGACGTCTTTTATTTCAATATATACTCCCAACGTTTCGACCCGCGGGATTTACGAGTCCTCTTCTTGGGGCTATAACAATTTTTTGTAGAATAGTATCGAGACACTTTTTTAATTACAACAAAATTACCTTACGATTATAATAAATTAAATTTTAAATATATCACATATTGTAAATATCAAATAAACTAAAATATTACACTAAAAACATTGTTATAAATAATATTAAAAGGACCAAATTACACGGAAAAAACAGACTACTGACAGGACATGATTAAGCTATTGACTAGACTAAACAATTATGGGTTGTGGGTGCCTTAATCCGTATATTTTTAAAAGATGTTAATTTTTGCATGTGTGTATTTTTTTGATGTGATCATAGTTAAGTTTGTGTGATGTTCAAAGTGAGTATCTTATGTGTTTATAGAATTAAGTATGTGGTGATATTCATTATGAATGGTCTCTTTGTCTAACCTAATATTATTTAAGTTGTGTTTATTTATATAAATGTGGCAGGCTTCTTTGGTTTCCCTTTTTTCTCTGTTTTTTTCATTGGCAATGATCATGGCATCATCAAATTTGAATATATGCCCTGTTTCAAGGGAATGTGATGCCAATGCTGAGTGTGATTTAGATTAGATTAGATTTGTGAAGGAGTGTATAGGCGTTAGCATCGCAATCACTGCGACCTGTAAGATCTATTGTGAGTCCCCGTTGAATTTGCTCCATTTATAGGTTTAGACTGTTAATAAAGTCTAGAACCATTCTGGGCTTGAGGTTCCATACGTAACTTGGTGGAGGAAAACCATGTTCAAGGTGGAGTAATCTCCGCCTGGGCAATGTTTCGCAGTTGCAGAGCAAGTGCTCCGAGGTTTCGTGAGCATCCTGACAGAAGCGGCAGGATGAATTCCCAGCCAAACCCAGCATGTTTAGGTGATACCCCAAGGGGCAATGGCCTGAGAAGAGCTCAGTGATCATTTTGAGCTCTGTTCTTCTAAGGAGTAGGAGTTCTTTAGTTTTTCCGCCAGAGGTATCGATAAACTTTTTTGCCTGACGAAGTCCTTGTAGCCTTTCCCAATACAGGGATTTTTGATTATTCTTCCAGTTATTTAGGGTAGCTTAGAGGTAACACTTTGAAGTGGCACAAAATGGCTCTGGTCCGACAAACTTAGTTTCGGCTCCTCTTTTGGCTAGGCCATCCGCAATTTCATTGCCTGTGTGGCCCTCATGTCCAGGTACCCACAAAAGGATAACTTTGTTTCTCCTTGATAGATTTTTGAGGGTTTGTAGACATTCCCAGACTATCCCTGACTTGACAGTGTAGGACTTTAAGGCCTTGAGGACAGCTTGACTGTGCGAGAGGATATTAATGGTTGAGCCATTTATGGCTCTTTTAATGCAGGTATTGGCGCATTCTTCTATGGCCAATACCTCGGCTTGGAATACGGTAGGGGTAGAACCTAGAGCCTTTGATATATGGCATCTGGGGCCGTATACACCCAATCCGACCCCACTGTTTGTTTTTGAGCCGTCTGTATACCACACCATCGATCCTTGTTAGAAGGACGGTTTAGTGGAGAGCCATTGTTGTCGGTCTCCAAGAACCACTTGGAATGGTCTTACAACATTCACTCTGGGTGTGTTTATATCAGATATTGTCGTCACTTGCTCGAAGCATATCTGTTTTAAGATACTTAAATGACCAACCAGTTCGCCTGGCTTTAACTGATTCTCCGTTTGTACTCTTATAGCACTGGAGATCGCTTCCTTTTTCACCTGCAAATGCAGGGGTGCAAGGTTAAATAAGGCTTCCATGGCTGCTGTAGGACAGGTTCTCATGGCACCAGTTATTCCTAGACAGGCAAGCCACTGGGTTTTTTGAAGCAGAGCCTCAGCCGTCTTTTGATTAGTTTTTGGCCACCATGCGAGGGCCGCATAGGTGACCATGGGTCTAACAACTGTGCTGTACGTCCAGTACATCATGTTTGGCTTCAGACCCCATGTTCTGGACAGATGCGAATTCCAGGTAAATTTCTTATCTAGGGTTATCCCCAGATATTTGACTTCGTCTGAAAATATCAATTCCGTATTATCAAGAAGACGAGCCGTTAGTGATACCTTCGATCGTCTTGTGAGCGGAACTATTACCGTTTTGTTGGGGTTTATGCTAAGGCCTTTGTTTAAACACCACGTGCGGACTTTGGAGAGGGTTATTTGCATGAGGTCGGATATGACTTGATCATGCTTGCCCCGTATTGTAACTACTAGGTCATCCTCGTAGCCTTGAATATTAAAACCCTAACTGGTCAACTTCTCTAGCAGATCATCAATCACGATCGACCATAAGAGTGGAGATAGAACTCCTCCTTGTGGGCAGCCTTTTGCTGCGGTGATTGTGACTGAGCAGTTCCCTAGAGATGTGGTTATCCTCCTGCTTCTAAGCATGGAGTCTATCCAGTTTACCGTGGAGGGCTCAAAGCCTTTATCCTCGGCAGTTGATTTAATTGCATCGAAGGAGGTATTATCGAAGGCTCCTTCTATGTCCGCAAATGCACATAAAGCCACCTCTTTTGCTTCGAGCGCTTTTTCGAGGTCTTTGACTAGTGTGTGAATGGCAGTCTCGGTAGACTTGCCAGCTTGATAAGAGAATTGCTTAGAATAAAGTGGTGATTTAATCAGAATTTCACTTCGAATGTGTAGGTCTAGCATTTTTTCCATGGACTTAAGCAAGAATGTAGAGAGGCTGATAGGTCGGAACAATTTAGAGAACTAGCTCTTTTCCCTGCTTTAGGTATAGATACCACCCTGACGTCTCTCCAACATTAGGGAACGTACCCTAGAGCATAACTGGCTCGAAAACTATTTTGTAGTGGAATGAGAATTTCTTCAACACCTTGTTGTAGTTTGGCGGGAAAAATGCCGTCTTCTCCAGCAGATTTAAAGGGCTTAAATGTGCCAAGGGCCCATCTAACCTTGTTAGGAGTGAGGATTCTTCCCGCAAGGCTTTTGCTCCTGTTAGAGACTCCGTGCTTGTCCACCTCAATCGGGTCTGGAGCTATTATTCCTTGATCGGGAGTGAGAGAGTCGGGAAAATGAGTTTCTAGTAAGAGCTTGACTGTTTCCTCGCAACTCTCGGTGTAGCTCCCATCTTCTTTTTGAAGTGTGCCTATACCATTCGTGTGATCCTTCGAAAGTACCTTAGGGAGCCTGATAGCTGTGGCAATTGATCTATGCCATCGCAGAAGGTCCGCCAGGTTCTTCTTTTGGATCTCCTTAGTTCCGTGTTATATTCCGTTAGAGCCTTTTATATTCCCCCCAGATGGCAGAGAGCTTAGCTCTGTTGAATTGTTTCCTGACTTCTTTTCTTTTCAAACTCAGTTCCCTATTCCACCATGGTACCTGCTGATTGCAAGCCTTTTGTTTCATAGAGCAACTGTGTTCGAATGAAGTCATTACAGCCGTTTGAAGCTGCGTAGTGGCTGAGTCTAGCTCCTCAGTTGTGCTAATGCTACCGCCGGGAGAGTCAACTACAGCCTTAAGGTGTTGTCGATAGAGCTCCCAGTTAGTTAATTTAGGGATTCGGTACTCCTGATATGTGTTGAGTGTGGCATCTATATCGAACCTGATGTGTCTGTGATCTGACATTGAAATCTCGTTCGATACATGCCACCTGCTTTTTTTGTACTTATAAACACGCTGGCAAGTGTTAGGTCCAAGACCTCTTGTATAATGATGTTCATAAAGGTTGGCTTATTACCTCGATTTAGTATCTCTAAGTTGTTAGACAATATAAAATCGTAGAGGTACTCACCCCTGGCATTGGTATCCATGCTGCCCCATAGCGTATGATGTGCATTTGCATCGCATCCAATAATGAAATGCTTTCTCTGCGTTTACAGTAGTTGATGAGCCGTTTTAGCTCTGGGGGAGGTAATGAATCCGCTTCTCCAGGAAAGTAGGCTAAGGTAACTACTACCTCGTGGCTACCTCCTGAAGTTGGTACCTCGACAACTGCTGTAACCACGTCCCTCGAGATGAACTGTGAAAGAGGAATAAAGTTTAGTTTAGTGTTGAGCAGTAGTTCTGCCCTAGGATATTCATGTTCATTACTATATATTATCTTACATGATTTTGTAAGAAATCCTTTGATGTGGCCTTGATGTACCCAGGGTTCCTGAGTGAGGCCAGACTAAGTTTCTCCGAGATAAATCTCCTGCTAAGCACGTCTGATGCCACTTTAGCATGATGGAGATTTATCTGAAGGCAACTTAGGTGATCATTGGCCATGACTAAGATGGCTTTTTATGGCCGCTGTCAGCCTTGGTGGTGGGTCCCTTAGGACCTTTGCCTTTGCCCGGCTTGGCACGGACAGGAGTGGCTTATTCTTAGTTTTTATAGACTTCTTTTCGGAAGTCCCCGACTTGGGTTCTGCATTTCCTGCTGCTTTACCAGGGCCCGCCTTTGCCTTGACCAGAGGTTTAGGTCTGCTGATTCCTGATGTCGAAGGCTGAGACCATCAGCCAGAGTTTTAATCTGACTTGGGCCATCCCCAGCCTCCGACACAGCCTTTACTGTTCCACCCTTGGGTCTTAGTTGGACAAACCCGAACTTAAACCCAATTGCAAATTGAGCCTTCTTTAACTCCTCCATTGACACATGGTCCACGGAGAGAGTCAGCTGTTTGTACTCCGCGCGACACTATCCATTCAGACACGCTTAACCCCGAGTTCTGACCCTCGATATAATCGAGAGTCAGATCCGTATTGTCCTCAGCGCTGTTTGGAAAGTATCCCACAAGGACTTGTGGGCGAGGAATTTCACTTTCCTCGACCATCGCAAGATTGGCTCCTTCCCAGGGCTTTAGCTCCGCAACTACACCTTTCAGCCACGTCACGGTGTCTTGATTGGCGCAGTTAAGAACCAGCCAACTTGGTCTAAATGTGGAGGCCAGGAATCTTGGTTTTAGGGGGTTTTGCTTTCTTGCCGCGGTTTCTCTCAAGATAGCACCCTGTACGGACTTCAATTGATCCGCGTTGAGTGCCACCTCAGGATAACCGACGGGAAGAATACCCACCCGAACGCTCTCTGCAACCTCCTTATAGGAAGGCTGCTTACGCGAAGGCAGAGAGACGTGCTTCTTTGAAGCATTCTCCGTTGCTGCCTTGCTGCGTTTAGCACTAGGTTGCTCCACTTTAGGAGAAGAGTCGTCAGAGCGAGTCCGTTTTTTTAGACTATCCTCATTCCGCTGATCTATCTGAAGTGCAACAATCCTTCTAGCCTCTGCTTCTGTGTGACCGTGTTTTAAAAGCCATTTAAACCTTTTTTTGGCCGCGCCAGAGAGCTTTGGCTTGCGCTCTTTGCAAATGGGAACTTCAGTGTTCCCGCTGTCCTGTTGGCTATGTTCTGGAGACCTAAGAAGGTCCTGCTCGTCTAGGGGGAGTGTATGCATCACATCGCCATCAGATGAAGGACTTGTAATGTCCTGGATGCTGTAGGGGTCGCTATGAACCCCGGATTGCGTTTTTGGTACATTTAGAGGTGCACCTCCCTCAGATTTTATGGAATTATCAATTTTGTTCCCACGAGTATGCTCGGAAAGGTTGGTCCATCTCAGCAGAGCGGGCATGCCGAGATAAGGCCAGGGTTAAAACCGAAGGTCGCCTGGTATCCGGAGTCCATCGTTATAAGACACACTCACGCAGTGCCATTTATCCCATAGGCACGATTGTTTACACTTGGGATTGCGGGTTTTATCGAGTTTTCCTCTCTAGATCCGCCGTATTCAGTCAGGCAACCAGCAGCACCCCAGGGGATGCCCACCAGCTGCCTGTGCAGGAACACCTCGGGCAGGATGTGACTCTTCATCACGTACGGACGGTGTTGGGAAAATTCCTCCCCTGATGTGGCGTTAACGTAATAAAGCGCCTTATACTCACCTTGTCCCCGCAAACTTGATTTCCAATTGTAGATGATCTTCAAACCCATCAATTAAATCCACAGTTGAATCAAACTTCATTTCTCTCCAAATAGATACCTCATCCAATATCATAACTAGATGCTTTGATTGTGCTTCCATTCCAACAGATATTTTTTTTCCGACACAATTCTCGAACTACAGACTTGGCAGTAAACTCGGCCAATTTCATATTGACTAAATTCGTTATGAATTTATTTCATTGCAAAACGCAACTCTCTAGAAATTTTTTTAAGCAAGCATTACACGAAATCTCTTTTGACTTTGGGTTGTACTTTCATACCATCTTAATCAGATAATTGTAATTCATCTACGCTATGCTCTGTATTAGATGAACTTCTTTTATCCAAATGCCAGGTCTTTAAAAATAATGTTGGAGCAAGTCCCTGCTTTAAAAATTTTTTTCTAACGCAATCTCTTGTATAATGTTTTTCGCATATGAATAATTTTTTGTTCATGAAATACTCACAGTTAAGATTACATCTTTTAACCCAAATATTAAAATTTTGTTTTCTCTTATACTTTCTCATTATGTGATTACATGTGTACCTATTTATATTCAGGAGCCTTATTATGGAATTCGAGTCGATATTCATACATACCTCGACTGTATAAAAGAATAGGGAACTAAGAAATAAATAAGAATGATCTTGAGTCCTCATAAATGTTTTCGTTTTCAAACTATCGGCTGAACTTAATCGAAATGTAGATGAAAATATTATTAGGGTTCAAGATGTTGATTTTATTTCCTGCTTCCCTATTGCTTTATATAGTCGCATAGGTAGGTAATCCTAGAAAACAAATCCCACCTGGAAATAATAACTAACAACGCCATGGGCATTCAGCTCTTGCCATAGGCTTTTAGGGAAAAAGTGAGGTCTGAACCCCAAAATGACCTTACGGATCTTCCAGGGCATAGTCAGGCACATACTTTCTTATGAGGCAAATGTGTGGTGTCCTAAAACGTTGCAGGCAACCACCGGAAGAACCCTTGATAACCCTTGATGGCATGTTTAGGCACCACTGGCGGCGCCTTTCCATCATGTCCTCAATGTGCACTTGAAACCCTTCTTGGCTTACAGCTTATCTCCCTGTTTATTTAGAGAGAAGGAGCGGCTAGTATACTTCGAAAGAAAGGGCCAAATGAGCGCACTTCCTCCTGGGTGGGTCATCTCAGTATGTTCGAGCAGGTCAACAGATACATGCTCCAACATAAACTATTGCCAAGCGACTTTCTGTTCAAAGAGGTTACAAGGTAACCATTAATGAAATAAGTCAGATACTAGACAGAGGACTCCAGCTTCCGCAATGGGCCCAAGTCTTGTATACTTACGGATCCCGGAAGGACGGGAAAAAAAAGTGCAGTGGTGGTTGGTCCAAAAGTGGAACTATCAATTCCGCTTAGTGCCTCACCTCCCATTTTTCTGTCTATGCTATAGAGGTTGGAGCTTAAGAAAGCCTAAATAAAGGCTGCAAAAACTCCAACATCTCAATTTTTTCAGACAGCTAAGCTGCGCTCCTAGCTCTTTCCTCTCAAGCCTTTGAGTCGAAACTAGTTTGGAGCTGTTACTCGAAAATCCAACTACAGTCTAGGGACAACCAAGTAACCTCGGTTTGGGTCTCTGGACACGAAGGGGTGAACGGTAATGAAAAAGCGAACGAACTGGCTAAAACTGGAGCTGATGTCCGTATACTGGTTCCTACCCGACATTTGGCCTACCAAAAAGCCACTTTAGGGGGAACTGCTTAAGTGGAAAAACAGGCAACTGGATCTCCCTTGGCGTAGCGCACCCGGTATGATGCAGGCGAAGAAATTTTTCAACTCTTCTCATTTCCAGACGCGCCAATGTATTGGACTTGGCAGACAGTTGTTCAGACTACTTGCTAACGCAGTCACTGGTCATGGACCCTTCCGTTACTTCGTGAAGAAGCTAGACAAATCCGACAGTGAACTATGTCGACTGTGCGAAGAGGAAGATGAAACCTAGGTGCATGTTGTACGTGAGTGTCCAGCACTTGCAGATGTAAGGCTGCAAATAACTGGAAGAATAATTGTCTCTCCAGATAATGTATGCAATCGAACCCCAAAAACAATAATCGAGCTCGTTAAAAGGCTCGATTTTGTCTAACCACTCTAGGGGAAGGCACAATAGATTAACTATGGTCGCGGTGTCCGCATGGTCCTGGAGGCCTAGTCGCCCTTACTCTTAACATTAATAATTAGGTAAATACTAGCACACTCAAAGATTTTTCTCAAGTGGGCTGATTTACCTACAACTCGAGGTGATATACCTGCTAGCCTACATGTTCTGGTATGAAAATCATTTCGGCCTCTATATATAGATAGTTATATCATTTACGTTTTGAGCTTTGAATAGTAAAATGGGGTTACCACATAGAAAGAAAATTAGGATATCTTTTTTCAAAATATGCTATTTGAAAATGAAATAAACCACTATATCTACGTGCAAAACTATATGATGCTGTGATATTCGTATGCATTGGACACGCCTTTTTTCATATAAAGCTATATAATGACCTTCAGATAGCAATACACTTCCTGAGCATGCAGGCTGTCGCCCGCAGAGCTTCTAAAAGCGTGAAACGAATTAAAGTCAAAATATATTAAAACATAAAACTGTTGCCGTTAGCATGGTTCAAATGTTTGACTATATTTCTTTTATAATTATACTAAACAATTTGGCTTTTTCGAAATAAATAGAAAAAGTTCGATTTTTGTTACAAATTGAACTTTCTTTGCAATAATATCATAATTTTGGTTGTATTACTCTCTGCAAAAAACAACGTTCAAACAAAAATATATTAGTAACTAAAACCTTTTTACTGGTTTTATTTCCGTCACTTCCTTTCCTAACTAAAGGCTTTTCATAATAAAGTACAAATTTATCTACTTCATGAGCAGGGGCGCACCGAGAGGGGGGATGAACGGGACCGGTACCCCTCCAGAATGTCAGTTTTTTGAAAATAATTTACAAATTATGTATAAAATGTAGTGTATGTATATGTATATTAATACAAAGTCCGATAAAATAAAATAAAACCTTTAACTATACAACAGCAGCCCTTAAGTGCTCAGATGGGTGCAGGACACGACTTTAGAGCTCTACTTTTCAACTTCTTAGGACTTGGGACACCTATGGTCCCCCCCCCCCCCTCCCAAAACTAAATCCTGGGTGCGTTACTGTTCATGAGCCATTCTTACGTTAGTATGTACCAAACTCTGGAAGTTTCATAAACTATATAGTTTTCTAAAGCTATTTGCATACATTAAAAACTCCGATATTTTTATTTTTGATACGTCATTACCTAAGTTTATGCTTCTTCTCTAACTACGTGTAGTTTTGCGCACGATAATACGCACAAATTTGATGGGATGTTGTACTAACTTTCCGTGTTTTTAAGATTTCAGTGGTTAATCCCCGTAAAGATGTAATTGCTGTGTACAAGAAATAATAACAGTGAAATTTAAATTTATTCAATTTATAATTTAAAGTGCAATTTAACTTTACATTCAAGAAAAGAAAGCTATCAGTAATAAATGTTGCGAAGATTTTATATGGCATAATACAGTAGAGAGAGAGAGAGAGGGATAGTAAAAAAAAACATAAATACTTTTCCTTTCGTGTCATCTACATTTTTTCCTATCCTATTTCCTGTATTAAGTCACGAACCACACGCCTATTGAATACATTTTCTTCTGAATAACAAACAGGTACAATTGTATCTTAGGTATATCAACCAGTATAGTGTAGATTCTAGGATTTAATTTGCCCCTCGAAACTCTTGTCCAATTTCGGTGAGGCGTGGAACAACCAAGCCGTCGCATACCCATAGCTTACCAAACTATAGTTACTCCGCAGAAAATTTCCTCCCGTATATGTAATCAAAAGCAAGAGAGAGTAAGCATTTTCCACTGCTGTTGGAAATTTGGATTGAAACGTTGTACTAGGGCTTGCTGCTCTGAGAAGAATATAGATCGTACTAAGTATTAACTACCACACCACCCATCTCCATTCTGCCTTCATATGCATGGCTCTTGCACCTACACCAAAGATAACCTAATAAGAAGATGGAACACATCCGAACAAAATTGGAAATTTTCCTTATTTTCTAGAAAGAAACAAGTATTGCCATATACTTTCGTCTCTTTTATGAGTGGGGAAAAGAAACTTACCGAACGAGAAAATCTTATCAAACTATTCATAATATTGTACATCGGGTCACACTACCTCACTTTTTTAAGAAAAAGATAAATTTCGCTTTCGCCAAGGTGCTGAAAGGAGATGTAAAATTTCTGTCAAATAAAATTCTCATTTTTCCGGAAAATATCATAGAATTCGTTCAAATATCATAGGATACAGCAACAACTTTGAAACCAACTATCTCAATATTTCAGAAAAACCTGTTCTAACAAAAGCGTAGGAACATTTTATGAGATATGTATATATGGATTTGCAAAGAGAGATGAGAAAAGAAAACAACTCCAGAGAGCTGAGAGACCTGAGAGCTATGTGTTCAGTAGTGTTGGTATTTTTTAAATAGGGGCACCTGGGTTCTACTAAAACAAGTGAAAAGGCTAGAATTGATCTTAGACCAATTCTTATGATACCCTAGATGAATGCACTTATGAAATTTGATTTTTTGCATTGGTTTCTCGCATATATTTCTAGAACGGCTCGTCGGACAGAAAAAATGATTATAACCAATTTTATAGGATTTCTTATTCTGAAGAAGTCTTTAGTACAATAAAAATGTCTAGGACTGATCGTTTTCAAAGTATATGTAAAAAACCAAAATGTTTATATGGCAACACTAAGAAAGGGTTGCCCGATTTAGTCCATTTTTGAAATTTTATTTGCTATTAGTATGAAAACACCATGTACCAAATTTTAGATCTCTATATTGATGCGTTCTCAGGCAGTGTCCAAATATATAGTGAAAAACGAAAGTTTTGTATGGCAACCCCACGATGGAGTTGCCCGATTTGTCTCATTTTCGAACTTAATTTTACTTCTTTTTTTAAAGTCCATGTACAAAATTTCAGCTCTCTAAGTATACTAAGTATAACTTTTAATATTATGCGTGGGTGTCCAATTCATTTTGCTCTACCATCATTATTTCGAGGTGTTACAAACGGAATGACAAACTTAGTATACCCCTGTAGATTTCATCTAGGGTATAAAAACTCGAGCACAAATTTTTTTGTTCCAACTTTAGCACAGTCATAGCATGCATGGGCTATGTCGTAGCCCCCGGAATATACAAGCCATGAACACAGTTGCTTGTATTTTGTTCAAACGCTATAATTTCCATAAATTTGTTCTACATGCTATTTTTTAAAGCTATTAGAAAGTAAACATATTTGGCTGCAATTTGTTTTAACTTAATTTTGCTGTGGGAGCGAAAGTTTTGGATCTTAGGACCTGTTTAAGATGAAATTTTAGTTTTGCCTCCATGACTAGTATACAAAAAGCAGTGGGAGTGAGTTCTTACTGCATGCTGTACCCGGCACGTTAATATGTCGGTGCCTTCGGCAACTTCATGTTTTGTATTATATTCCAGGGGTTACGGCTATGCGATATAATTATGGTATAGTATTTTTGCTTTTGGGCTTATAGTAGAAAATGAAAAAAGTCGAATATGTCGTTAGGATATAAAAAAATTATGTCACAGTCAAATATGTGAACTGTTTACTACATATTTTGCATCTGTCTACTCGATACAGGGCCTTTTTCTGGGCTTATCTTATCTCCAATTAGTTCACATAGAAATGGAACAGTCGTTTTAACATATCTAGAGTGTCTTCTGCAGTTATCTCAAATATACTTGACAAATCAGACTGTAATGAGAAATCCGGTCCTGATATGGGGTGCCTCAATACATCTTCAAGAAATGTTCTCGCACGCTTTCTGAACTAAAACGTGATTTGTTTATTCATCAGTTCACAAGAATATTTTTCCTCAGATCTTAAAAATAGTTTTGTTAGCCGGATCTATAAATCTGGTCACCCTCTAACTATTACTAATTATCAGCCTATATCAATAATAAATAAAGAATTGACTATCACCATTGATTTTATACATATAGATATGCGACCAAATCTGTTACATCTTCTCGACAGATGGCCTTACTTGCACCAAATTAGAAAACAGAGGCCAAATTTTTACCGAATGACTGAAATCTAGTTTACAGATGGCGCCATCTATTAGAAAAATTGTAAAATATGAGGGTATTAAGTTATCTTCGTCTTCCCTATCTAACAATGGCTAGGAATGTGGAAAAAATGTAATAAAGGAATTCAAAGGAATTTCAGATTTTTTCTCAATAAATTTGCTTTTTATGAGATATATATATAGAGAAGTACTTCGTAAGAGATTTTTTTGTTCAATTTTGTGTTCCTTCTGTTCTACAAGAAATTATTATTTAAATTAATGCATATGTAATTTAATACATATTTTATTTGACACATTATTTCAGTAACTTATATATATTATAGGTGCCTTAGCTAAATAAATAAATTATTTTCAAATTAGGAATGGTTTATTGTAATTTCAAAATCGCGTCAATTTTGCAATGCTTCCTTTCAGCCAGCGCGTCAACAGCTTCGTTTCGCAGCAGCCAGTTGCAGATCATTAAAATCTCTTACTATGTATAGTACGAGTGCTAGCAGCGTCACCATCTCAATAGGTATGTGGCGGGGCGGCCCATCTGTTTGGTGAGAGGGGTTGCGTTTACCTGTGTCCATTCCGTTCCACAGGTAAACAAAGCAGTTTTCAAAATGATTTTAGTTCGATTTTGTTTTCTTTATTATTAGTTTTTATAAACATATAAACATTGAATAATATAATTTCATTATTATCAGACAGTTTTTTTGCTGATAGTATGTGCAAGACGCTTTGTTTTTTGATAAAAAAAAATAAAAAAAAAATTATTTTATTATGGCTGTAATTTTTATACGAGCTGGAACAAGAGGAACAACATGAAATTAATTTGCCAGGCAGAAATTCAGTTGATTGTCAACGGCCAAATCGATTGGGAGTGCGATAGGGATAAATTTGTGAGAGTACGGCCAACAAGACGTTGGTTTTTAACGAAAAAAAAGTCTAGGGCGGTGCTAGCAACGGGGAACCTGTCTGCGACACTATTGAGATACTGCAAGGAAAGGCACATCAAAAAACTAACCGAACTAAACTAATTTCTCGAAAGCGATGCTAGCTCTTAGACTAATAGGAACGCCGAGCTTCCCAAAAATTCATGGGTCGGATTTTCCATAAAATTTTTGGGATTTGGCACGTCTGTCTGATGCCATATGTGGTTGTTGACGGGTAGATTCATTCCGGGTGAACTTTATTTTAAATATTTCCTGCCAAGAAATATGTTAGCACTTTATGTAATTTCTCAGAACTGTTGCCCCACATATATCGTAAAGATATATACTATGGCTCTGAGAACGCGTTGATATAGCGAGCTGAAAGATCTAGTTGATCGAAACGCGTTAGGCTTAAATTAAATTAAATTAATCATGTTATATATTATTTGTGGAACATAAGAAGTGCTTTAGTTTTCTTAAGGAAAATTAAATATGCATCCGAACTACTTAACGACATTGGAAATGTTGCTTAAATTATCGAAACTTAAAAGCGAAGCGGAATCCAGACCAAAGAAAAACAGTATTTTACAAGAAATTGAATACATCACCCGATCAAGAGACTTTCACTTCTTTACTTATATTCTCCTTCTACCAAGGATTCAATTTTCTTTTCTATTGAAAAAACACAACCACACTCGTTAACACTTAGCCAGAAAAAAACTTGCTTTTTTTTCCAACCTCGGAAGTTTTTTCCTAACGCACGCAAACTCGCTCGACCGCATTCGACAGTAGGCATCCAAACAGGGCGATAGATAATAATAAAATGATAATTTCATAGCAGTCGTAAATAATACCGTGCTTTAGGAAGAGAGGATTATAAATTTTAAATTGCTTTTCTCCTTTTCTTTTTGTGGTTGGCATATTTTTTTTTGAATTTGTATCGATAAGAAGTATTATTTAAATATTGCGAGTGATAGTCTTATGATTTAAGATACTTATAGCATGTATGATTTAACGCTGAGAATTCTAGTTCTAGATTTCGCCTTTTTGCTTTACTTGTTTTATCTTAGCTCAAAATTAAGAGAATCGAAATAGGTAGGGAAAGATGCTGTACCTTGGACATGTATGTACCTTGGTCATTTTATTTTCCACACGGATTGTAGCTACCACCCAAAATCAACGCATTTTTATCCGATTTGACTAATCAACAGATGACACCTTAGCTATTCTGGGAATTAGTTTGTCGGACAAATGAGCAGTTATTGCGTTTTAACGAAAGTCGTGAAAAAAGTAAATATTTTCCAGTGATAAACAATTGAAAGTGTTGGAGTTCTATTCTTTCTATATCTTTTGACTCCAACTAAGGTTAAACTTGTTTATATGTACTATTATAAATCGTTCATCATGTGGTGAATTGCGCCTCTTAAAATATTTCACAGGCAGTTTTGTTTCTTTTGCAAGGGGTATGTACCTTGGACACTTCAAACATTTTCCCCACGCACATGTAAAAAAACCCAAAGATCGGCCTTTAGTAAAAAAAATTGATTAAAGATGTATATCTATAGCAATTTTTTGTTTAGTATCCTGCTTTGCGAATATTGTAATTCTTGGTTGAATAGAGAGTGTTATTTAATTTAACTCTGTTGATATACCATCATTTCTACTTAGTAAATTGCAAATGTCCAAGGTACAATACCCCACTGTCCATGGTACAGCTGCATGTTGTACCTTGAACCAAAAGGAGGACCTTCATATTTCCTTTCAGAAATCCTGAAATATAAATGTTTAACTGCATATTCGACTATTATTGGAAAGGTTATGGGTTAGACAATCTATAATAATCGGTTGCTTAAGATTTTTTCCCATTAGTTTTGTCAAAAAAAGGGCTATTTCAAAAAAGGTGCCAAGGTACAGCACCTTCCCCTACTGCTGAGTTACAGTTTTTAAAAATTATTAAGGTCTATGTACACAACTTTCGACAAAATACGACTAAAAACCTGATAAGCATTCCATGGAAAGCGTGGATGGTACTTAAATTATCTTTACAAAATGTACATATGTATATACAGCGTGTTAACTGAAAAATGTACTAAAATCACAAAACCCTCCTACCGCCCAAACGATGGATTTTGCACTCCCTCTACAAACTGTTTCCACGGCTGTTGGACCATGAGTTCTGGATCACCCTCTATATCCCATATCATAATATTACCTTTTACAAAAGTTGGTTCTTAAAATCAAAATTGAAAAAATTTCTATGAAAATTCAGGTAATATTGGTAAATTCGTAAACTATATTCTAATTTTGCTCTTCTTAATTAAAATCCAATTTTATATGTATTTGATACTTTTACTAAACTGTTGTAGTAAATGTATTAATTGTCTGGTAAATGTGTGCATTTGCTAGGAATAGTAAACACTTTTTATCGAGTTGATACCATTTTTATGTGGTTCCTGAAACAGAAAGAGCCCGCAGGATAAGCAGCTCAAAATAATTTTAAATACGGGCATATAACAAGGAGGCAATACAACGCGGAGAGAAATCTTGGAGAAGTTGCATTTAGAGCACTTACCTGCTCTATGGGAAACAAACACTTTATTCCAATCCTTTCAATATATTTATACGCTTTATTTTTGAGGCCATTCCCTTTAACTCGTACACGAATTTGTCTGCCTCTTTATATATATATTTCTTTTTTACTATTTTCGACACTCTTCAACAATCATGAAAACTTGCATGAAAAATCGGGGAAAATTCATATAAATTTTTAAAAAAAAAATTTCATAGGAATAGGAAAAGTCTGTGGAAAACATGGAAAATCGGAAAAATTCATGTTAAATGGGATCAAGATGGAATACAGCTAAAAAGCGCTGTTTAAAACATAATTTATAAGAAAAAAATGTTTGTTACGCTCATAAGTATGGCTTTCTGTATACCGCGATCCGAATCAAAAATTCGAAGAAATTTCATCAAGCTAAACAAATTGCTTGGCAGAAAATATTTCAAATTATGATACACATCTGCCAAATCTTTTAAATCATCTTGATACTAATCAAGATATGCCTTTAAATTTCTTTATTACAGATTTTATCCACATTTCTACACATCATTAGATAAAGAAAGACGGAAAAAACAAACTTTGATTAGATTCTTTCCTGTGATATGGCGCTATTTATAACCGAAGACAACTTATTATCCTAATATTCGCCAAGTTTTGCTAACAGATGGCGGACCTTTTGGTGAGCAGATGATAAAGTACTATAGTGGAGACTCAGTGAGAAGTTGTAATAAAACCTTGTGCTCGGCGGTGGCATATCTATATGTATGAAATCAATGCTATCACCAACCTTTATATCAAGTAAAAGCAGACATCCGTGACATTGAAAGCTTTGAGCTTCCTAAACTTGATGATGAGTCCTAACTTTTGGAAATAGCCCCCTTCCCATTCCCAAAAGTTAGGATTCAATAATTTTTAAACGATCATTATACGATTTATTGTTCAGGGGTTGTAGGGTGATTTATAAAATATGAAGAAAATGAAGAAACGTTTTTTAAGTTTGATCTGTTATCTGGTGTCAACAGCTAACTTAAGTTAATACGCGACACAGATATCGAAATTTCGCATAGCGATTCTGTGTTAGATGGACTGCAAATTGTTCTCTTTTTGGCTGAGCACTATCAGTACAGAAAGAATCAAGAGAAGATTAGAGGAGAAAGAAAAATAATTAACTTCAACTTGATTTCAATAAAGCATTATTGATTAATTAAATAATGTTGTATATATTGCCATTGTGAAATTTCGAAGAATGTTTCCAATTACATAAAAAAAATTTTTATTTGAGCCCGCCCATAATATCCTCACGAAGTATCCATTTTAGAAGATATGCTGATCTGATTTACAGCAAACCTGTTATACAAACCAATAATACTTTGAATGATTATAATTAATTTAGCTTATCCAACTCTCCCTGAATAATTAATTTGTTATCACATTTCCTCCCACGCAATGCTGCAGCAAAGTTGTTAGATATAAGATGAAGCATCGGAATTGTATGCTTGCAACAAAACTGTTTACGTTGCTTTTAATTATCTTTAATTCGCTTATAAGCTAAATTTGTATGTTACGAATAAAAATAAAGATTCAGTCTTACACAAGCGGTGGCTTCATTACAATCGATAATTTTTATTAGGCCGTCCCGAACTTCGTTTCATTTAAAAGCATAACAAACCTATCCTCAACATCCTTAATCGAATAAGTTCTGTCCCGCTTCAAGTGTTATTAAAAAGCCTCTGTCGTTTATACGAATTTAAACCGTATCACAATTATTTATTCGATCTATATTCTTAAGTCTTCATACTGTCCTTAAAATGTGTACTCCAATTCAAAACTTCATATTCATCTTGGTCTTGTTAAGACAGCCAGTAACATCATAAAACGATCTGGCCGAAAATATAACAGTTCGCGTGAAGTTAGGAATCAAGCTAACATGTTTCAATTTGTTTTATTAGTTTGATATTTGATAATAGAACAAACCTATTTGACTAAGCTTAACTGTTATACTTAAGGCCTAAGTATCCTGCCAGAGATATGAATAAGGTACATTGCTTGAATCTCTAGGGAGTCACAAACTGTTATAATAAGACGAATTCGAAAATGATGACTTCGATTGAAACTAGCCTTAAGAAATTAAAATATTCTATTTCCTAACAAATTTTTCTATGTATTTTTAATTCAGTTGTGAGTTGTGACTCTTGTATGCGTTATATATGTATTAAACATACATAAAATAATACAAACGAAACTGGAGGTGTCTTATTTGACTCGGATGAAAGTCTAAAATTTCACGATACATAAAAATCATACAATCCAGACTAGAAAAACACATACTGACAAATTTTATCAAATAGTCGATTGTTTTTTTACAATGGCGAATATTCGACCTTTAACGGCAGCTTTGACGAAAAAAACAAAAGATGAAATCAACGAGGATCCCAATAGTATTGAGAGAGATATTGAATATTTGAAAAATTGGATTCTCAAACAACCTCATTTGAAAGTTCGGACAACAGATCAATTTTTATTGGCATTTTTGCGAGGCTGCAAACACAGCATAGAGGGGACGAAAGAAAATTTGATAAATACTATTCACTGAGCCTTTCGATTCCAGAACTATTCAAAGACAGAGATGATGATAATCCAAAAATCAAAGAAATCATCAGACTTGAGTAATATACTGTTATAAAGTATTAAACTATATGTATAACAGTGATACTAAATTGTAGAGTACCTACAAAATCAGTGTAAAAGTAAATTTGTTTAGTTTCCTAGCGAGTAAGTAGATAAAATCAGTTCAGTGGAAGTAATACATTTAAAAAAAAAAGAAAAAATGGAAAGTGAGGGTGAAAACGTGACGCCTGAAAATATGGTGGAGGTGATAACGCTATTAAGAAAAGAAATCGAAAATTTAAAAAAAGAAAATGGTGTGTTAGTGAACCGGGTTGAAGAATTATCAGAACCAAGTGATAGTGTTTCGTTAGGCGGCGAAGAAGCTCAAAGTGGAAATAATTCGTTTTGTAGAATGGGACTCGCGGAAATAAAGGAGATGATAGATCCTTTTAATCCGGAGAGTGGAAACAAAATAACGGCCATAGAATGGATACGAAATATCGAAGCATTGAAGCAAATTTATTCCTGGGATGATCACACCACCTTATACTATGCATCTCTTCGCTTAGAGGGTGCAGCGAAATACTGGAAGCAAAGTCGACAGGCAAAGTTAAAACAATGGAACGTTTTTAAGGTCGAATTAGTTAAAAGTTTTCCAAGCTATTAAGACGATTCTGCTATCATAATGGAGATTATGAGTAGAAAAAAGAAAAGAGAAGAGGGAGTTGAGACGTATTTTTACTCAATAACAGCTTTAGCGAAAAGGATATCATTGTCGGAGCAGGCAACAATAGAGTATATCATATCGGGACTGGTCGACGAAGATTTAATGAATGTTTTGACGGGAGCAACCATCAATACACTACCTGCGATATTAGAGAAAATTAAGCGATATGAGAAAATTAGCGCGCAAAAGCAGTGCAGAGAGATTTTAATTAATTGCCATAGAAATATCAATCGGCCTCCATCGTCTTCATCGAAAGATCGCTACCAGCCATACCTCAGGCCAGGACATTATTTAAAAAGAAGACCAGCTGAGGACAACATACAAAGATTGCCAGGAAACGGGGACAATCGACAAAATGGGGATGCATTACCTCGATGGGTAACAGTATTGGTAAGGTAAATGTACAATTTTTTTTAATACGTAAATAAAGACTTGATGAATAAGAATTTTTGTTAGTCTGATTGGCAGACGATTGTAAGTCTAATGCTTGTCTGATTGGCAGACGATAGCAGCGTTGTCTGATTGGCAGCCGAAATAGTTTAGTCTTCTTTGCAAACGACTAACACAGTCTGATAGGCAGACGATATGATTTCCAAGTGGTAAACGAATTTTCAGAGGAGCAACGAGCAGCTGATAATAACGTTGAACAACTCTGTGAACTAACACGATTATAGTTCTACATGGTTGAGCCTTTGTGGTCGTGACGTTATATCACTGGGGACAGTGATCGTCAGGTTGGTCGAACTGTAACGATCGTCGCCAAATAAATCCCATCTGGCGAGATCGTTGTAAACAGTTAATTAAATTCAAGGTCCAAGAAACCTTCTCGATGGCTCGAGCAATAAACCGACAGCTTAGAACAATTATTCTTGAGAAATGCATTAAGGGTAGACGAAGGATAGGTCACAGATTATATGACAGGTTGTATACGCCGGCTCCAGGATTATCTGTAGTGTAGCTAGAATAGAGTATAATAGGGTAAACATATTTATTAGTGGCGACAGCATTTGAAATGCATAGCTAAGGATAAGTAAGGTATCGAGTGGTAGAAGCAGCTCATTCTTAGTTTGGAAGTATAGGCGGTAAATTGCTGTCGGGCGAACCGTCGATTTGGATGACTTAAATTGAGATCTTTACATGTGTTTGATTTTTCAAACAAAAAAATCGCAGCTTGTAAATACATCTTATTATTTCATTATTTTTGATTTATTTTTTTAACGTTTTTCGTAACCACGCTACCATCTTCAGATATGTTTATTTTCAAACTAAAAACATATGCATAACTAGACTACTCGACTGTGATAAACTGGGAAGCGCAAAGAGTGCCCTAAATTCATTAATACCATAAACACTCATGTAGTGTTGATGCCATGGTACTCGAAAACTATGTGCTATACTAGATGTGTGTCTACACATACTAGTTGGATACCAGCCACCTTATTACATAGTGGGAAAAAGTTACAACAAAATGTAACATTTGTTTGACAAAACGTTTTCATATGTATTTAAAATGGAGATTGCAAGAAAAAAAACAAGAGGAAAATTTTATCAAACAGCGAAATGGCAAACTTTATACAAGTCTGGCGACACAAAATTGTCGAATAGCGTGGGAAAAGGAAAAATAGCCATATTTTAAAGGAAATGAAAACTGAGCTGCAGGACAGTTATGGCATTGTTCTGTCTTCTATGGAAGAAGTCCGGACAAGAATAAATAACTTGACCTAGCGATATCGGTAAGTAGCAATTCACAACTGTAAGGTATTATAATTAATATACATTTGTGTAATTAGGAAAGAAAAACAAATGACTGGCAAGTCTGGAGGGTCTCCATCTGAATGGGAATTTTACGATGAGATTGGAGAATTTATTGGCGAGTTCAAGGCAAACAGCCTGGATGAATTTGTAGTAGTGAAAGTATAGATATATTATTGAAGGTTGTAATAATAATAATTAAATGGCCGCTTTTGAATAGACGTGAATTGCTGTCGCTCTGCCTAATTTTTAATTAAAATTGAGTTTTTTTGCGTACTTTTGCGATTAAATTGGTTTTTCGAAATGCTTATATCGATAAATAAATTCATGATAGATTTTATTGCTGATCAGAGTTCTTTTTCCTATTGCCGATAAAATTATTTGTGCATAGGACTGAAAAATGACCAACGACAATCGCACTTTCCGCAAATCGACACGCTTTGATAATGATCTGATCACTCAAGTGAAAAGCTTACAGTCACTTCTTACTAATAGGATCAGTGATATCAAAAACACTATAAAAAAGTTCGATATAGTGCAAAGCGGTTTTAAATCTTCCATAGAAAACCTCAGCTTGAGGATCAAGTTCCCTCTCAACTGACATCTTTACATTTCTCCAACAATGGTGAAAACTCATGTAAAACGCTTTTCCGGAGTTTTTCGGACCAAGGAAGCGTTTGAGAGTTTTGTAACCTAAGACAAAGTTGTAGAGCGAAATGAGTTGCATAAAGTTGCTTTCGTGGAAAATTCCAAGGAAAACCCGGAAAAGCGGAAAAATCATCGGAAAATTTTTAATCGATATGATTAGTGATAAATCTGTTTCAGGAAAAGTGCAGAATTTTCCAATTTTTCTGCAGTTTCCGGAATTTTCCGACTTTTCCGGAAAATTTTCCGACAAAAAAGTTTTATAAGCTATGCGGAATTATTTTTTTCCGTCTTACTGGCATCAATACTTTCTCTTCAACAACCATGAATGCATGAAAAATCGAGGAAAATTCATGTTATATGGGATCAAGTTGGAATACAGCTAAAAAGCGCTGTTTAAAACATATCTTGCATTTCAGAAAACTGTTGCAGTACTTCAACAATTTGATACTCGAAAAATTTTTGTTTTCGTATCGGCACCAAACATGACTTAAAAATTGTTTTAAATTGTATGAAAAAGTAGAAAATAAACTTTTCTTCACACACAGAGGTGCACTCAGATTTTATTCGCTGACAATCACCGATATATTTCAGTATGATCAATCAGAGGTAATAAGTGATTTGATTCATGAAGACAAAGAATATTCAAGAGAAATGTCCCAATCAAAAAATCTGAGTCCACCTCTGTGTGTGAAGAAAATTTCATTTTCTACTTTTTCATGCGGCTTGGCCTCAGTTTTGTTTGAAAACTCGTTTTTTACTTATTTTTTTTTATATTTTTTTTGATTTTTTGATTTGTTTTTGTTACCTTATTATATACTTATACACTTATTATATTTTCTAGTTTTTCTAGTTTTAGATACATTGCGACTAACAGTATGTGTTTTTCTTTGACTAGTATTAATGCCTGCACGCTGGCTTGCCCTGAATGATGTCTGCATTGCTGCTTAAATGAGTCAATCGGGCGGTGTTGACGAGGAACATATGACGCGTTTCATGCTAAGTGTTTTGTGTGTTCAACGGGTAGGTTTACGGCTTTGCTATTTGAATTCTAGAAGCATGGTTAATAAATTTGATGATATTAGCATGATGCTCAACAGATCCTTGGTAGATATTATTTGTATATGTGTGAGACCTGCTTGAAGACCAAATTACTTCACTACAGGTTGGCATTTTGGGTTATCGATTGTGCCGAAATAATCGCTTGAATAAACGGGTGGTGGTGTGACGACTTTTGTGCGTGCAGGTATTGAGGATATTGCTTATGGGTATGTGTAGGTGTTCATCCATAGCAGTTTGGAGGTTTTACACGCGCATGTACCAAAATATTTACTACCAGAAGAACATGGAGGATAACTTGAGCCTGAGTAATAAAAAAATAATATTGTTGTAGCACAGTTAATTTAAAATTTATCTTTTAAATTTCGTTTGCTATTGTAGGCGATTTATACCGATTTCCATTGATCATGTTTTCTAGTAGAAGTGTTACACCGAATTTGTTCCATTGACCTGTACTGCTAGTAAAAGTGTACGTCAACTGAGTCTGGTGCTACACGGGAAAAATCGGCCGTGTTAAACCGAAAAACGCACACATCTATATGAGAAATGTCTCAACTAAATGTCATTGAGCATTACATATCAATCTCCAATTATTACTCTACCAAAATCATCCACGATCACGCCAAAATCGTTTAAATTACAATTTTCATAATTTTTACGTTATTCGTGATGTTATTTTTTCCAGAAAATGTCAATCTTACAAATTACACGGATATGAGCTACTATCACATTCTCATCGCGTCAAAAGTGGTTCCATTGAACTCGTTTTTTACTGATTGACGTGCATTTTTCTTAAAATATCAATGGAAGTCGACATTAGTAAGAAGAATCATCCCACAGAGAGACTGGTTTGTAGATGACGTTAACTATAGAACAGAAGAATCAAAGGAAGTTAGAGTTTGACTAGTTTTTTTTATTAATTTTGCTCCATTAATAAAACGAGCAATGCAACAGTTAAAAAACCGGTCTTATTGATATATTTATCTTTATTAATTTACGTCTAACACTTTCGACAGATCAACATTTGCTTTCGGAAGCTGAGTGATTTCGCATTCGATATTAAACTAATTTATAAATAGTTTAGTGGTTTTTTTTTGTTATAAAATTGTATTTAGAAAATACTTCTCGGTGGTGATAAAACAAAAAATATTTCTATATAGGTATCCAAAGATATTAATAATTTTGTGATTTTTATTCTAATTGAACGTACAATTGTGTAGTGAAAGTGTTTTAACCGAAATTATAATAGAAAAGTAATAAGAAGACAGAGAAAGGGAACAAAAGGCAAAATAATAAAGAAGGTAAATGAGGCTTGAAAAGTTGCGATATTAGTACAGCGCGCAATGTTTTGCATTTGTACTTGTTGTTTTTTATTTTTTAATGAAGGGCAACTCTGAGTAGCAATTTTAGACCTACATGAACTATAACTCTTGAGTCATGGCACTCACGATCGATTAATAAATTGATAATAATGTCAGTGTTTATGTATGATTAGTGAAGTTAAGATAGTTACTTACATTTGATGTGTAATTATGATTTTTTGAAAACTTTTCTTTTTTTTACTGAAAAATAAACAACAACAAAATTTTTTTCACATTTTGCCCAAATTAGTTGGTTGATGATGATGGGGTTGGTGAAAGATTGCTACAATAATTTTTTACATTTTGAATTACTTCTGTTACCATTTTATCATTTTCAAATAGATCTAAATTTTCCTATGGCAACCATAAATTTAAAATCGTGATTATTAATTCGGATACAAATCTCTCGTAAAAGTGTTACGATGTAACACCGTTGTCTTGCATATCATTATACTCACGCTGTAAATGTATCGCGAACTATGATGATATTTTCATAAAGTTAATCTTTGGAATATTAATTAAAATTTAAAAAATAAATAAACTGGATGATTTTGTAAGTATGAATAATTTTTTCGACAGGTTAGACTTCTCATTTGGTTATTACGGAAGATATTGATTCACAGTTTTTAAAAATGAGAACCGGCACGCATCCTGCTGAAGTATAACAAAACCCTTTAAATGTTAAAAAAAAATTCAAGATAAAAACAATTGAACTACACGTTTTTTTTAGTATGCTGTTTTCTTAATAAAACGTAATGAAATAATATTAAAACATGTAAAATGTGTTGTGCATGCATACCCACCAATCCATACTGCACCGCTTTTCACTATTTCGTAAAAATATAAAGAAACGCTTTCAAAAGTTTGCTGTTGCAAAAAGTCCCGAGAGCAGATATGTGCACTGTGGAGGGCGATCTATTTTAGACTGCGCGGGTCACTACCTGTTAGCACGCTGCGGATAAAATAAGCGTAACCTTTTGTTCTTCATCTGTTCAGCTAGCTGTTCTATAGTAATGAAAATATATTAGTAAACAAAACTTTTTTACTGGTTTTATTTCCGTCACATCCTTATCTAACTAAAGGCTTTACATACTAAAGTACAAATTTATCTACTTTATGCGCCATTCTTACGTTAGTACCAAACTCTGGAAATTTAGTAAAAATGGAAAATAATAATGGGCCGAGAATAGACCCTTGAGGCACACCACTAAGAACGGGTAGCAAATCAGAGGCAGTATCCCCACAAAACTCGTTTTGTACTCGTCCGCTTAAGTATGACCCAAGAAGTTTGCAGGCAGGATAAGAAAAATTAAATATTGTACACAATTTATTTAACAGAAGCCTGTGGTTAACCTTATCAAAAGCTTTTGAAAAATCTAGAAGAACGAGCAGAGTCAGTTTATCACTCTCCAAGGAAGTTCTGATGTCATCTATGACATCTATGGCATCTATTTCTAGAATGGTTCGTCGGACAGTAAAAATCGTTATAACAAATTTCATAGCATTTTATATTCTGAAAACTTTCCCAGTACCACAAAAAGTCCTCAGTTGACTGCTTTCTCAATAAGTATATGCAAAATGATGTAATTTGATGAAACAAACCATGAATGGGTTCTCAAATTATTGTGATGACAGACGGATATGCAAAAATCTAAACAATTAATAAAAGTTATCGATGGGTGTCCAATCCATTTGGCTCTACCAGCATTATTTCTATGCGTTACAAACGGAATGACAAGCTTAGCATATCCTATGAGATTTTATCTCAGGTATATAAATCATGAGTTTATAAAATTAAAAAATTTGTTAAAATATTTTTGGAACATTAATCGATGGGGGTTTAAAACATATAATTCTATTTAAATTTTCAGCTTCATCAATCACAAATAGCAAACTAAAATGTATAATAAATTGATTTGAAGGTTTCTCTCACTCCGCTCATAGTACAGATAATTTGAATATCACACAAGCACAATATAAAGTACATCCACGTATGGGATTGATGAATTTTGTTTTATTAGTTTGATATTTGATAAAAGAGCAAACCTATTTGACTAAGCTTAACTGTTATACTTAAGACCTAAGTTTGCTGCCATAGATATGAATTAGGTACATTGCTTGAATCTGTAGGGAGTCACAAACTGTTATAATAATACAAATTCGAAAATGAAGACCTCGATTGAAACTAACCTTAAGAAACTAAAATATTCTATTTCCTAACCAATTTTTCTATGTATATTTAATTCAGTTGTGACTCTTGTATGCGTTATATATGTATTAAACATACATAAAATAATACAAACGAAACTGGAGGTGTCTTATTTGACTCGGCCAGTAATTCAATTGGATGGAAGTCTACAATTTCACCATACATAAATATCATACAATCTAGACTAGAAAACACATACTGACAGATTTTATCAAATATTCGAAGGTTTTTTACAATGGCGAACATTCGTCCTTTAACGGCAGCTTTGGCGAAAAAAGCGAAAAATGACATCAACGAAGATCCCAATAATATTGAAAAAGATATTGAATATTTGAAAAATTGGATTCTCAAACAACCTCACTTGAAAGTTCGGACAACAGATCAATTTTTATTGGCATTTTTACGAGGCTGCAAACACAGCATAGAGAGGACCAAAGAAAAATTTGATAAATACTATTCATTGAGGCCCTTGGTTCCAGAACTATTCAAAGACAGAGATGTTGATAATCCAAAAGTCAAAGAAATCATCAGACTTGGGTAATATACTGTTATAAAGTATAAAACTATATGTATAATAGTACTAATGTTTTTATATATTTCTTATAGAGCTATTCTTAAACTACCTCAAACAAACGGTGAGGATGGACCTCGTATAACAATAACTCGAATGGGAGCATATGATGCAAACAAATATCACTTTCAAGAAGTAGTGAAAGTTGGAGGAATGATAGCAGACATCGATTTAATAGAGGACGACAATGTTATGATTGCAGGGCGGATCGATATCGTAGATTTTGCCAATGTTACAGCTCAGCATATATTTCAATTTGAACCACTATTTTTGAAGAAATGTGTACTTCTTACAGAAAAAGCCCTACCAATTCGATTCAAAGGAATCCATTTCATTAATACTCCGCCTGGAGTTGAATTACTTTTCAATACCGTCCGAAATTTTATGAATGAGAAGAATAAGAAACGAGTAAGTTTCGTTTCTAATTTAATCAAAGTTTGAAATAAAAGGTTTTTTCTTTTAGCTTTTTGCCCATGGAAGCTATATGGAATCGCTTTATCAGCACATTCCAAAAAAACTCCTTCCTGTAGAGTATGGTGGAACAAACGGTACCATTGCAGATATCGTTGACTATTGGGATAAAAAGGTCTTGGAATATCGAGACTATTTCAAGGAAGACAGTAAATTTGGGTCGAATGAAAAGCTTCGTATTGGAGAACCTTTTAACCCAGAAAGTGTTTTTGGTATAAATGGTTCTTTTAGAAAATTAAATGTTGATTAAATTAAATCTATTAAACTAAAATTTTTCGTCCTGTAAATCAAAGTGGTTTAAAAAGATCCAATTGTTTTGTTTTAATGTAAAGTATTTTTTAGTTAAAGCGTTTAATGATATTTTGTACGTGCTCAAAGCGAATAAAAAATTTGATCATTCCACACGTAAAATGTGAATCATATTTCATTTTTTAAAAAGGAATAAAATAAAATTAAATTATTTCTAACTATAATATTAGCCTATAGAGGTATATTATTTCTTATCTACAGCAAACTGAAATTCACTGAAAATAATTTCAAAAAATTTCTAAAATATATTGAAAATGCAGAAAAAATCGAACTTTTCGACCCACCGATCAGAGAGGTCTCATCAGTATGGTTAACTTTAATCGCCTAAAAATTCGATTTCTTCTGCATTTTAGAAATTCATTGAAATGACTTCCAGTGAATTACAGTCTGCTGTAGACGATAAATAGTCCACGTATAAGTTTTTCTTGGTTTATCCAAGTGCCGTATGGCGACAAGAGGAATAATCACCCAATTTGAAAACTGCAACGAAAAATCTTGCTACCATATAATTCACACTTACTTTTGATATTTTTATTTTCAAACTAAAACTATATGCATAACTAGACTACTCGACTGTGATTAACTGGGTAGCGCAAACAGTGCCCTAAATTCATTAATACCATAGACACATGTAGTATTGATGCCATGGTATTCGAAAACTATGTGCTATACTAGAACTAGTATGTGTGTACACATAGTAGTTGGATACCAGCTGAAGTATCTGGTATACCGTGAACATACCTAGTACTGAAACACAAACATTTTTGCTGGTATCCTAATATCCAAACCTTGCAGACACAGTTTTCTACTGATACCACTGCCACTATTACATAGTGGGACAAAGTTACAACAAAATATAACATTTGTTTGACAAAACGTTTTCATATGTATTTAAAATGGAGATAGCAAGGAAAACTAAAAAGAGGAAAATTTTATCAAACCGCGAAACGGCAAACTTTATACAAGTTTGGCGACGCAAAATTTCCGAATTGCGTGGGCAAAGGAAAATAGCCATATTTTAAAGGAAATGAGAACTGAGCAGCAGGACAGTTCTTCTGTGGAAGAAGTCCGAACAAGAATAAATAACTAGACATAGCGATATCGGTAAGTAGCAATTCACACCTGTAATGTATTATAATTAACATAGATTTGTGTAATTAGAAAAGGAAAACAAATGACTGGCAAGTCTGGAGGGTCTCCATCTGAATGGAAATTTTACGATGAGATTGGAGAATTAATTGGCGAGTTAAAAGCAAACAGACTGGATGAATTTGTATTACAGAAAGAGGATAGATTTTTTTTAAAAAAGGGAACGTAAAGATAAAATAACAAAAAATACATAAATCATCCAGGAGAGAAATATCTGAACAACATAAAATACGTAGCAAAAGCCATTACACAAGGATTGGGGAAATAATTTCGGAATAACTTCGAGTGACCATAAGGCAGGTCCCGAGATGGTGAAGGAAAACGAGTAGGAATCCATACCACTTGAGCAAGGTATTGTAATCCAAATATAGAATTTTAGTAAAAGTATCCCGTGAAGAAGCAAGGCTGAAAAGAAGCTAGTGGCATAGTTTTATTCACTGCGGCACCTACATACATATATACGTGGTTGACATTACATGTGAAGATACGCCTGAACTCAACGAAGACCAATATCTCAAGCGACCACAAAGATAACATTGTGGAAAGCGCGTGTAGCATGATAATTTTCATATATTATACTGTATTGATCGAAATTACCGAAGTTTAGTGCATATTCATACGTTGCGTAACACAACCTAGTTTTATCATCAAAAGAAATCTTTATATATGTACATACCGCTTGGATTGAAGTCGCATAATGCTACCATATTTATACATCATTGAATATCCGAATCAGATTTTTACTGGTGCAGCTTCAATATGGTATTAATTAAAGTCATCTACTATTACATTAATAGATCTCAACAGTGACCTACCGTCATAGCCCAGATCAATTAAAAGGTATCAGAGCCTTATTATATCTATGAACCGTGTATGAGCGCAGGGTAGAGTTAATAGATTTTGAATAGATGATACACGAAATTTGTGTTACGATACGCCAGTATTGTGCCATATTGTACAGGGAACTCCATTCAGATATTATATAGATTACCTTGCATTTTTGTCATAAGTTTCTTTACAGGACTATGATTACTCCAGAAGGCCTTCATGGAGGAACCGTTTTCGTCACAAACAAAGGTAACAAGTAACACTGTCTGGAATTTACCTCTTATAATTCTGGCGTAAGTTGTTCACATGTAAGCAATAGATTAGGTTCATTAACGTTTGTAAAATTTCAATACAGGTTTAGGATGAGATAAGATAACCTAGTAAAATGTCAGGGGGACAAGCCCAAGTTATTTAGAGTATTAGGTTATGAGCGACAACGAAGTTTTTGTTTTGTCTAAATACCTACACCAGCATTGTATGATAGATGAATTATTATAACGTATTGAAATGAATTGCTAGACTCTTCTTATTTCATCCCACACTCTCCTGGAGCCCACTTGATTTAGAGGTCGAAAAGGTCCGCTACTCTCCTTCTTTCAGGTGAACTAGGGACACTGTGAACTCGCTGCCCTCAGTGTCAAATGGGTGGTTGGGGCGTGCAGTAAGGCTGAAACATCTGCGCCTTCAAGGATGATGTACAGGTAAGTGACGTAAGGGTCCCTTCAGGACCGAATGTGTGCTGGCTTTTTGTGATAGGTAGGCACGAATTTTTTTGATTATGGCTGACGGCAGCGGCAGGTCTTTTGTGGAACCCCCCTACACTCTCCGCCAATAGTTGAGCGAACTAGCGTGCCGCCCTTCAGTCAACACTGTCCGCCGAGTGATCTGTCAGCTCATGCTGGCAGTCGGTACTTTACGTCCCAAGCATATCACTCATCATAGTTCCATAACAAGCAGCAATGTAATAATAATAATAAGCATAATAATTAAATGGCCGCTTTTGAATAGACGTTAATTGCTGTCGCTCTGCCTAATTTTTAATTAAAATTGAGTTTTTGTGCATACTTTTGCGATTAAATTGGTTTTTCGAAATGCTTATATCGATAAATAAATTCATGATAGATTTTATTTGTGATCAGAGTTCTTTTTCCTGTTGCGGATAAAATTATTTGTGCATAGGACTGAAAAATGACCGACGACAATCGCACTTCTTACTAATAACATCAGTCATATCAATAACACTATAAAACAGTTCAAAATAGTGCAAAGTGGTTTTAAATCTTCCATAGAAAACTTCAGCTTGAAGGTAGCGGATAGAAGCCGTAACTAAACAAATATCAACACTGAAGGACAATATCGCTATTTTTTCTAGCCGCATGGACGCAATTGAGCGCGACAGAGAGGTCCAAAGATGTAGTCATCTCAGCAGTTCTATCACAAAAAAAAAAACAAATCCGCAAGACACATTTGCTAAAATTGCATATAAAATTGGTTTCTCTCCTTCCACTCGTCCAGACGTCTTCGTTCTAAAAAAGAATCGGTCTAATACCGCAGCATCCCAATCAAACACTAAGTCAAAAGGACCGCCAAATATCTTAGCCAAATTCCCAACCTTATATGAAAAAATTAACTTTTTTAAAAAATACAATTCTTTTGGAAAGCTGACTGTAGCAGATGTTGAAATAAACAGCAACAATGGACCAGCTCGTATATACATAAATCATTCTTTAACAGTTAGAAATCAAAAAATCTTTCTTATCGCTAAAAGTTGTAAACAAACTTGCTTTTGTTTATATTCTATAAATGGAATTACACATGTACGGAAAACAGCTGACTATGCGATGGAACCCATACAATTGGAGGTAGTATGACAATGTTTTCTAAGATGATTCATTTTTAAGGCATATATTTTGTTTTTGTTTTCCTTTGTTTTTTCTGTAATAATTTTCTTCTTTTTTTTGCTACAAACTGTCTTATTTTATATATTTTTTTTGGTTTGTTTTTGTTACTTTATTATCTTTTATTTTTTAAATTTAGCTTACAATTTTCTAGTTTTAGATATATTTTCTCGTTTTAGATACATTGCGACTAATAGCAAGTATTTTTTTTTTACTAGTTTTAATGTGTGCACACTTGCTTGCCCTGAATGATGTCTGGATTGCTGCTTAAATGAGTCAATCGGGCGGTGTTGACGAGGAACATATGACGCGTTTCATGCTAAGTGTTTTGTGTGCTCAACGGTTAGGTTTACGGCTTTGCTACTTGAATTCTAGAAGCATGGTTAATAAATTTGATGATATTAGCATGATGTTCAATAGACCCTTGGTTGATATTATTTGTATATGTGTGAGACCAGGTTGAAGCCCGAAATAACTTCACTACAGGTTGGCATTTTGGGTTATCGATTGTGCCGAAATAATCGCTTGAATAAACGGGGAGGTGGTGTGGCGACTTTTGTGTGTGAAGGTATTAATGGTATTGCTTATGGGCATGTGTAGGTGTTCATCCATAGCAGCTTGGAGGGTTTACACGCGCATGTACCAAAACATTTACTACCAGAAGAACATGGAGGATAGCATGAGCCTCTACCAAAAATAAATAGTAATTTTTTTTCCTAAATTTCGTTGGGTATTGTAGGCGATTTGGTAAGAAAAATCATCTCACAGAGAGACTGGTTTGTGGATGACATGAACTATAGAACAGAAGAATCAAAAAGGCCCGGAATACTTAAAAATGCTAATTTGCTGTTTGGAGCGGATGGATCATTTAGGAAGTTAGAGTTTGACTAGTTTTTTTTTATTAATTTTGCAGCATTAATAAAACGAGCAATACAATAGTTAAAAAACCGGTCTTGTTAATTTATTTAATTTCCAATCGCATGTTGCAGAATTTTCTGTATTATGTCTAACACTGTCGACAGATGAACATTTACTTTCGGAAGCTGAGTGATTTCGCATTCGATATTAGCTAATTTATAAATAGTTTAGTGGTATTTTTTTTGTTGCAAAATTGTATTCAGAAAGTACTTCTCGGTGGTGATAAAAAACAATATTTCTATAGGTATCCAAAGATATTAATAATTTTGTGATTTTTATTCTAATTGAAAGTACAATTGTGTAGTGAAAGTGTTTTAACCGAAATTATAATAGAAAAGTAATAAGAAGACAGAGAAAGGGAACAAAAGGCAAAATAATAAAGAAGGTAAATGAGACTTCAAAAGTTGCGATATTAGTACAGCGCGCAATGTCTTGCATTTGTACTTGTTGTTTTTTATTTTTTATTGAATGGCAACTCTGAGTAGCAATTTTAGACCTACATGAACTATAACTCTTGAGTCATGGCACAATTAACAAAATGACAATAATATCAGTGTTTATCTATGATTAGTGGAGTTAAGAGAGTGTACCTAATATTGCATTTGATGTAAAATTATGATTTTTTGAAAAAAAATTCTGGTTTTTATTGAAAAATCAACAACAACAAAATTGTTTAAACCTTTTGCCCAAATTAGTTGGTTTATGATGATGAGATTGGTGGAAGACTATTAAAATAATTTTTTACTTTTTCTGGCACTTTTTACATTTTGAATAAATTCTGTTACCATTTTATCATTTTCCAATAGATCTCGTGGCGGGTCGTGATATTACAACCCACTCTCACAAATTTTACGAAAAGTCTTTGCTTTGACATTCCGCCACTCGCCAGTAGTGAGCGAAGGTTCTGACTTGGACGTTAGTGCTAGTGCTTTAACGATGACGAACTATCACTCACCATGGTGAGTGTGGCGATGGTCATCGTCAAAGTACCAGTACCAGAGCCAGCGGGTACACTCTGCATCGCTCTCATGGATTCCAATGCATGCTTTCTTTGCTTCTTTTACGTCTTCCCTAGAAAACCTGTTTCATCAAGAATACTTTGTTTGATAGAATTTTCATTTATTTTGCATTGCTGTAGAACAGAGGGAGAATAGTAAGTACTGACCCGATCGCTTCCACAATTAAGCATACAACTTGTGTATTTTGAGAGGCCAGATGAAATTTTTTGTTATTGTTCTTTGGTTATAATAAATATATAAATTCCACTGAATCTGCTATAAAGAAATCCCTAAAGGCTTTTAGCAAAAATAATATAACATAAAGATTTTATAGTATCTTTCTGATACATTTGCTATTCAAGCAAAACAATTTTGACGGAACTCCTTTGAAATGTTTTTGTCTCAACAGCAGTTAAAATAGCTGCTGCAACATTCCGACTGAATACCTGTGCAGGAAAAATTACACGTATTTTTTTAATTTTTTTAATGTGTTGGAATTGAGGTGCTTTACTGTAAGCTTTGTGCACATTTATGTAACATTGTTCGTTTCTATTTAAAACATGTTCTTAATTATTTCAAAGCTTAGAGCCATCTGGAGTTATAACATTAGAAACAAAAAGAGAAACAAAAAGAGTAATCCTCAGAGATTTCAATAAATGAGGAACGTCATAAATAAAATAAGTTTTCTGTACATTCATTACAGTTTGTCATGAGCAACTTCAAGCTTAAATGCACACTTTCTGTTGTAATTTGCTTAGTGTTTCTTTGAGATATCGTTTAGACTTCCTCCTTGGAGTAGGTCTTATGCCTGTTATAAGTGGATCAGAGCTGAGAAATAATCCGTTTATAACGTCAAGATTGCAAGACTCTCTGCTGAACTTTCTAACATAATTTTGACGATACAAACGGAAGTGTTTATTTTTTGCCTCCTCTGATATCATTCCTATCGATAACAAAGCTTTTTTTATTACAATGAAACCATAAAAAAGGATCTTATGAAGAGTGGATATAATAGGGTGCCAAGAGTAAGGCTCAAGATATAATTTCGCTGTATCCAAATTGTAAAAATCAAACTTACAAGTGTTGATTCTATGGCCACAATGTATTGCCTCTAAAATTTCTTTTGGTCTATATACAAGGAGGGGATCGATACCTGTTATCTGGCTAACCCATTTTGGTTTTAAATTCTCCTGAATGGATAATTTCCTTTCCCTTACTATTTGTTTATTACTTTCTGTTCTTAATTGCAATTTTTTTCATGGCAATTTATAAGCAAGATGAAGCAATCCTTCGAACAATCTAATTCTAGCGTGCAAAATTGATAAACCAAATTTCAAAGATTTTCGCTTAATTTCCTTCCCTCCCTAGTGATAAATTATAAAATTCTTTAGATGTCGTCCCGCAGATATAACATTTCATAGTCGATCTAGTGTTAGTTGCAGCGTTGCACACTTTCGCATCAATCATTGTGAGTATCATCTGATGTTTGACTTTACTAACCTTTAATGAATTTATTTTGTACTGAATATAATCAATTTTTCGTTTAAATGTGTTCGGTTTCTTTTTTAAACCGTATTCGAATTAGCCGACAATATGTCGTGAAGAAAGCACTGGATTCTGCCAAATTGCTCTTTTATTTTCTGGACAATAAGTTAACTGCAATTGGACAAACGAACTTTGAAAAATATTCGCGTCAGAATCAAAATCGCTTTCAAATTTTTGTTTAAATTGTGACTGCTGCGATCCATCGCATTCCCACTTGCATATCAAGGTTAAAGTGTTACCGTTTTAAGGTTTGAACAACTTCCATCAGATGTAACAAAAGACGCGTAACAGTGCGTTTCAACAACTCCTGAAAATCAATTTCCTCAGCACAAGAAACTACCACTCGATAAGATTCTTCTATAGGACAGCAGTCTTTTTTTGCGTTTTGTAAAATGGAATAGCATGGGCTTCTTATGACAGCTTCTGATTATCTCGTATTGTTTTTTAGATAGACCAACGCGATAAACATTTGTATCTTCAGAGTGGCAGAGTATACTTTTCTGTATTTTGTTGCTCGCTTAGGAGATTATGTTAAGTCTTCTGTAACATTAGACACGTCAGTCTTGCCTTCAACGCGCAACTTCATTTGTGCAGCGAATGTCAATTGTTCTGATCCCATTTCACTACGATACACTTGAGTTTTTCGTCTTTTGCTTGTTGGATTTCTAATATTCCTTGTAATCAATTGCTGTTCTTTTTTAGAAAAATGTTTTCTTTGGACTACATCGCATCTGCGTTTGATTTCCGAATTTACATAGGAAATTTTATGTTTAAAATGTTTTAGTTGTTCTTCCGAATAATTTTCCAAATGTAACAAAATATGTTCGGTGTGATCCAACTTTCTGTTAATGTCATCATCCTGATGACGTTGCATTATGTCGTAGAAATACACTCAAGTCACTGTTTTGATTCCGGATGGTCCTAAAAGGATATAAAACTCAATGAAAAATCTTAGCTTTTTCTTAAGCTTGTTAAGTTTTAACAAAGAGGCTCAATATCAGGTCATCCGGATGAATCCGGAACTAATTTTTATAGTGGTGTTGAGAATAATCCTTCCTGTTTGATATTTTATGAAAATGAAAACCGGCACGCATCCTGCTAAAGTATAACAAAACCCTTTAAATGTTAAAAAATTTCAAGATAAAAACAATTGAACTATACGTTTTTTTTAGTATGCTGTTTTCTTAATAATATATAATGTAATAATATTAAAACACATAAAATGTGTTGTGCATGCATACTCACCTCAGAAGAATCCATACTGCACCGCCTTTCACTATTTCGTAAAAATATAAAGAAACACTTTTAAAAGTTTGCTTTTACAAAAATTCCCGAGAGCAGATATGTGCACTGTGGAGGGCGATATATTTTAGACTGCGCGGGTCACTACCTGTCAGCACCCTGCGGAAAAAATCCTTTTGTTCTTCATCTGTTTAGCTACCTGATCTATAGTTACATTTTAAGCTGGGAACGGGTACTACAAAATTGACTTTTGGAAATCCTTTGATGCAAATACCCGAATGGGCACCGTTCAAACGAAAATATATTAGTAACCAAAACTTTTTACTGGTTTTATTTCCGCCACTTCCTTTTCTAACTAAAGGCTTTACATACTAAAGTACAAATTAATCTACTTTACGAGCCATTCTTACGTTAATATGTACCAAACTCTGGAAATTTCATAAACTATATAGTTTTCTAAAGCTATTTGCATACATTCAAAACTCCGATATTTTTATTTTTGATACGTCATTACCTAAGTTTATGCTTCTTCTCTAAATACGTGTAGTTTTGCGCACGATAATACGCACAAATTTGATGGGATGTTGTACTAACTTTCCGTGTTTTTAAGATTTCAGTGGTTAATCCCCGTAAAGATATAATTGCTGTGTACAAGAAATAATAACAGTGAAATTTAAATTTATTCAATTTGTAATTTAAAGCGTAATTTAACCTTACATTCAAGAAAAGAAAGCTATCAGTAATATATGTTGCGAAGATTTTATATGGCATAATACAGTAGAGAGAGAGAGAGAGAGAGAGAGAGAGATAGTAAAAAAACATAAACACTTTTCCTTTCGTGTCATCTACTTTTTTTTCCTATTCTATTTCCTGTATTAAATCACGAACCACGCGCCTATTGAATACATTTTCTTCTGAATAACAAGCAGGTACATTTGTACCTTAGGTATATCAACAAGTATGGTGTAGATTCTGGGGTGGAATTTACCTCTCGAAACTGTAGTCCATTTTCGGTGAGGCACGGAACAACCAAACCGTCGCATACCCCTAGCTTACCAAACTATAGTTACTCCGCAGAAAATTTCTTCCCGTATATGTAATCAAAAGCAAGTGAGTGTAAGCATTTTCCACTGCTCTTGGAAATTTGGATTGAAACGTTGTACTAGGGCTGGCTGCTCTGAGAAGAATATAGATCGTACTAAGTATTAACTACCGCACCACCCATCTCCATTCTGCCTTCATATGCATGGCTCTTGCACCTACACCAAAGATAACCTAATAAGAAGATGGAGCACATCCGAACAAAATTGGAAATTTTCCTTATTTTCTAGAAAGAAACAAGTAATGCCATTTACTTTCGTCTATTTCATGAGTGGGGAAAAAAAACTTACCGAACGACAAAGTCTTATTGAATCCTTCAAAATCCTTCTAAACTATTCATAATATTGTACATCGGGTCGCACTATCTCACTTTTTTAAGAAAAAGATAAATTTCGCTTTCGCCAAGGTTCTGAAAGGAGATGTAAAATTTCTGTCAAATAAAATTCTCTTTTTTCCCGAAAATATCAGAGGATTCGTTCAAATATCATAGGATTACAGCAACAACTTTGAAACCAACTATCTCAGTATTTCAGAAAAACCTGTTTTCACAAAAGGGCAGGAAGGACATTTTTTGGGAGTAAGATCTGAAAACTCCGCGCCTTTTAATTTATTTACGAAAATGAAACATTTGCCATTCTGCTTCGTTGCATATAATCTGCACTTTCACATTTTTTGTATTTATCTATTTTAAGGAGAGTTCGATTTTTTGTTATTTTTTATTCTTCTTTGTTTCCCTTTCTCGCCGTGTAAATTTTAAATGTAAGACAGTCGGAAATCTCGCCTGTTTCTTGTTATTAGGTTAACTTTGCCTACAGTCCGCTGGATGCTAAAAGCTGTGCACGCATGCATATATGGATTTGCAAAGAGAGACGAGAAAAGAAAACAATTCAAGAGAGCTGAGAAAGCTAAGAGCTATGTATTCAGTAGCGTAGGTATTTTTTAAATAGGCGCACCTGGGTTCTACCAATAAAACCTGAGCACAAATTTTCTTCACCGAACTTTAGCACAGTCATAGCATGCATGGGCTGTACGATATATTTATAATATAGTATTTTTGCTTTTGGGCTTATAGTGGAAAATTTAAAAAGTCGCATCAGTCTTTAGGATATAAAGTCAAACATGTGAACTGTTTTCTACATATTTTGCATCTGTCTACTCGAGACAGGGTCAAATTCAAATTAATTTATTTCAACAACAACTACACTAGTAAGATTTCGATCTTATGAGTAAGTGTAGGATAGCTAATAATAATATACTTAATAACAGTAACAGTTAATCTACATATCAAAAAAGAAAGAAAAATAACGAAAAAGTAATTCATAATATATACAAGCACATATACTAAATTAACTTAACAAAAAACCCTAATCCCTCAATACAAACTTATATTATTAGTTTTTAATTGTAGAAATAAAAGCCTAGTAGTAGTTTCTATAAATATTAGAATATAAAAAAGGGAAAAAAAAGTACGAAAAACTATTGGGTAGACCGCAAATATGCAAATAAATCATTGCTAAAACTGGGACTGCTGATGCTTCTCCTAATATGAATTGGAAGAGAGCTCTACATCCTGGTGGACTGAATAAAGAATTGGCTCTCACTAGTGTGCAAGCGGAACAGTGGCAAAGATAAAGATGATGCTCTTGCAGATTGAGCAAAGGTCAATTTACTGAAAAGGTAATCTGGCTGTTTGGTTACAATTAAATTGCGAAGAAACATTACAACATTATCAATAGCCCATTTGGAGACTCTTACAAAATCCTCTATCATTCGGCACACAGCATTCTCTATAAGCCCTAAAAGTGTAGATATGTAAAGTTGAATGTCATCTGCATACATGTGAGAATTACAGTCACGCAAGATTAATGGAAGGTCGTTAATAAAACTTGAAAATAATAATGGGCCGAGAATAGACCCTTGAGGCACACCACTAAGAACGGGTAGAAAATCAGAGGCAGTATCCCAACAAAACACCTTTTGTATTCGTCCGCTTAGGTATGACGGAAGAAGTTTGCAGGCAGGATAAGCAAAATTAAATATTATACACAATTTATTTAACAGAAGCCTGTGGTTAACCATATCAAAAGCTTTTGAAAAATCTAGAAGAACGAGCAGAGTGGGTTTATCACTGTCCAGGGAAGTTCTGATGTCATCGATGATCTTTAACAATGCTGTGGTGCATCTGCGCTTTGATCTAAATCCCGATTGCAGGCTAGACAACAAGTTTCTGCTACTTAAGAAGCTGATCATGTGACTATGCAGGATTTTTTCAAAAACCTTAGACAAGAAGCGTAATATGCTGATTGGGCGATATTCAGGAGAGCTGCAAGATCTTTTGGGGATTGGTATAATTTTGCAGAGTTTCCAAACAGAAGGAATGGAGGATCTTAAAAGGATGTTGTTAAAGAAATATGTCAGGCATGTAGTTATAACGGGTGGTAAAATTTTAACAAACTTTGGATGCACATCGTCAAGTCCAACGTCCAACTGCATTTGATTTCACTGAAATCACTGCTGCATAAACATTCATCTCATTGACCGGCGTAAAAGAAAATCCTTCAGACGAATCAAGACAATTAAAAATGCTTGATAAATAATAATCGCTCGTATCAGAACCAACAACTTCAGTGGAATCTGAAAAGGATGAAAACATTATATTTAGCTCATTAGGATTACAAGTTGTTAGTTAAGTTTCTAGAATGCCCTACACCGATATCCCTCAAGTTACGCCACAGATTTTTAGTAGGTAGCTGAGTATTAAATTTAGAGCTATGAAAATGGCTATTAGATCTTGAGATTTCGCTATTTACTCTGTTGCGTAAAGACCGCAAATGATTCCAACATTCAGACGTTCGATAACGTTTCCACCTGCGATATGCATTATTGCGTTGTAAGATTAGATCTCTAATCCTCTTTGTGAACCAGGGACACAGAGGATCCAGAATACGCTGCATTTCAAGGGTACATATTTATCGAAAAGATATCTAACATGTTCTATGATATACTGCAGTTGTTCGTCAACTGACGTCATTGAATTCACATGTGCCCATTCGATGGTCTGGCCTTCAACCAGTAAATCGCCATAATTAATATTATTGAAGTCATGGTAAGTAAATGTGTTCTCACGTTGAGATGAATAGGAAAAATTATAAATCCCAAGAATCAGATCATGCTTGGAAAAGCAGGTAAGAAGATCTGGTCAAAGAAGAGTATCTGATTAATATTTCCAACGATAAATAGATCTAGCAAATTAGCAGAAGTCGAAGTAAAGTGCGTAGGTTCAGAGTTAAAAACGGGTAAGCTATATGTATTTATTAGGTTGTACAATATTTTAACAGAAGCATTCAGAGTAAGAAGATCAGCATTGAAATCACCTGTGATAATAGTATGGGGGTAGTTATGACTTAACTCAGATAGTATTACATCTAAGGAACTGAAATCTGAGACATGGGGTGGCTTATATACAATACCTACAAGACACTTTTCAGCATTAACTAAGACTTCTATAAATAAATATTCGAGCGATAGATAGTCAGACTGGGCTACGATGCGACCATAAAGTGACTTTTTGACATAAAATGCAACTCCTCCTCCTACTTGCTCCAGGCGATCATTACGAAAAATATTGTAACCATGTAATGCCACAAGATCATTGCAAATATGAGGTTTCAGTCAGGTCTCCGAGATCCCAATAATATCCAGTGAGGAAAAGTTAAAAATATCTTGGAACTTATCAATTTTAGGATAAATACTCGCATATACGCAATATACGCATTGAAATGACATACCTTCAGTCCCTCGGCCTGTTCACATAAAATTTTCATAACAATACGCGTGAATTGCTCAATCCATCAGAATGCGAAGCCCTCACGTCACCAATCATCATTCTTTTTGATTAAAACAGAAAAGCAAAGTTGAAAGAAAAGATGAGCAAAAACAATCGGAAAAATCGCAACAATAAAAGCTAGATAATAAAATACTGATTAAAAAGTTACTAGGAAAGGCTAAGATTAGATTACAAGAACTACAAAATAGAGATAAAATTAAGAATTTAAGAAATATCAGATTAGAATTAACCATGAGAAATACACAAAAACCAGGAAAAAAATAAAAAAAATAAGCATAAACAAAAACAATTATCAAAAAATTACTTGAAATACAATCAATTGCATGCATATCACGGTGAAAATAGATGTACCCTAGTAGAAATTGCTCACAGTTTTACCTTGTCTCCTGCCCCGCAAGGGCCAGTTATTATGTAAACCAATAATAATTTAACTGAAAAGTATCAAGGTGTTTGAAATTCATGAAGAAACATATAAAAAATTAATTCCCTATGAGCCGTCTGATGAGCATTTATTAAATCTCATCGAAGCGCTCATTGGTTTGCATGAAACTGTTCCCTATATACTAAATATTTATTGTCATCACCTTGTCAGATGACATTTACTACGAAAATTTGAATTGAGTTTAGTGATTAATTTATTTAAGTTTTTAAATTATTTATTTTAAATTAATTTTTTTGTTTTGCGTGGAAATACTGTCTCCCGTATGCGGAACAAGACGTTATGACCAAATCCTTACTCCTCAGTATCTTAGAGTTTGATTGGCAACCGGAACTTGAATTCTGAAAAATATATAAAATCGATCGTAAATGCAGATTATCATTTATGAATTCATCGTGACCTTCTTGACATGCTCATTAATAAGCTTATCGTGACGCTCATTGACATGCTCATTAATAAGCTCATCGTGACCCTCTTGACAGCTCATTAATAAGCTCATCGTGACGCTCATTATGTACTCATCGAAGTGCTCATCTAATATTGTAAAATGCACAAAAGGGAAGCAAAGTATACATTTCTACAAAAGTGAAAGAGATGCAATATTTCATGCACACTATCTGTGAATAAGAAAATAAATGAGTTTTTTCCCCAGCTTTGATTCAAACGCGAATAAATTTCATCAGTACGTTCATCTGATTGTTCATGAGGAGCTCATTGATGAGCTCATCATGATATGTCTACCAGGGTACTTCCACGCGTCGGCTGCCGCTGCAAGCTGTTTTAGTACAGAACAATAGGCTGTGCAATTTCCCCTGGTGACCAGCGTTGCCAACTCCTTATAGGCAATAACCTGTACATATAAAGTGAAAAACGTGTACTTTCCCTGTACAGAATAATTTAGTAGCATAGGTAGATGACATAAAAACTTTTAATAGCATATTTTAAAGTTTATTATAGTTGAATAAACAAAACAAAAAAGAACTGAACAATATCCACAGTTTAGCATAGGTACTATAAGTACTCATCTACTTATTGTTTAATTAATAAAATGGAAAAATAAAAAAATAGAAAAATAACAAGTAATAATTGCATATTTTAATCATAAAATAATATGATTCACCTACGCACTATACCGACTAGACATTTGTTTTAGTGTTGTTGAGATGAGTTCGTGAATAAAAACTCAAACTATATTATTTAAAAACAGGTACACATTCAAAAACTCAAACTTCCTTAACCTTAAAGTCGTACATATTTTGGTTGAACAATGAATACATTTCTTTATTTCCTTCCACATTGAAACATTTAAAATTATTTAGCCTCAAAAAATCTTTGGTATATAAAATACCACTTATAGTGTTTTCCGACAGCCTATGCCTAGTTTTAGTCTTATTTATGTTTATTGCAGAAAACATTCTTTTCACATTTGCAGACGAATGAGGTAAGCTCAAAATATGAAAAACAAATTTGGTTAGTTTTGGAAAAGCAGGGGTGTTATCTGCCTTTGTGATTTTTGACAGATTTAACTAAAACTTTTCATCATTCATATTTACCCTATCCGTAAAATCAAGTTGCCTTATCTCACGCCATTCGTCATCTAAATCCTGTATGTCGGAAATAGACACAAGATTTGGGAAGTGTTCAACAAGAGGAAGAACGGATGGGAATTTTAAAACAACAACGTTTTTAGGATTTATAATTGCTAGATTTTTAAATAATTTACTCTTAAAATCGAATCATTTATAGATTTGATGAGTAAGTTCAACGTAAAAGTCTAGGCATTTTCTTTTAATATCTGCTACAATTTCAGCATTAAATTCTAGTTTATCAATGAGCCTTCTTACTTCAATGCGAAAGTTAATGTCATCTTTATAGAAAGTTTCACAATGAAAATCAATATTTTTCAGTTCAAACAATTTCAAGTAATCTGGTTTGATATAATAATCTAGAACGAGTTTTATATATCTCTCCATTTCAAAATATACATTATTGTTATATTAGGTTGTTCGCTTTGATAGAGTCGATTTAAAGTATTAATAAATTTCGAATTCTGGCTTTGTAATGAGTGTTAAATGTTTTTCTGCTGATTTTATACCACATCTGTTTATTAGCACGCCAAAATAAATTTTAAGCGGCTCAAGAAGGACAATAAATCTTTTAACGACACATTCTAAAGAGAGCCACCTCGTTGCAGAGGGGTGAAGCAATTTATATGGCTTTATTTCTAGAATTCCTTCAATTATGTGTAATTCGCCAATTTTCTGTGGGCTGTTTTGGATATATGAATATACTTCACGTAAACTAGATTCTATTTCATCAGGTAGTTTGAAATCTGCATAATTTGCACAGAGGGCAAGAGAATGGCATAAACATTTAAAGATTACAAGATTCGGACAATCCTTTTTTAGTAACGCCGCAGCGGCGAAACCTATTAAGTTGGCTTTGTAATTTATTTTTTTCTCAGAGAAGAAGCCTTTAATGCATTCATAAAACGTTTGCGTGTCACAGCGTGTAACACGTAAAAGTGCCAGGAAGAAATCAAAGACTTCCATTTGTAAAAACTCTTGCAACAATGCATAAATGTTTGGCTGCAGATAAATCGGTTGACACATCTGCACAAATGGAAAATTTATTTTCTCTTAATAAACGTATTAGTACCTCTAAATGTCCTGCTTCAATAAAATTTTTTGTGATTGCTGTTGCCTTAGTCCTATTGCAGGATATGTTCTTAGAAACAGCAGTATTACTGCCTACATTTTTAATAAGTTCGCTTAAATGATCAAGAGAAGAAAAATGCAATATTATGCTCCACTGCAAGGTGGCAATTTGAAATTCAGCATTTTTCACTTGAAGCTGCAGATTTGTTTTTTCAATGTTTTGCTCTAAGGATGGTTGGCGTAACAGTGATGCGGAGTTCTTCAAGTGTATTTTTGATGCAGCGTGTCCATGATGTCTGGCAACCCTCCAGAAAGTTGCAGCGTTCTCCCAACACAGAACAAAATGCTTTGAAATTGTCACCTTCAACCTGTTTAATCCAATTTTTTAAATCTTTATCTTCCAGCCAGTTGAGCGAAATCTTTTGCTTTCTCCTCGTATCATTATGGCCTGCTGAAAGTTTTTCCGTTTCCTGGTCCAAGATTTCAGGCTGCTCCTTATTTCCTTAATATAATACATAAAGGTCAAAACAACAAAGTAATACTGTAGAAAAATGTACTTCGTATAACAAATTTATCCATTTTTGTAAGTATAAATAGTTCAGTAAAAGTGTTCTATTAAAAATTCAATGCTAAAGCGCTAAGTAGTCACAGTGACAGATGACACTTTAGTAAAATGAAATCACTTTACTGATATCGATAGCTTGGGAATGATAAATGGAAAAATGCCTTAAGTCCGATACTCGATTAAAATTGTAATAGTGGCAGGATTCTGGTATTTTAGTACTTCTAAACTGAGATTCAAGTGTTAACGTCAAATTTTATAACTTAACTAGCTGAACAATTTTTAATATTTTCGGATGATACATGAAATTGAAAAACGTGTACAAAAACCTGTACACCTGTACGAGAGGTAAAAAACTGTACATTTGCAGGTTTTCCTGTACGGTGGGCAACTCTGCTGGTGACATTCAAATGTATACAATTCCGTTTCGAGAGTAAACAGAGTCCAGCTGTTTTTGTTTATCCATACGTTGCACCTCACAGTAGATAACATAATTTTTTTTTGTCAGACTATCATGGATATAAAGCCGTTTAGTTGAATCAAATTCGAGGTCGGAAAGTGACAAAGTTTGACTTTTAACTCAACCGCACTCAAGACATTGACCTTGTCCCGGGCAGAATTCATTTTAATAATAAATAACAGAGCTATCCGAGTTGATTTTGTTTTTCGCGCGAAAAATCTCCTTAATTGGCGGTGCATTAATCTTTAGCGATTTACACCAGAGTGTAAAAAGTGTGCAGTAGATTTTCGTTTTGTGAGCATGGTACGAGCATGGTTGACTTTCTATAGTTTATCGACTCTATCTTCAAGTTTAGCAAAGATGTCCGAAAGATACGTGACTGTTTTAGACATATTTTCATCAGCTATCATCTTGTTGATACGTTCGTGCAAGGTGTCAATTTTTGATTGAAAATCATTTTTTATTTCATCGAGTTTTTTAGTGAGATTTCCTGCAATAGTTTTCATGAGAGTCTCAAGTGATTCCAATGATGGCAGTGAGGAATTTTGCGGTCTGACGCTCTCAATATCTAAAGCAGTGGTAGTGTTAGATAGTGCACTCTACTAAGGTAAAACACGTTATAAAAAATCACCATTTCGAGATAAACGACTTTGAAGTTTACGATTATCATTAAGGGGTTAAAAATTCATCTAAGTTTGAAAATCTTTATGTAGCAAAATCTGAAATATTTTTCTAGAGTTTTTTTTATCAACATCAAATTGGTTAAATAATTATTTTAAGTGGATTATTTTGTTATGCCATTTCTCCATCATATGTACTTTATGTGTTTAATAACAGGAAAAAAGCGTTATGTTAATATAAAGTCTTATTCCTCAAAAAGCTTTAGAATGTCCGAAAAGCTTGCAAAAGGTAAAACGCTTTAAGGTATTATAACTCTGTAAAATGAGTGAAAATGCTTCCTCGATTCAGATGTAAAAACAAATTAGTAACTGCAATGGGTTTTTAGAATAAAACTGAATATAATAGAAAAATGTATTTATTAACAACCCCATTTTATCGTTTTAAAAGGGTGAAAATAAAAATTAACAAAATATAATATTGAAAACAATAAAATTCAGGTACTTGTAAGATAAAGCAAAATAAATCCAATTCTCTCACTTAAAAATAAAAATGCGGCTTCTATATTCCTTCTTTTAAAAGATCTTTGGAAGCCACGTTTATGGCCAAAATTCCCGCCTATTTGGAGGAATCTTGTCAATTAAACTTTTTATAAGCCCGTTGTTTTTCTTGAAACAAAGCCTTCTTCATTTACCGTCAGTTTTTTTCGTACGTTGCCGATCCACCACTCTTGGGGTTTGTAAAATTAATCGTTTTCTTATAGGACTCTTCATCAAATCGTCCCTTCCATTGAAGTTCCTGTGAGCCGATTCCTTATTACAGCATTAACTTTGATCAAATCATTTGATTGCATTACAATAATTTTGGATCGCTCTGAACTTTTTTCGCATGCCTTAATATAGTCATTTAAATCGTAGACATTCTTCATGCGGTGCATATTCTGCTCTATGTGTCCGTGAAGGCCGTCTGTTACCATGAAGGTATGTCCAACTGTGAGATACTTTAGCGTTATGGATTTTGTCGTGTTATTTTTTGAATTTAGGTAGGCAATAAAGCTGGAATATAAATAAACGTGTTTATTTTATCCGGTGCAGTTGTCCATCCAGAGAATTATATGTTCAGCGTCTCTATTAAGGGCAAGAAACGTAATAAATGCACTGGCCACATCTTTCTTTTTTCTCCCGGTGATCGCTTCGTGCCATATTACAAAAATGTGATGGCTCTTAGCATTCTTTTTCATTGAGGCGAATGTTTCATTGAAAACAAGAAGTCTGGAAGTGAAGAACGATTCTTTAAATTCAGGCGTCCTTGGTAATAATACTATTTTTTGCATATCTGCTGAACATAGAATAACTCTTTCATCTGTTTAAAACTTTTCAATATCGCTTTTGTATTCAATGCGAGCAGCTTCACTCTGGAAAGATATACATAAATACACAAACTAATATATGTAGTTGAAACTAAACTATCAAGAGTAGGTTGTCGAGTGTAAAAAGAAAGTTTTAAACATACCTTTGCAATATGATCCTCTTTGGATTTTATATATTCCGGGGTAGGATTTGCATCCACCATAGAGCAAAAACTACATGCCTCAACATTAGACTCATAGAAACTAATATTAAGTTTTTTTATTTGCTTCCTATAGGTCTGATAGTCAACCAGTGATTCCGGATAAATGATATTAAAATCATTCCATATAAACTGAATTGTCAAGGGACCGAAAATAACTGGTGTTTTGAAAACTTTAAACAAAAAAAGCTGGGATAAATCATGATCGTGGAATTTTGTGGAATATACCAAAAGATGTCTCGTGAAACCCGTTTCGATTCCTGCAAAGCTTTTAAAAACTTAACTTTTTATTAAAAAAAGCTAAAAAAACCAAGCTGGAAAGGCTTTTTATTTTATGTGGCAAAAATTAAAAGCCAGCTTGGCTTTTCATTTTATCTGGCAAAAATATAAAACCAACTTGGCTTTTTATTTTTTCTGGCAAAAATAAAAAGCCAGGTTGACTTTTTATTTTTTCGAGCTGGAAGTAACACGTTTCGAAGCCGGAAGTATAAAAAGCCAAACTAGTTTCTTATTTTCAGGGTCCGGACCAGTTATGAATTTTTTTTGATACTCGGCTAGGAAAAGTAAGAAACCAGCTTGGATTTTTATACTTCCTCAAAAAATTAACCAGCTTCAAAACCTGTTACTTCCAGCTCGAAAAAATAGAAAGCCCAGCTGACTTTTTTTTATTGCCAGAAAAAAGAGAAAGCCCAGCTGGCTTTTTATAACTGCCAGAAAAAATAGAAAGCCAAGTCGGCATTATATTTTTGCCAGATAAATTAAAAAGCCAAGCTGGCTTTTATTTTTGCCAGATAAAATAAAAAGCCTTTCCAGCTTGGTTTTTTAGCTTCAAATTATCATCGATCAGGAATAACAGGTAAAGTTGGCTTTTTTGTAAAAAGTCATAACTGGTTCGGTTCCTGGAATTCTCAGATCAGGAGGAAGGTACAATCTGTTTGGCGCATGGTGCAATTAGTAATGCGATATTCGCGGGCCATATTTAAGTATGTCGTTTTTTATTAGCGCATCATATTTTTTTTATTGGAAGGTGTGCTTTGCCCTTTGGCGAGTATCACGGCCAGTAGTATTGGTTGCAGTTATGTTAGTAGTTGGTGTTAGACATGATGAACAAATAAAATCCTGGTGTAGGAATTTCGGGAAAGGCCAAAATTTAATTTTAATACTTCCATGCCAGAAAACACAAAATAAGGCAGACCAATAATATGATTGCATACACTCACGATTAATTAAGGGAAATATGTGCTTTCAGAATTTATTAGCACAGTTTATAAGCGAAAAAAAACAAAATTAAGCGAATCATCGCAAGATTTTTCTTCCGCGTGAAGCAGTAACATTTTGTATCAAAAGAGCTTCCAAAAGTAACACATTCATATGCGTATTAATATCTACCATGATAAGGTTTGGTAGTGTCGCATTTATTCCATTCAGTACATCATGCTTTGACTTGATGTAAGGGCGCCTGCTGGTACAGTGGGCTGTAAATTCAATACAGAATATGCAAGCTCTGCAAGAAAAGCTTTTACGATTGCATCCAAACTTTCAGATTGAGCTTTCAAATATTGGTTCGCAAAGCACACTTAATCTTGTCATCTGTTTACATACACGATCCGTTTTGTCGTCGTTTTTAAAACCACGTTTTAGTCGAGATAAGAAGATCAAGAAAAAGTAACAACTTCACTCCGTTTTGCCGTCATCACAAGATGACTTCTCATTTATTTACGAAAACGAAATATTTACCATTCTGTTTCGTTGCATGAAATTTGCGCTTTCACATTTTTTTATATTTATTCATAAAAGTTTTAAAGAGAGTTTGATTTTTTTTTTTTATTACTTTTTCTTTTCTTTCTTCCTTTTTTTGCCGTGTACATTTTAAATGTAAAACACTCGGAAATCTCGCCTGCTTCTTAACTTATTATTAGGTTTGTTCGATGAAAACACCGTGTAAAAACACGGTGTAAATCTCCGTTGCGATTTTCCCCAAAATTACCCGGGATTTTGTTTACTCATCGAACAAGTTTTTAAAACACCGGCCGTGCGTTCAGGTGAACACACCGATGTGCTTTTCACCACATCGGTGCGCACATCACATCATTGAAAAGTAGGGATAGCACCTGAACGGTTGGTGTGCACTTCGATTCGAAATGTCAATTTTGAAAGTTCTTTAAGAATAAAACTACGATAAACGTAAAATCTACAAAGCGCACCGGGACACTACGCTACCAGACCGTAGTGTAAAATGTGCACACCGATGTGCTGGGGAAATGGCAACGCTTCGGTCGCCTGAACGACATGGTGTGTAAAAATGTGACATTATGTGACATTCTGCGTGCAACTGAACGCACGACGGGTAAATCTAATGTAATGACATTTCTCTGACAGTTCTCCTGAGCATAATTTAACTTCTAAGTTCCAGTGAATTGTGAAAATTTATTTATAAAATAGGTGAAATAATTAAAAATTTAAGAATAAATAAATATTAAAATGCACAAAAAATATTTCCCGGTTTTTTCTTAATTACATATTCTTTTATTAGCTTTTTTACATCGATATTATCGCCTCTTCTGTAACTTTACTTTGAAAAACTGACAATTGGTTCATCTATGACCAGATATATCTCCATCATTTCTGCAAGAAACAGTTGTGCTGCACTATTTTCACTTTTATCATCAGATGTTTTGTCACTAGATATAAATTTACTGTTTGGATTGGATGATCAAAATCAACAGAAATGATTTTCTCTATCCCACTGGCTTCTTTTCGAGCCACTATTAAACCCTTTCCTGACATCTCATTATTTAAGAATTTAGAGAATTTCTTATATGTAGTTTGCTTCAAACCTACTTGATTGGTAGCTGCAGCAATAACGTGAAGTCTATAAAAAGTACTTGTTAATAATGGCAAAGAAACATTTTTACGATCAAATTTCTTACTAGAAAGGCAGATCTTAAGATTTCATCCATGTTCTTCGACCTTAATCGCCACCTCAAATATCCCCTTATAATTTTCATTCGAATTTCCTTGTGCATATTATCGATGGGTATTGTGTCATCGAATTTCTTATCCAACTTCCTTATATAATCTGAATTTGGTATGAGCTCCACGAGTTTTTCACTTTTATCATCACTCAACCGCAATTACCGAATAAATTCCATGTGACAGTTCACAAATGACAAATGTCAAACGTTTCCCCCTAGAAATTTTTAGTGCAAGTTCGGGGCACGAAATCAGAAACACCGGGCCTTCATCGAATAAGTTTCTGTAACCCCGTGTAAGCCCAGGGTTTTCAAAAAACAAGATAGTACAGCCCGGTGTAGCCCGGGGCTTACAATGTGTTTTCATCGAACAAACCTATTTTAACTTTGATTATGAACGAGCAAAACTACGTTTTAGCGGAAATCAGCACACACGTAACGCTTTGCCCACGTTTTGAGAAAGATTTCTGGCATGACCAGAATTCTGGTTTTAGTAGATATCCGAACCTCAAAAGGTGGTGTTCGCCAAACTTTGTATCAAGTAAAAGCACACATTCGTGACATTGAAAACTTTGAGCTTTCTAAACTTGAAGAGGAGTCCTAACTTTTGGAAATGGCCCCCTTCCCATTCCCAAAAGTTAGGATATAACAATGTCAAAGTTTTAGAGGGGCATAAAAATTTTTTAAATGATCATTATACGATTTATTGTTCAGATGTTATAGGGTGATTCATAAAATATGAAGAAAATGAAGAAACATTTTGTAAGTTTGATCTGTTATCTATTGTCATCAGCTACCTTAAGTTAATACCAGACGCAAAGTTATCGAAATTTCGCATAGCGATTCTATGTTAGATGAACTGCAAATTGTTCTCTTTTTTTGGCTGAAAACTAGCAGTACAGAAAGAATTAAGAGAAGATTAGAGGAGAAAGAAAAATAATTAACTTCAACTTGATTTCAATAAAGCATTTTTGGTTAATTAAATAATATTGTATATATTGCCATTGTGAAATTTCGAAGAATGTTTCCAATTACATGTAAAAATTATTTATTTGATCCCACCCATAATATCCTCACAAAGTATCCATTTTAGAAGATATGCAGATTTACAGCAAACCTGTTATACATACCAATAATACTTTGTATGATTGTAATTAATCCATTAACAACGACCTTACAAAAGCTGAATTTTTTTCATGAAATTGTAGCGGAATACTATTAATAGCCATTTTAAGTAGAATCCACACAAAAAATGTGTATTTTTCCCGGAAGTGGGTAAGGCAACCCGTTACATATATGTAACATTAGGCAGGATATAGCAGTACACTTTTTTTGAAAAGAAATGTTTTTAGAAAAAGGCTTTTCTTAAGATATGTAGTGGAATGCTTATTTTTAAATTTGAGAAAAGTAATACAAGGTACAAACTACAAGGTAAGGTATTAGAAAAAAAGTTTTAATCGCTTACGGGAATTTGGTGGTATGTTTCGAAACACGAAACACAAAGGCCAACGTCGCACTTTTTACACATATTGTTACGGTGGATTTACAATATTCACCTTGACAGCGTCTTCGCTTTTTTTCAGGAATCACTTTTATTATGTGACCAATGTTGTCATATCGAGGATTAATGCATTCAGTTTCTTTCTTTGGATATCGATATCTTCCTGGTGGCTTAGGAGTATTGAGGCGTCAGGCCATAATATTGAGCTATGGCCCTCCGGAATGTAATTTTCTGTGAAATAACCACGTATTTTGAACCGAAACATCTAGAAGCCAGGTAAAATCGAAAACCACCATTTCTTTCCTCTGGCTGCGACTCTGTAGGTTGTTACATGCCTAAAACAAACACCTAATTACAAAGGGATAGAATTAAGGAAAAGAAAAGAAAGGAAACATCAAAATATTTCCAGCATAAATTTTTCACATAAGCTAACCATGCTTAAAACATGGTTGGCTTATCAATTCAATCAGTGAAGAAAATTGCGTCAGCAATTTTCTTCACATTCCATAAATTAAAATAAAATTATTCCCATGGCAAGTTTTGCTGAAGGCAAAATTTGCCAGTAGAAATATTTACAAAAAAAAAAAAAGTAAAGCAAAAGACAAATCGTACCTTCAGTACGATTTGTCGTGAAAATTTCAATATGTATGGACGAACGTACATACATATCACAAAAAAGCTTTCGTCGTGAGAAATGCGCGCCGCCGAAATACATTGTATGTATATGCGCGGCGCGATTTCAGAACGACAGAACGATAGCTGATGTTTATCAAAGCATCAAATTTCAAACCTCCGTCCAACGAAAAAAACATTCTGGACTTGTTTAATCAAGTCCAGAATAAATGAAAATTTTCTCAGGGTGAAAAATGCAACTATGCATTTCCTACCCTGAACGAGGGCTCTTGATCGCGGCAAAAGTAATGAAGAGCCGAGTTGAATTAAAAATTTTATCGAGAGCAGAGTAAAAAGCAAAAAGCGGAATCGAGTTGTGATTTTTAAGTATTATACACGGCGGTGCGGCAGTAAAAGTTGAAGAATCGAGTTGTGATTTTTAAGTATTATACACGGCGGTGCGGCAGTAAAAGTTGAAGAATCGAGTTGTGATTTTTAAGTATTATACACGGCGGTCTCGGTTGAGTTTGAAAAAACAAGAAAATAGGGCAAAAAGTTAAAGTCTAAGAAAAGAGTTGTGTCTAAAAAGGACTCATAGTTAAAATCTAAGGAAAGGAAGTTGTGCTTAAATATAAATAAAGTTAAAATTAGAAAGGAAAGTTCTTTTTTTGTGGTGTGTACAAGATAAAAAGGTGTGATTAAAGTGACCCGACATCTCAAAACACAATATATATATACAACAATCGGCGCAGCCGGTAGGACAGCGGATTTGGATACAATACCCGCGATCCCCACAAAGGTACGTAACAAAATTGGCGCAGCCGGTAGGATAGAGGAAGCCTACTTTAAGCAAACAAAAGTATAAGCGCTCGAAAACCCTCTATCCTACGAATCAAAAGGAGTGGAGGACGAAATCGAATACTGGGCAAGACACCCTACCCTTCGCCTGAAGTTGAGTCTGGCTTCAGGAGTATTTCGATCTAGTCGGCTCCCAACGCTCGGGGTCGGACAGCTTTAACTGCCTCTGTTTGAAAAACACGCAGCCACCCCCTCATCAAAGCACAAAGTGCCAACGTGGGACAATAGCGGGCTTCATCCCAGCCCAGGAACATAAGACGTCTACAGCCGAAAATTTCAAAGCGAAACTTGAAGGAAGAATCCTCAACCGACAATCTGCGATCCGGAGCTGAAAGGGACTTCGAAGTAGGCAACGCGCCCCCCTTTCAGCTTTTATCCAGGGGAATTTAAGAAGGCCACGGGCCCCCCCGGCAGCAAAAGAACTTCAATCACAAAAACCAGCGATCCTGAATTGAGAGGGACCTCGAAGAAGGCAATAAGCCCCCCTCTCAATTTGAACCAAGGGAATTAAGACGGCAGAAGCCCCCCTAGCTGCAAATTCTACATACTGTGGTCCATGAGCGAGGAAAGCTCCCACCAGGAGACGCCGCCGGAAATCTCACCAATTCCACCAACTCCACAACAATCTTCCTCACCGGGCGACGCACAGGAAGATCCGTCCCGGTACGAAGGAGGCAACGAGGGAGCAACATCTACAACAGAGGGTGCTAATCAAACACCCCCAACAAATTCAACAGCACCAGGAGTAACATTAAGGAGTGGGACAATCCTTACAGGTCCCCCACAAGTAAGACCTTCTAATTTAAACTTAGAAAATTATTTAAAATATCTAGAGGGGAAAGTGCGAGACTCCTCCGAACTTTCTGTTGTACAGTGCGATTCTATCGATAAACAGCTCAAAAGGACCCGTGAACGGCGTCTTGAGCAAATCGCGCAATTCAAAGAAAGTACGGAAAAATTTAAAGAAAGCTTAAAACAGTTTGGGGAACTCTCGCACTCTCTCGAAACAGAAATTACAAATAATAGTGTAGAATTAAGAGAAGGTGCCATTGAAGACAGTGTCAGTGATTCCACCGTGAGTGAAATCCTATTGAATTGGCTGGGCGATTCCATTTTGGAAACCAGCATAGAAGAAACTAGCTCCCCAAAAGTATCAAACTTAAGCTTCAGAATCCCCAATATAAACATGGCAGATTACGCGAAAATCGCCAAGTTAACTGCCCAGCTCGTTCCCCTATTCTCGGGAGAGCAGCACCCAAAATTAAGCCTGGAGCTCCAAACTTTCCTAGGATGCTGCAGGCAGGTAATCCAGTGCATTTCGGTGGAGGAACTATCGGCATTTTTGCAAATCTTCCCCACCAGACTTCGAGGCGAAGCTTACCAGCTGTTTGCCGCAAATATGCCTACTACTTTCAAAGAGGTAGAAGAACGGCTAAATCGTACATACCTGCCTAGGGAAACTTATCAGGAACTGGTAAATAAATTAATTACTACAAGGCAGTATCCTTTGGAAAACCTCACAGCCTTCACGGCACGAGTGAAACAAATGCTGGCACTCTGTAATGAAGCAGCAGAGTCCAAATATGGCGCTACAGCAGCCCCCGCTGTGAAAACACAGCTAGAAGACTTCGCGAAAAACGCACTAAAAACAGGCGTCAATAACCCGTATATGTGCCAATACCTCCTGACCATGACAGACGGCACGGTGGATGACCTCGTACAAAGAGCGCTTGACATGGAGCGTCTCCAGCAAAGTGCTCTATTTCTGCAACCTCCAGGGCAGTTTCAATACAGTACAGTGCAGAACCCAATACCACAGTCAATAAATGCACCTGTGATAAGTAATCCGCAAGGGATTCTAAATAATTCGCCTGCAAATCACCCCATATATAATCCAGGCATAATACCATGCGCACAGGATACCTGGCAAAACAGTGTGCCCACAAATGCAAGCACCAGTACATTTCCATCACAGTTCACACAGGCAAATATAAAACAGGAGCCAAAATCACCAAATAGAAATTTTAATGTAAACAATAAAAATAATTATTTAAATAAAATCAGTTGTAGTTTTTGTAATCTAAGAGGCCACACATATGCTGATTGCCTCAAAAGGAAAAATACGCCTTATTGTGTGAACTGTAAAATGTATAACCATGACGTGCGTGACTGCAGAAAAAACAATAATAGTTTCCAGAGACCACACAACAATAGTGGACCATCGAATCAACGCCCTAGAGAGCCGCAGAATTCCAATAACAATTCCAGAGTATATAACGTAAGAAAAAAGTGTGAATTTTGTGGTCGTTCTGGACATGCAGTAAATAACTGCCAACAAAAACGTAAATGGGAGGCCCGGAGTCAGGGAAACGACGTACAGTCGACCCAAAACTCCCCGGCTCGACTATAAATCTCCCGTCTAATAAAATAGGGTCCCCTCAGCAGCCCGATTCCAGTGTCGCTACAGTAAAACTACCCTTAGACATAGGCCTGAACGGCCAAGCTAAACTAGTAGTAGACACAGGCGCTGAGGTTAGTATAATAAAGAAAAGGTCATTAAAAGATCTCAAAGAAATTAACCACAATGAGGCATGTACACTTCAGACCCCATTTGGTACCGGAAAGACGCTGGGAAATTGCCAGGGAAACTTCGTTTTCAAAAACAAAATTCCCTGCAAGTTTCAAGTCGTAAAGAACTTGCCTGGCCTTTCCGATGATGGACTTCTAGGAAATGATTTCCTAGCAAAAAACTGTAACGTTGAGGGTCCTAATAAGGCACTAAGGTTTCCTCGCACGGAAACTAATCCAGACGAATTTGCTTTGCCATTAGAGTTTGAAACGGACAAGCCACATTCTGAAAAAGCAGTCGAAGTAAGAACACTTGCAGAAGAGGTAGAGTCTAAACAGGCTGAACTATCCACCTGCAGTGTCTTCAAGGCTTCTCAAACGAGAAAAGCTGGCTGTCAAGCTCCAAAAGAGCCCAAGGAATGTGAAAAAGGCTGTCTGGGCGAACAAGTGACCGATGAAATCAGGCGGCAATTGGTTACCCTTAAAAAACCAATCTGCATACCTGCGCGCTCTCAAATTGTTGCCCCAGTCCCGTTACAAACTCAAGAAGAAATGCTCTGTTTATCACAAGAGATAAGCGATGGAGTCTTCTTGGCAAACAGTTTATTAGTGCTGGTCAGTATTCTCAACACTAACAGTCATCAAGTAGTCATACATAGCTTAAAGTTACAGCTATTTCCAATAAACGACTACATCATAGTCCCATTAACACACACAAAAGACCACAAAAGAACACACATTCCACTACCAAATTTAGAGGCAATATCAAACAACACAAGAGACGGAACTGAGTGTCTAAAGCCTGCCAAAAAGGTGCATATAACTCTTCCGTCCAAAATCCCGAGGCATAAATCACTCTTAAACAAACAACGGCCATATAAAAACGGTAGCGAGTCGCTAAAGCCTATATTAAAGGTGCATATTACTCCACCGTCACACAACACAAAAAATTCTACATGGTCAAAAAGCAGTAGCATTGACGCGCATGAGTATCCCACACAACCTAAGGCAAAGACCACACAGGTGTACCAAACTCAGCCGTCCACAAGGCAGGAAGCAAATACCCTGTCAATTATTAAGAGCAACGAAATACAGCCTCAAAAGCAATCGCAAAATCCTCATCTATTTACAGGTCAAAAACCTAAAAGGAAGAGTAAGTCAAACCAAGGTTCAGCCGACAAAACGGCAATATTACAACATGTACGATATCTATACCCGGATAATGAGACTCCGGACGACCCAAAACAATATCCGCGTATTTCTAGGTTAGAGCAAGAACTCAGCCTAGACCCTAATTTAACCGCGGAAGAAAAAATTTCGATATCAGAACTCTGCGAAGAGTATAACGATATCTTCTTCCTCAAAGGTGACAAACTCACCTATACAAATGCGATAACGCATAATATTCCATTGGTGCAAGATCAAGCACCAATCAATCAAAAAATGTACCGCTTACCTGAAACACAGCGGAAAGTCATTAACGAGCAGCTAAAAGAAATGCTAGACAGCGGGATAGTCCAGTCTAGTAAGAGCCCTTGGAATTCACCTCTACTAGTTGTCCCCAAGAAAGCGGGACCTGACGGTGAAAAAAGGTGGCGCGTCGTTGTCGATTTTCGTAAATTAAACGAAAAGACAATTGGAGATGCATTCCCGCTACCCCGAATCGAGGATATTCTCGACCAACTAGGTCACGCAAGGTATTTCACCACACTCGATTTGGCCAACGGCTATCACCAAGTCCTTGTCGACAAAAAAGATCGACATAAAACTGCTTTCAGCACAAGTTATGGGCACTACGAGTTCAAGCGTATGCCATTCGGGCTCAAAGGAGCCCCCGCCACATTTCAACGCCTAATGAATTTCGTCCTAACAGGCCTACAAGGCCTCGAATGTTTTGTCTACCTAGATGACATTGTCATCTATGGTAAAAACTTAAATGACCACAACGAAAAGTTGAGGAAAGTCTTCAATAAGTTGAGAGAGAACAACTTAAAACTGCAGCCAGAAAAGTGCCAGTTTCTAAGAAGAGAAGTTGTTTACCTAGGACATAAATGTTCTAGCGAAGGAGCCCTACCAGACCCAAGTAAGACGGCCTGCGTCCAAACATTTCCTGTTCCAAGAACAGTAAGGCAAGTCCAGTCATTTTTAGGACTTGCCAATTACTACAGGAAATTCATTCCAGACTTCTCCAAAATTGTACGTCCAATCACAAATTTACTCCGAAAGGATGTAAAATTCACTTGGACAGAGAAATGCCAAGAAGCATTCCAAAGCATAAAAAATGCTTTAATTTCTCCACCACTTTTAATTTACCCAGATTTTTCGAAATCTTTTAATCTCACTACAGACGCAAGTAACGAGGCTCTAGGAGCTGTTCTTTCTCAAGGAGAAGTCGGAAAGGACCAGCCCATTGCCTATGCAAGCCGCACATTAAACAAAGCCGAAAGAAATTACTCTACTATAGAGAAAGAGTTATTGGCTATTGTCTGGGCTACCAAGAATTTCAGGTGCTATCTTCAAGGCCGGAAATTCACGGTCTATACTGACCATAAACCTCTCAAAGGTGTCTTCAATGTGAAAGACCCTACTTCCCGTTTGGTGAGATTTCACCACAAATTATCTGAATTCGATTACAACATCGAATATAAACCAGGGAAGTACAACACTAATGCCGATGCACTAAGTCGCATCCCTCAAGCATTAAAAGAAGACAGTTTAGGCAATACCTTAACGGTAGAAGCCCTAGTCCACCACACGATGGACTCAGATGTGGAGGAAAACAATTCCACAAATAACAAGAGAAAGAAGAAATCCGCTCATTGTTTCGTCGTGACTCGAGCTCAGAAGCAAAAGGCTCAAGAGACATTAAATAGCTCCAGTGTGGAGACAGAAGAGCACACGAAAGCGGACCAAAACGAAATTCAACACACTGAGGCGGAAACACTAAACCCAGCATCGCCTGAGCAAAAAGTAAGTACTGGCAAGACACCCGAAGTTATCACGAGCGCTACGGAAATCCGAACAATCTTAAAAGATTATCACGATTCTCCATTTGGTGGCCATCAAGGTGTCATAAAAACTTACAAACGCATAAGACGCAAGTATTGGTGGAGACACATGCTTAGCGATATTAAAAAATACATTAAAAAATGCCCAAAGTGCCAGACGATGAAAGCATCTCCACAATATAAAATGCCAATGGTTATCACGGACATCGCAGAGCAACCGTTCGACAAAGTTTACCTCGATATTGTAGGTCCATTAGAAGAGACCACATCAGGTAACAAATATATCTTGACCTTCCAAGATAATTTAACAAAATTTGTCGACTGGTATGCAATACCTAATGCAGAAGCAGTCACAGTAGCGCAAGTTTTCTTTGATGAAATCGTTACGCGCTATCGCATACCCAAAAGAATACTCACCGATCAGGGAACAAATTTCCTGAGTGAATTATTCAAAAGAGTATGTAAGCTTCTAAAGGTAAAGAAGTTACAGACTTCGGCATACCACCCACAGTCTAACGGAGCACTAGAGCGTGCCCACAGACCACTGATTGAATACCTGCGAACAATCGTAGATGAAAATCCCAAAACATGGGACCAATACCTACGAACCGCTGCATTCGTGTATAACAATAGTGTACACGAGGGTACTAAACTTACCCCAATGGACTGCCTATACGGCTTCACAGCGGATGTCCCCTCAAATTTAAAACGGGATCCCGAACCCGTTTACAATCATGAGAGCTATTATCATATACTGAAGTATAAGCTCCAAAAATCATATGCCACGGCAAGAAAGAACTTATTGGCAAGTAAACAGCGCTCAAAGGGGTACTACGATAAGACAGTACGGCCCCTAACTTTCCATGTAGGAGACAAGGTCCTCATCAAGAATGAAAGCAGAAAACATAAGCTTTCCCAAATCTGGGTAGGACCTTATCAGGTAATCGCAATACCAAGTGATGTGAATACCACAATCAAAATTGGTAAGCGAACGGTAACGGTACATAATAACCGTTTGAAACCATATTTCGAATAAAAATATATCAAACAAAAATGAACCAGGTTGACTTGAAATTCCCACTATAGTGTCCATTAAACCTCATTTCAATACCTCCCAATAAACATTTGCGGTGGAGTCACTCCACTGCCCAGTTTAAATCGGCACAATGTACGTACAAGTATGCTTAAAGGATTGTTTTCTTCTCCTGAATTGTCCACAGAAATGGCGCTAAAATTCATCATAGTTGTCCTCTTCATCCAGTACACAACTGGAGCAACCGCTGACAAACCTTATGTAATAACCCAGCTAAATGGCTCGGGTATATTTTTCGAGGACCTAGGAAATCTGATGGTATATCATGACACCTGGAATGTCCTCACCGAGATAGACTTGGAAGAACTAGATGCACAGATAAAGCTAGCAGAATATGCAGAGCACTTAGTGCATAAACTCTGCATAAATATAACAAACCCAGAAGACCTCTGTAACGTGCAGCAACTACACATACACGCTATTATAGACAGCGTACGAAAGCGCACGGAAACTATTAGGGAACTAGTACCAGGAAAACGCAAGGCCAGATCGCTATTTGATGGAATAGGCAATGCCATGCACTATTTGTTTGGAACTATGGACAGCAACAACGAAAAAGAAATTTACAGCAGGTTAGAAGAACTTGAATCGAATACACAAGCCCTAGCCGAGCTAGAGAAACAACAAATCAGTGTGGTAAAAACTACCTTGGAAAAGATTCAAAAACCGCTGGCAAGGTTAATAGACAGACAACAAAAAATAGCACACCAGATAAACGATCTCCACCATGTGGCCGATGATTTAACTAGGAGGCAATTGAGACAAGAGATTATATCAAGCTTATTGCTCCAAATCATCGAAGTTGAATATCGACAACAAGCCCTCCTGGATATAATAATGGCTAGTAAAACCAATCATATTCATCCACTCCTAATGTCTCCCAAAAATCTGTTGGAGATATACCGCAAGACGGCCTCGAATTGCCCAAATGACCAAAATTGTCTATCTGTCCTATATCAGACAGCAGGAGCTCAGTCGCTCCTTATGCAGAATAAATTGGTGGTGAGAATTACTCTCCCAATTTTTAATCCGCCAAAAATGAGGCTACAACAGATTCAATGCTATCCTGTATCCAAGTCAGCAAATTACTCATTAATTCCAGACCCTGGTTATTCATACATAGCCAATAGCGAAAAAACTCAGGAATTTCTCTTATTAAGAGGCGATGACATGAAAAATTTCAAAAAAATAACAAGTAATTTGGAAGAAAACACGTATGTAGGCCGGCTGAACACGCCTATAATCAAAGCGGCAACGTCCAACGAATGTGCCATTAAATTGCAATACAACCCTCTAAGTGAAGTGCCCAAATGCAAGACCAGAGTACAAATCCCACAAAAAGACATGCTGATCAAATTAAGTAAGCCCAATACGTGGCTATTTTCTTTTATCACCTCCACGGTGCTACACATCACATGTCCAGATCACTTTGTAATCTCGAAACTGGAAGGACAAGGGATATTAGAGATAACGCAAACATGTCAAGTTCAAATAGGTGACAAAGTGCTTAAATACGAAGGTCAGAGTAAATTTCCACTAAAAATTATCCAGCCGAATCAGTTTCCTGAGCTCAACCACTCTCTACTCAACGTAAACCTGACTGAAATTTTACAAGGAACTCAAAACCACAGTCTGGAGAAAATCGAAATCTTAACGGGAGACAATATCCATAAATCAATTTATACCGACACCCATTCGCTGGAAGAAATCCAAAACAAAATTATAAAATACCAAGAAAAGATATCAAGTAAAAACTCCCATATCCTGTCCACAACTTCCCTATCATTTACGAGCCTACTAGTTCTTGCCATAATGATCGCTGTGGCAGTAAAATATCTTAACCCTGTTGTCATCAAGATGAGACAACAGAGAAATCAACCACAAGGTAACCCCGAAATTTCATCAGAGGGAATTCCTTTAGAAGAGCGAACTCCTGCTCCCCAACCCAGTTTAAGGCGAGCCAGAAGCCTCCCCAAAACAAAATCAGTCCAAATTGTTTAAAAAATGGAACACGGACACTGTCAATATGGACAACTAATCAATCTAATTAAGGACATAAACGGTAGACCTGGTAAAACATGTACATTAAGTACGTAGAAAAATTGTAATTACAAAAAAAAAACAAAATAAAAAAAAAACAAAAAAAAAAAAACGAAAAATGTACAAGCCTGAGAAATAGTAAAAATAAATAAATAAATTAAAACTAGAATTACTTCAAATAAAACATGTAAAAAGAGTTAAATATTACATTAAAGAAAAACTACCTTAAAAGTAGACATAAATAAATAATAAATATGAAACTATATATACTATATATATAAATAAAATACAACAAAAAAAAAGGGGTAGTATATAAACATAGAAATAGTAAAATGTAATTTAAAACAATACATAGTCAATAAGAAAAAAAGAAAACTTTAAAAACAGAATAAGTTTCACCAGGTTCCTACCAAAACAAATAATTAGAAAAACAAGAAAACTTAGCAAAAAATAAAAGAATAAATAAATAAGGGTATATATTAAACCAAAAACAAAAGTAGAAAATTTGAAAACAAAAGAAGAAACAAAATTCTGTAAACTCAACCGAAAACCGACGAACCGACCGATATCCGAGCCGCCAAAATAGCACCCACAATAACAATAATAAAGAAAGTAGTAGAAATAAAATAATAAATAAAATCAGATAGGTAATAGAAATGTTGGAAATAAAGAAAAAAAAAATGCAGATAAAAAGGTAAATGTATAAATTAACAAGTCAAAAAAAAAAACACGCATTCGAATTTAAAATAAACTGAAAACTAGAAATACTAAAAAGAAAAACAAGAAAATTTTACCAGACCGCTGCAAAAGCAAAGAAGAAGGAAAATTTTTGTAAAATTAACCAAAAGATCTAGAAAAAACCGACCCGCGTAAAACCAAGTTGACCTGAAAACGAAACCCTGAAACAAAACAAAGGAAACCGGAAAACTGAAACTAAATCCAGAACAATTTTCTTTCTTTTCAACCTTTTATTTGTGCTTTAAAATAAAGAAAAAACAACGATTAAAGGCATTAATGTTTGAGCACCCAGGCCGCTTCACTCCCAGTCATCGTCGGACTCTTCCTCACCTCCGAGGGGGGGAGGGGTGGCCATCAGCGCCCGTAGAATGCTCGTAACAGCGGTGTCAAAAACTGGGTGGCAGCATGCACATAGCCCGTGCCGTCCTGTGAGGTTGAGGGTACCGCCTAGAAAAAAAAAACCCCAGAGAACATAGGTTGTCCAAGGACCACTTCAAAATTATCAGGAGTACTCACCTCGCACAACCCAAGACTGCCCTTGGTGGGGATACAAGGGGAGGTCCACCCAATAAGTGCGTCCGGCGACGGCATCCTCGCCCCACACCGTGAATGGCCGCTCCCCACGTCTGAGCAGTACCAGACGAATCGGACCTCGCCACCCGGGGATCACATGGACCACAAAAATGGAGTTGACCACGGAGCTGAGCCCAGTCGGACTCCGCCAGGGTACGTTGTTTAGCTTTACTGTAAAAATCATCAGGACCGTGAAATAAAAATATGGATACTGTCGCGGGTGAAAACTCGAACTCAAATGAATAAAGAGTTGCCTAGCAGACCCGAAATTACAATTCCCGAGATGGTAATCCGACACCTAAGATAAGAAATTCAGAGCGGTGGCTAAACAAAATAGTTTTGTTTATACCACCAACATCAAAAGATCTCCTGGCGTTTGTTTTTTCCTTCTCAAGAGTCATTCCTCTCCCAAGAATGACTCTCGTTCCGTTTGGCGGGGGAGGAATGTTACATGCCTAAAACAAACACCTAATTACAAAGGGATAGAATTAAGGAAAAGAAAAGAAAGGAAACATCAAAATATTTCCAGCATAAATTTTTCACATAAGCTAACCATGCTTAAAACATGGTTGGCTTATCAATTCAATCAGTGAAGAAAATTGCGTCAGCAATTTTCTTCACATTCCATAAATTAAAATAAAATTATTCCCATGGCAAGTTTTGCTGAAGGCAAAATTTGCCAGTAGAAATATTTACAAAAAAAAAAAAGTAAAGCAAAAGACAAATCGTACCTTCAGTACGATTTGTCGTGAAAATTTCAATATGTATGGACGAACGTACATACATATCACAAAAAAGCTTTCGTCGTGAGAAATGCGCGCCGCCGAAATACATTGTATGTATATGCGCGGCGCGATTTCAGAACGACAGAACGATAGCTGATGTTTATCAAAGCATCAAATTTCAAACCTCCGTCCAACGAAAAAAACATTCTGGACTTGTTTAATCAAGTCCAGAATAAATGAAAATTTTCTCAGGGTGAAAAATGCAACTATGCATTTCCTACCCTGAACGAGGGCTCTTGATCGCGGCAAAAGTAATGAAGAGCCGAGTTGAATTAAAAATTTTATCGAGAGCAGAGTAAAAAGCAAAAAGCGGAATCGAGTTGTGATTTTTAAGTATTATACACGGCGGTGCGGCAGTAAAAGTTGAAGAATCGAGTTGTGATTTTTAAGTATTATACACGGCGGTGCGGCAGTAAAAGTTGAAGAATCGAGTTGTGATTTTTAAGTATTATACACGGCGGTGCGGCAGTAAAAGTTGAAGAATCGAGTTGTGATTTTTAAGTATTATACACGGCGGTCTCGGTTGAGTTTGAAAAAACAAGAAAATAGGGCAAAAAGTTAAAGTCTAAGAAAAGAGTTGTGTCTAAAAAGGACTCATAGTTAAAATCTAAGGAAAGGAAGTTGTGCTTAAATATAAATAAAGTTAAAATTAGAAAGGAAAGTTCTTTTTTTGTGGTGTGTACAAGATAAAAAGGTGTGATTAAAGTGACCCGACATCTCAAAACACAATATATATATATAACAATCGGCGCAGCCGGTAGGACAGCGGATTTGGATACAATACCCGCGATCCCCACAAAGGTACGTAACAAGGTGCTTACATTTTGGTCCATTCGGTCACTTCCACCCATTCCGGCATTATATTTAGCAACTGAATATGGACGGGGAACATCTATATGGCCTTTGTTCTTTTTAGAATTCCTTTTGACCTTTGATATTGGAGTCACCCCATGCAGTGTCGAAGGAATAGTAACCGTAGAATTATCGTTATACATATAAATATCGGCTCCTTGAATTTTTTTGCATTGCATGTAATCGCGTCTGTCTTTTGTCATATAATGGGCACGATTTTGGTTTCATATTTTACCTCAGTGTACCACGTTCTTTCAATCCAAGTAAAACACGCATTGAAATAAATAGTTTATCGAAGTGAAAACGGAAAGGCAGGGGTTTTATATCGTCAGAAAAATCATCCAAATAGAAAATAGTGGTGCTGCATTTTTACCATACTTTACTTGATATTCATTGTTGACTCTCGGATTGTTACCTTGGTACATCTCGAATTTTATGAGATAACCTAATGATGTATTCAGACTCCACATTTTGTAGCCAAGGAATTCGTTGATCTCTACATCCGCCAATTCAAACTAACTCACAAGGAGCCTCTAATTGTGTTTTAGGCAGATTACCCATCAATCCTGGGCCATATTCTTCTCCCGAGTCTTCCCCAGATAGCTCTCCTTCATCTGGGGGCCCTAAATATACTCTATCTTCAGTATATATTCGGAATAATGTGGCCTTTACCATTCTTCAAGATTTTCCTTCTGCCAATCCAGAAATTAACTATATCTGGATTAGGTTCAAACTTCACAAGCATATCATATACTTCTGTTTCCTTTATCGCAGCCCAAATATGTCTGATGACGACACGGTATCCGTATTTGACAATATCTCCAACAATATTGACCATTTGCTTTCTGTTTCCCCCTCTTCCGAAATCGTCCTGGCAGGCGATTTTAATGTTCATAATATACCGTCGCTCAGACATTCTTCTACCACAAGTCCTGCGGGCCGTTTCGTTAAACGCACCAACGCGAATTCTTGATGCAGCTGGAGATAAAGCTAATTTACTCGACTTGTTTCTAACATCTCATCCTGACAAATATTCCATTTCAGTCGGTTCCCCTCTTGGAAATTCAGACCATTGTTTAATCACGGCTCAATTTACCACCTCAAACCTGTGCCGCCCAACTGCTCCACCTACAAGTAGGCTTCTTTGGCACTATAAGAATGCTGATTGGGAAGTCTCAATACGTATCTGTTTTGCTTCGAGGGATGTTGATGAATGCACATTACAATTTAGTAACATACTAAATCTTGGCATGCGTGAATACATTCCGTATTCTTACAGCAGGTCTCAACAACAGCATGATCGCTCCTGGTTTAACGATAAGTGCAACCAAGCTATAAAAGCGAAAATGTCTGCTTTTCGCGCCTATCAATTGCATCCATGTCCGGAAATGAAACAAGTCTACAAGACTGCACGGAATACCTGCAAGTCCATTACCAGAGAGAGAAATTTCTTTTTGACCAGAATATTAGACAAAGAATCTTGACAAGCCGCAAAGGTAGCAAAGGTTTCTGGTCCCTGGTCAAAACCATCAGGAACAATTTCACCAGTTCCTCTATACCTTCACTACTTAATAATGGTGAAGTGATTGTTGACTCCCTGGATAAAGCTAATATTTTAGCTGCTAGATTCGCTTCAAATTCTCGTCTTCCACCAACTTCACAAACACCTGTTTTGCATCGCCCGTGTGAATGTGTACAAGAGCCAATACACGTTCGTACGAGGGATGCGTTCAGGGTCCTTAAGGGGATCAACATCTCCAAATCCGCAGGACCTGATGGTTTTTCGCCCCTGTTAATTAAAAGCTGCGCCTCATCCTTGGCTAAACCTCTGCGCAAACTCTTCTACTTGTCTTATTCGACAGGAAAATTTCCAACTGCTTGGAAGCTAGCTCACGTTCAGCCTATTCCTAAGAAAGAGGAGGTTAGCGATCCCTCAAATTATCGACCAATTGCCATCAGTTCGATTCTTTCAAAGGTTTTTGAATCTATCATTAACTCAAAATTAATGAAGTATCTAGAAACTAATCATCTCATCAACGATCGCCATATGGCTTCCGAGCTGGACACTCATCTGGAGACTTGCTGACCTTTCTTACGGAACGTTGGAACCGTTGTCTTCACAATTTTGGTGAGTCTAAAATCGTTGCTCTAGATATTTCAAAAGCCTTTGATAGAGTCTGGCATCCAGCCCTTTTAGCCAAACTTAAAGCACTTGGTCTCTCCCCTCCTCTTCTATATGGATTGAAAGTTTCCTATCTAGTCGCCAAATACGTGTTGTATTAGATGGCGTTACATCTGAACCGCATCCCATAAATGCCGGTGTGCCTCAAGGTTCTGTTATCTCTCCAACTCTCTTTTTAGTTTTCATTAATGATCTGCTTTCCCTTACTTTCAATCCCATCCATAGTTTCGCAGATGACAGTACTCTTGATTTCGCTTACTCCTTTGACACTCTTGCGGAATCCAGGGGGAATGCCGCATGTGTTAAACGAGATTGCATGACTAGATCATTGAATAACGATCTTAACAGTATCCTCGCTTGGGGCAAAGCGAATCGCGTCGAATTCAATGCATCAAAGCTGTCTCATCTCATTAAAACAAGATCATAACTTAACCACACCCGTTTCTTTTGATGGAGCATTAATTTCTGATTCACCGTCACTAAGCATTCTTGGCACTTATATTTCCAGTAAGTTAAACTGGAGAGATCACATCTTCTCTGTTGCCAAAGAAGCTTCGAAATGTCTTGGATTTCTGAAAAGGTGTAAGAAATATTTCAGTCCGTCAAATCTAGCGCTCCTCTACAAGTCCTACATTAGACCTAGAATGGAATACAACTCCGGGGCTGGTCGCACAGCCTTAGCTTCATTGGATATTGTCCAAAAGAGAGCCTTCAAGCTCATTGGCGATTTGGCAATCACTTGTCATATCGACTCACTCGAGCACCGCCGAAATGTTGGATGCCTTTCGCTCCTTTATCGCTATATGCATGGTCAACGTTCTGATGAAATATCTAGTCTAATCCCTTGTAGAATGATTCCTGCACGCAATACTCGCGCTGCAAACCGCGCACATCCTTTAACCCTTCAAATTACTTTCGGCCGTACAGTAAAATTCCGAGATGCTTTTTTATCCCGAACAGTGCGAATGTGGAACAGCTTACCATCTTCTGTTTTGCCTCCGGCATACAATCTGCGGAAGTTTAAGGGCGACACACATCGGCACCTCCGCCACTCTCCTCACATCCCCTAATCCTTTCCCTATCTCCTTCCTGCCATGCTGTGCTTTGCATCATAGGATATCCCCTGAGCTTGGCTTAATAATATTAAAAAAAAAAAAAAAAAAAAAAAAAAAAAAAAAAAAAAAATCTTCATCTTCATCATTTGGTTCATAGGCGTATAAATATGTTCCGCTGCAGACAAACTTCAGTGGTATCCGGCCTAACGTTGCATATATGTAACGCACATAAAAAAAAACCCCTGGATCCTGGTTGGGGCTTGCAAAAAATAATCTGGAGTTATTGTTTTCTATCTCCGCTGACTATTTTATACACACAACTACAACATCACAAAAGGATATACATATACTTACATTCTACACCAAATTTTTTTCTCAACCTCAAAATAACATGAAAATAAAAGCGTCTAAATGTTTCGCTTGTTAGCTCACAATTACTTAGAATTCTATTTTATACCAATAAGTATATCTGCCCTGTAGGCTTTAATATTTTTCAACATAAATATGAGTCAATTCTCTTTCTTGTTAACGTGTGAAAATTGAGTAACGTGATGTTACATACATGTAACGTTAGCCGTTAATGGGTTAATTGTGCTTATCCTTATGATTAAGTTCCAGCGTACTTTGTAACATATTAATTCGTTACCCCTTTTTTCTCACACGAAATGCAACAAAGTTGTTAGATTTAAGATGAAGCATCGGAATTTTATGCTTGCAACAAAACTGTTTATGTTGCTTTTAATTATCTTTAATCCGCCTACAAGCTAATTTTGTATGTTAGGAAGAAAAATAAAGATTCAGTCTTACACAAGCGGTGGCTTCATTACAATCGATCATTTTTATTAGGTCGTCCCAAACTTCGTTTCATTTAAAAGCAGAACAAACCTATCCTCAACATCCTTAATCGGATAAGTTCTATCCAGCTTCAAGTGTTATTAAAAAGCCGCTGTCGTTTATATGAATTTAAGCCGCATCACAATTATTTATTCGATCTATATTCTTAAGTCTTCATACTGTCCTTAAAATGTGTACTCCAATTCAAAACTTCATATTCATCTTGGTCTTGTTAAGACAGCCAGTGACATCACAAAACGATTTGGGCGAGTATAACAGTTCGCGAGAAGTTAAAAATCAAGCTAACATCAAGCTAACATGTTTCAATTTGTTTTATTAGTTTGGTATTTGATAAAAAAGCAAACCTATTTGACTACGCTTAACTGTTATACTTAAGGCCTAAGTTTGCTGCCAGAGATATAAATAAGGTACATTGCTTGAATCTGTAGGGAGTCACAAACTGTTATAATAAGACGATTTCGAAAATGCAGGCTTCGATTGAAACCAACCTTAAGAAATTAAAATATTCTATTTCCTAACCAATTTTTCTATGTATTTTTAATTCAGTTGTGACCCTTGTATGCGTTATATATGTATTAAACATACATAAAATAATACAAACGAAACTGGAAGTGTCTTATTTGATTCGGCCAGTAATTCATTCGAATGGAAGACTAAAATTTCACCATACATAAAAATCATACAATCTACACTAGAAAAACACATACCGACAAACTTTATCAAATAGTCCAAGGTTTTTTACAATGGCGAACATTCGTCCTTTAACGGCAGCTTTGGCGAAAAAAGCGAAAAATGACATCAACGAAGATCCCAATAATATTGAAAGGGATATTGAATATTTGAAAAATTGGATTCTCAAACAACCTCATTTGAAAGTTCGGACAACAGATCAATTTTTATTGGGATTTTTGCGAGGCTGCAAACACAGTATAGAGAGGACCAAAGAAAAACTTGATAAATACTACTCACTGAGGGCCTCGATTCCGGAATTATTCAAAGACAGAGATGTTGATGATCCAAAATTCAAAGAAATCATCAGACTTGGGTAATATACTGTTATAAAGTATTAAACTATATGTATAACAGTACTAATGTTTTTATATATTTCTTTTAGAGTTATTCTTAAACTACCTCAAACAAACGGTGAGGATGGACCTCGTATAACAATAACTCGAGTGGGAGCATATGATGCAAACAAATATCATTTTCAAGAAGTAGTGAAAATTGGAGGAATGATAGCAGACATCGATTTAATAGAGGACGACAATGTTATGATTGCTGGGCGGATCGATATCGTAGATTTTGCCAATGTTACAGCTCAACATATATTTCAATTTGAACCACTATTTTTGAAGAAATGTGTAGTTTTTACAGAAAAAGCCATACCATTTCGATTCAAAGGAATCCATTTCATTAATACTCCGCCTGGAGTTGAATTACTTTTCAATACCGTCCGAAATTTTATGAATGAGAAGAATAAGAAACGAGTAAGTTTCTTTTCTAATTAAATCAAAGTTTGAAATAATTTTTCTTTTTTAGTTTTTTGCCCATGGAAGCAATATGGAATCGCTTTATCAGCACATTCCACAAAAACTCCTTCCTGTAGAGTATGGTGGAACAAACGGTACCATTGCAGATATCGTTGCCGATTGGGATAAAAAGGTCTTGGAATATCGACACTATTTCAAGGAAGACAGTAAATTTGGATCGAATGAAAAGCTTCGTGTTGGAGAACCTTTTAATCCAGAAAGTGTTTTTGGTATAAATGGTTCTTTTAGAAAATTAAATGTTGATTAAATTAAATCGATTAAAATTAAATTTTTCGTCCTGTAAATCAAAGTGGTTTAAAGAGATCCAATTGTTTTGTTTTAATTTTCACAGCTTGTTACAGATTTTAAGTATTTTTTAGTGAAAGCGTTTAATGATATTATGTACGTGCTCAAACCGAATAAAAAATTTGATAATTCCACAAGTAATGTGAGTCATATTTAATTTTTTAAAAAGGAATAAAGTAAAATGAAATTATTTCTAACTATAATATTAACCTATAGAGGTAGATTATTTTCCGTCTACAGCATACTGAAATACACTGAAAATAATTTCAACAAATTTTTAAAATGCATTGAAAATGCAGAAAAAATCGAACTTTTCGACCCACTGATCAGAGAGGTCTCATCAGTATGGTTAACTTTAATCGCCTAAAAGTTCGATTTCTTCTGCATTTTAGAAATTCATTGAAATGATTTCCAGTGAAATACAGTCTGCTGTAGACGATAAATAGTCCACCTATAAGGTTTATTCAAATGCCGTATGGCGACAAGAGGAATAATCACCCAATTTGAAAACTGCAACGAGAAATCTTGCTACCATATAATTAACACTTGCTTTTGATAAAAAGCATGGATCAAAAATAACCATTGTTTTCGTTTTATCAAACAAAAAAATCGCAGCTTGTAAATACATCTTATTGTTTCTTTATTCTTGATTTATTTTTTTAACGTTTTCGGTAGCCACGCTACCGTCATCAGATATGTTTATTTTCAAACTAAAAATATATGCATAACTAGATAAACTGGAAAGCGCAAACAGTGCCCTAAATTCATTAATACCATAGACACACATGTGGTATTAATGCCATAGTATTCGAAAACTATGTGCTATACTAGATGTGTGTCTACACATACTAGCTGGATACCAGCTGTAGAATCGGGTATACCGTGAACGAACCTAGTACTGAAACACAACAATTTTTGCTGGTATCCTAATATTCAAACCTAGCAGAGACAGTTTTCTACTGATACTACTGCCATTATTACATAGTGGGAAAAAGTTACAACAAAATGTAACATTTGTTTGACAAAACGTTTTCATATGTATTTAAAATGGAGATTGCAAGAAAAAAAACAAGAGGAAAATTTTATCAAACAGCGAAATGGCAAACTTTATACAAGTCTGGCGACACAAAATTGTCGAATAGCGTGGGCAAAGGAAAAATAGCCATATTTTAAAGGAAATGAAAACTGAGCTGCAGGACAGTTATGGCATTGTTCTGTCTTCTATGGAAGAAGTCCGGACAAGAATAAATAACTTGACAAGGCGATATCGGTAAGTAGCAATTCACAACTGTAAGGTATTATAATTAATATACATTTGTGTAATTAGGAAAGAAAAACAAATGACTGGCAAGTCTGGAGGGTCTCCATCTGAATGGGAATTTTACGATGAGATTGGAGAATTTATTGGCGAGTTCAAGGCAAACAGACTGTATGAATTTGTAGTAGAGAAAGTATAGGTATATTATTGAAGGTGGAAGAAGCAGCAATGTAATAATAATAATAAGCATGATAATTAAATGGCCGCTTTTGAATAGACGTGAGTTGCTGTCGCTCTGCCTAATTTTTAATTAAAATTTAGTTTTCGTGCATACTTTTGCGATTTAATTGGTTTTTCGAACTGCTTATATAGGATAAATAAATTCATGATAGATTTTATTGGTGATCAGAGTTCTTTTTCCTGTTGCGGATAAAATTATTTGCGCATAGGACTGAAAAATGACCGACGACAATCGCACTTCTTACTAATAACATCAGTCATATCAAAAACACTATAAAACAGTTCAAAATATTGCAAAGTGGTTTTAAATCTTCCATAGAAAACTTCAGCTTGAAGGTAGCGGATAGAAGCCGTAACTAAACAAATATCAACACTGAAGGACAATATCGCTATTTTTTCTAGCCGCATGGACGCAATTGAGCGCGACAGAGAGGTCCAAAGATGTAGTCATCTCAGCAGTTCTATCACAAAAAAAAAAAACAAATCCGCAAGACACATTTGCTAAAATTGCACATAAAATTGGTTTCTCTCCTTCCACTCGTCCAGACGTCTTCGTTCTAAAAAAGAATCGGTCTAATACCGCAGCATCCCAATCAAACACGAAGTCAAAAGGAGCGCCAAATATCTTAGCCAAATTCCCAACCGTATGTGAAAAAATTAACTTTTTTAAAAAATACAATTCTTTTGGAAGGCTGACTGTAGCAGATGTTGAAATAAACAGCAACAATGGACCAGCTCGTATATACATAAATCATTCTTTAACAGTTAGAAATCGAAAGCTAAAAGTTGTAAACAAACTTGCTTTTTGCTTTTTGTTTTCCTTTCATTTTTCTGTAATAATTTTCTTCTTTTTTTTGCTACAAACTGTCTTATTTTATATATTTTTTTTGATTTGTTTTTGTTACTTTATTATCTTTTATTTTTTATATTTAGCTTACAATTTTCTAGTTTTAGATACATTTTCTCGTTTTAGATACATTGCGACTAACAGCATGTGTTTTTTTTACTAGTTTTAATGTGTGCACACTTGCTTGCCCTGAATGATGTCTGGATTGCTGCTTAAATGAGTCAATCGGGCGGTGTTGACGAGGAACATATGACGCGTTTCATGTTAAGTGTTTTGTGTGCTCAACGGCTAGATTTACGGCTTTGCTATTTGAATTCTAGAAGCATGGTTAATAAATTTGATGATATTAGCATGATGCTCAACAGATCCTTGGTAGATATTATTTGTATATGTGTGAGACCAGGTTGAAGCCCGAAATAACTTCACTACAGGTTGGCATTTTGGGTTATCGATTGTTCCGAAATGATTGCTTGAATAAACAGGGAGGTGGTGTGGAGATTTTTGTGCGTGCTGCTGGAGTTACTGCCATCTCTTTTGGATTGGGTGTTGAGTATATACTCTTTGACATTCTTAATGATGACGACAGATGTTTGATAGGCTGTCTATAAGCCACCTTCAAACCCGTATTATTTAGATCTCATTGACTTCTTGCAAACAGTAAGTGCCAAGCTATCCGAATGTTATTATTACATGTGATTTCAACATAAATTTGATCCTTAGTTCGAATCAGTCTTATGCAATCACGTCATCGTTAATTGCTCTTGACCTTCATATATTAAATGGTCTCCCTAAATGCTTTTCAGGATATAGTCCCTCTTTATTTGATTTGCTCATTGTTAATAATCCGAGTCTTGCTCTTTTTTCCAATCAATTATCACTTGTAGGTTACTCCTATCATGACCTACTCTTCTTGATATATGACTTAAATACCTCTTGGATGAATTCCAATGAGATTGTGTTCTATAGAGATTACCATTCTATAAACCTGTCTTTGCTAAGGCAAAATACATCAAACACTTACTGGAGTTTTATTTACTGTGAATCCGCAATCGATCAAAAAATACAATTATTCGGTGAATATATTCAAAGCGCTTTCGATAACCATGTTCCCATTCATCAACGGAATGTTTTACGGATCTCTGCATCCTGGTTCTCCAAGGATATTTATAGACTTATTTTTAAAAGAAACAAAACTTATGTGCACTGGACATCAACCAGATCAGATACCTACTACGAACGGTTTCGTATTTTACGGAATGCTACTGGCAATCATATCAAAAATGCTAAAAGAAAGTTTTACGCGAAAAAGCTAAGTCCTAATCTACCCCCCAAGATACTCTAGAGTAATCTAAACCAGATTAGAGTCGCTAAAATGAAATACTCAAACTGTAATCTAGATCCGAACATTTTAAATCGGTTTTCTATATTCTAAAGATTACCGACCTACTAGCATTTTTCCCTGTTTATATAAAGTGATGGAATATCTTATGCGGTAGTGCAATTCTCTTCTGTGTGAATGGTAGTCTGGTTTTCGTGCCAATCATAGTTGAATGACGGATTACCGATGATATAAGAGAGAATATTGACACTGATATGTTCACTGTTCTCACATTATTAGACTTCGATACGATAAACCATATCTAACTCTGTGGAAAGCTCCGAACTGAGTACAATTTTAGCCATAGAGCAGCGAAACTCATCTTTAGTTTTCACTCTGGCCGCAAGCAATGTGTCTCAATTAGCAATCATGAGTCCACCAAGGTTCTGTGCTTGCACCTCTCCTCTTCAGTCTATTCATTAATTACATTGCTCAAGTGGTGTCTTTCGTCAAGATCCATCTGTATGCTCACGATGTACTAGATCCTAGCCTGGCAAAGGTACAAAAATTACATTACCTAAAACTCAGCGTCACTGGGGAAGCAGAGCATTTGTTACGTCAACTTGAAGTAATTGAGACCAATTATACAAAGGCATAGGACCTCTTACAGAAGAGGTTCAACAATAAAAGAGTTTTAGTTAACACCCACCTAAAGACGATATTGAGTCAAACACCAGTAAAAGTAGAATCAGCTTCCGCTATTCGCTGTCTACTGGATCAAACAGCAGAAAGCCTTCATGAGCTCAAAAACCTAGAGCTGCCTGTTAAGCAATGGGATAATATTCTGGTATACAATCTCGTTCAACGCTTCCCACCAGAAACTCTTCACCAATGGGAGCACGAATGGAGTAAAACCGACGAACTACCAGATTATAAGGCATTACAAGTCTTCCTAGAAGCCAGGTGTAGAGCGCTAGAAGCACTTGACAGCAGTCAGAGCAAAGCACCTAATAAAAACTCAGCAAAATATCCCATGTCATTTTTTAACAAGCACAGCACTGTACCAAGTGCAAATCTAATCAGTCCCTATTTCATTGTACCAAATTTCGAAACCTTACTGCTGAGCAACGGAACACATTCATTGCAAAATATGACATTTGTTCCAACTGCCGAACATTAATGCACAAAAAGAGGAACTGTCGTAGCAAAAAGGGATGTTTAAAATGTCAAAAGAAACATAACACTCTGCTACATATCGACGCTATCTCAAGTGCTGAAGTTTCAAATCCATCCGAAGTACCAAGGCGTCAACAGAGCCATTGTTCAAACATTTCTAACCTTCAATATCAAAAGAGCGCTGCTATCAACAGTAATGATTAACATAGACACAGCTCAAGGAAGAACTTTGACTGTACGCGCACTATTGGATTCAAACTCTCAAGTATCATTTGCCATAGATCGCATTTGAAAAAAAATCAGGTAAGCCAACTAAAATTGTGGTAACCGGGCTTGAAAAAACACCAACAGCTACTGCGACAAAGGAGATGAACGTATAAATCAAGTCTTATATTAATCAATTCTCCATGAACGTTAACACCATTGTACTGGAAAAAATTACAGAGCCTCTACCAATCTGCTCAATGGAGTCACATAATGAAATTAAAACGGGCAGATCCCAAAGTCTCGAAGCCAGGACCAATTGATCTCCTACTAGGTGCCGCACAAAACACCCAGTTAGGATTGGTTTTAATGTGCAGCATTCCTAGCACAAATCAAATACCAAAGGTCGACACATTCACAACAAGAATTGAGAATTTAGATGCACAACTTAAAAAATTCCGCAAAATTTATCAAAATCCAAACACTTCCAACTTGTGCAAGAACCACTCCATTCGAACGTATCAACCATTAAATAGTAGTCAATACCAAGTCCAATTGCCATTCAGAGGTCTAAGGTCCAAACCAAGAGCGACATCATCACGAACTAATAGGCCAAGAAAAACCCCGGCAGCAACATCATCCAGTTTACCGCAAGTACACCGTAAATGGGTATACCCACAATCAGTTCCTACTGCCACAAATGAAGAGCCACAATTGATTAGACTCCCAGAGTCATCAGCATCAAAGAAATCCCCATGCGACGAAATTCTTTGAGACAAAGTTCTAAAGGCAAAAAATATGTTCCGATATGCCACTCCCAATGGCCAAATTATAAAGTTCAAGCGCCTCAAGAATGGGACTATCAGAACATTTACTAAATAAATGTAAGTATTCGCCGAACTTTCCGCGGTGGGCGGATATTTGGTCACCAAACAAACTATTTTCATAGCCACAACAACAGACAAAAACACAGCTTGCTGTCGCGCAACAAGCTGTAATAATTTCGACATCGCGTAACCTGAAGCTAATAATTATTCGAACAATTGAAGTATAAAGTGAGTCAAAGACAAAAGTGAAATCTAGGCCAACATTAAAGCCTGTATGTAAATATTTTCAAATGTCCCGGGATATCGGTTCGGTTTATAATTTCGCCATAATTCGTTTTATTTCATTAATCGCGTGTGAAGAACTCTTGTCTCTTCTCTTGTCCTTTCATCGCCGCAGCCACTGTCAAATTAACATATTTTTTGCCTCTGGATGAAACTATTTCGGATATTCGAATAAACGGATATCCACAGCTGTGCTTTCGTGAGCTTTAGAGCTTACGGACTATAAAAAGGCGAGCATCAAACTGAAAGTCAGTCAGTTTTCCCTGACCATCCAACAAACAAGTCTAGGACTCTGACGGAGACTTTACCTAGAATTCGAGCACTTTGAGCCGAATTCAAGTCCCTTCCTTCAAAACCCACCAGGATATTGAGCTGGCCAGTTCCCCAATCCATAACGGCCTGAACATTGATCAGGTCTCCCGTGAATTTCTCACAAATATTTTTATTACTTCGTATTAACAGTTATTTTTTTCTTCTTCTTCTAATTTCAGCTCAACCCAGATATATCACAGAGAACGGACTGAATGCTTTATAATTTTATTTATTACTTGAATTGTATTGGGATAAATTTATTTAGCATTAAGACTTAAAATTGGAGAATTTCATTTTGAATAAAAAATATTGAACAATTGCTTGATGTTATCCTACCGGCACCTATTTCATTTGCATTTATTTAACACTAATCGTTACCACGCACAAAATGAATTCGTGTTAAAGACAGGATTAAGTCTCTAAAGTTAAAAGACGTGACAGTGAATGAATTAGAAAAGTTTTAAGAGTGCATCTGCTTATGGGGAAAGTTTGCAAAGATAATAGGGACGAATATTGGTCAACGGATCCGACAATACAAACAACGATCTTATCTCAAGTGATGAGTCGTGATCGTTTCAGACAAATTTGGGCATTCTGGCATTTTTCGAACAATTCCAATATTTTTTATAATAGTGATCGTTTCCAAAAAGTGCGAAAAATTTGATAAAAGCATAGTTCTGTGGAGTGGCAGGTTAGCGTTTAAGGTGTACAACGCATCAAAAATTATAAAATTATTCTCGTACTAGCTTAAAAATTAACAATTATTGCTTGGTCTATGTTATACATTGAATTATTCATTCCGATTTGGATGAAATTTTCACAGTTTGTAATGAATACCAAAATAGCTAACCCAATTTTTTTTGTTTTCCACTACCACCCCCTACCCCCCGCTAAGAAGAGGTTAGAAATTTTCTGATTTTACGATGAAGCGTCATTCTCAAAAAATCATATCTCAAAACGGAGCAAATGATTTTTCTGATTCAGATGCTAAATAAAGCTTAATACTTTGTTTTTTATAAAAAAAAAAAAATAGCAGCACCGAATGAAAAAAATGTTCTGTTATTAATGACATTGTTTTCAAAAAAATAGTATTATTTAATAGAGAGGACTTTAGCACTTTTTTCTGTTTTTATTTTGAAGCAGGAAACCATATCCATCTCTGTACAAAAAATTGCGATGGTGCTCGGCTTCGTTTTGGAGCTATGAATTTTTAAAGTCACCATATATCCAAGGAAGCGTATTATGGAAGCAGTACGCTGAGGATTATGTGGTATTTTTTCACTAGTAGTAGTAATCTCTGGAGGATGTAGGAAAGCATATACAACTTACAAACTTGGTAAAAAGACTTACAGATAAACTGAGTATATGTATAAATCTATAAAATTTCCGAAGACACGGTGAAAATAAGGTGATTTTAAAAATTCATATCTAATAAAATAAGTAAAAAACGAGTTTTCAAACAAAACTTAGGCCAAGCTGCATGAAAAAGTAGAAAATAAACTTTTCTTCACACAAAAGGGGGACTCAGATTTTTTAATTGGGACATTTCTTTTGAATATTCTTTCTCTTCATGAATCAAATCACTCATTACCTCTGATTTATCATACTGAAATAAATCGGTGATTGTCAGCGAATAAAATCTGAGTCCACCTCTGTGTGAAGAAAAGTTTATTTTCTACTTTTTCATGCGGCTTGGCCTCAGTTGTGTTTGAAAACGTGTTTTTTACTTATTTTATTTTGTGCCTTTTTCAGGTTAACTAAATTGTTATGACAATTTTTAAGTCATGTTTGGTGCCGATCCGAAAACAAAAATTTTTCGAGTATCAAATCGTTGAAATACTGCAACAGTTTTCTGAAATTCAAATTATGTTTTAAACAGCGCTTTTTAGCTGTATTCCAACTTGATCCCATATAACATGAATTTTCCCGATTTTCCATGTTTTCCACAGACTTTTCATATTACTATGAATTTTTCTCGATTTTTCATGCAAGTTTTCATGATTGTTGAAGAGAAAGTATTGATGCCAGTAGGACGGAAAAAAATGATTCCGCATAGCTTATAAAAATTTTCCAGAAAAATTGGAAAATTATGCATTTTTCCTGAAACAGATTTATCACTAATCATATCGATGAAAATTAGTACAATGCTTTTCCCGCTTTTCCGGGTTTTCCACGGAGTTTTCCACAAAAGCAACTTTATGCAACTAATTTCGCTCTACAACTTTGTCTTAAGGCCAAAACACAGTGAGAGCAACACAACAAAGTCGCCGTAAATAGGTTGCTGTCAAAGATTCGAATATATGGGAGTCCCATATACTTAACACAATGTGGGCGACTCGGCAAGTTGCCAACAAAAAGTTTGGGGAAATCTCTAAATTAGTCGCCAATATAATTGACATTTCTCTATGGACTCTGAATAATTGACATTCATGCTATGTGGACTTTGTTATTTTTATAAAGCATAGGAAATTAAAAGATAATATTAAAAAATACTAGTTATTAAAAACTTGTATAAAATTAATTTCTTTAAATAGTTTGAGAAATTAGGGATCTTGAGGAGGAACTAATTTAGAAAAAGAGGGAAAAAGTTATGCTGTGTGATAAGCGTCATCCCATGTATAGCAATCTCTTCTTCTTCTTTTTTCTTTTTAGGTTTTTCTTTATGCTTTGCAATTTTAAGTAAGCCGCATAAGCTATATTAAAGATTTTTCTTAATGCTCTTTTACAATAAATAAAACAGTGTCCGCTGTCAAACACACTTGTTGCGTCGCGTTCACTTTGTTTTAAACTCAACATTGTCGCCCACTAAGTTGACAACATTGTTGTGTCGCTCTCACTGTATTTTGGCCTTTAGGTTGCAAAACGCTCAAACGCTTCTTTGGTCTGAAAATCTCCGGAAAGCGTTTTACATGAATTTTCCTCGATTTTGTCTGTAAGTTTTCACCATTGTCGGAGAGAAAGTAATGATGCCAGTTGATAGGGAACATAATCCTGCATAATTTAGAAAACTTTTTTACCGGAAAATTTTCCGAAATGATTGGAAAATTCCGGAAATTTTTTTCGGAAAATTCGGAAAACTCTGCATTTTTACTGAAACGGATTTATCACTAATCAAATTTGTACCAAATTTTCAAATGATTTTTCGCAATTTTCCGGGTTTTCCATGGAAATTTCCTGTTCAAATTTTAATAGATTCAATTGTCACGCGATATGAACCTGTGTGCCAAATTTCAGCTCGCTGTGTCGAAGAGTGTCGAAAATAGTAAAAAAGAAATATATAAATAGACAGAAAATTCGTGTACGAGTTAAAGGTAATGGCCTCCAAAAAAGGAACCAGAATACCATCGCAATAAGCTTTTAACTTTAAAATATATATAGAAAAAAAAAGTACTAGAAATGCTCAATAGTAAATAATCCTAAAATACTATTATTAATAACAACCAAAATCACAAACTCTCCCATCCGCGAAAATGATGCAGTTTCGCACTTCCTGATCTTCTATACAAGTTTTCTTATACATCGACCTGTACCACCACTCCCCAAAATATTTCCTCTTTATTCTGAAACAACCCGAATAATATAACTGCTTAAGCCATGACACATACTCATATATATGTATATAAATATAACTATTATTAAATTTCAAATGATATTTTTATCATTCAGAAAAAATTGCCTGAATTTTTTCGGTTTATATTCTTTGACAGGAAAATTTCGGCAGTCATCCAAGACACATATCCAAGTCGAATAAAAGCTTTTCACTTTATAAATGGATCAACGGATCTTGAATTAATTCTCAAAATATTTTATCAATTTTTAAGTGAAAAACTAAGAAAATCGTAAAAACGTGAAATTTATGAAGTTGATTTATAACTAAAATTAATAGTTCTTCTGATGGGTGTTCATGCATTGCAGCTTTGGGATATACACGCGCATTATCCAAAACATTTGCTACCAGAAGAATATGGAGAATACTTGGGCCAATACCAAAAATAAAAAAACAATAAAAAAAAATTGTTATAACATTTTATTTCTAAATTTCGTTTGTTATTGTAGGCGATTTGGTAAAAGAATCATCTCACAGACAGACTGATTTGAGAACAGAACAGAGAACAGAAGTTTCAAAGAGGACCGGAATACTTAAAAATGCTAATTTCCTGCTTGGAGTGGATGGATCATTTAGGAAGTTAGAGTTCGACTAGTTTTTTTTTTTTTATTAATTTTGCACCATTAATAAAACTAGCAATGGAACAGTTAAAAAACCGGTCTTTTTGATATATTTATGATTACTAATTTACCTATTTAATTTCAATCGCATGTTGCAGAATTTTCTGTATTATGTCTAACACTTTCGACTGATGATCATTTACTTTCTCAAGTTGAGTGATTTCGCATTCGATATTAAGCTAATAAATAAATAGTTCAGTGGTGATTTTTTTTTTTAATATAAAATTGTATTTAGAAAATACTTCTCGGTAGTGATAAAAAAACAATATTTCTGTAGGCAGCCAATGATAATAATAATCTTGTGATTTTTATTCTAATTGAAAGTAAGAGAAACTGTGTTAATCAAAATTGTAATATAGAAAAATTGTGAAATGAGTCAACAATAAGTCAGAATATTAAAGAAGGTGATTTAAGTACAGTAATATTGCATTTGTACTTATTGTTTTTTATTTTCTTATAATTGCCAACTATGAGTACCAATTTTAGACCGAGATGAACTATCCCAGCGGAAAAAATGTTTTTTAAAAGTCCTTTTAAATCGCTTCTACAAAAGCATAAATCGTCTCGATTGTGCTTCAAATGCATATAAATTTTAACATTACATGTCCGCAGAATTAAGAGCTTCCTTTTATATCTTCGTTTAATATACAATATTATAAAAATTTAGCGTAGTGAAATTCAAATTGTGTTAGATGAGGTGCAAGTTGTTGTCTTTTTGGCTGAAAATTATAACTAAAAACCTGCTGTCGTTTATACGAATTTAAGGTGTAAGACAATTATTTATTCGATATATATTTTTAACTCGTCATACTATCCTTGTGTGTATTCGAATTCAAGTCTTCATATTCATCTTGGTCTTGTTAAGAAGCGAGTAACATTACAAAACGACTGGGCGAATATAACAGTTCGCGCAAAGTTAAGAACCAAGCTAATCTGTTTCAATTTGTTTAATTAGTTTTATATTTGATAATACAGCAAACCTGTTTGAATAAGCTTAACTGTTATAAGTTTGCTGCCAGAGATATGAATTATTGCTTGACTCAGTAGGGTTTCACGAACTGTAATAGTAAAACGAATCCGAAAACATAGACTTCGATTGGATGGAACCTTAGGAAAATAGAATTTTCGATTTACTAACCAATTTTACTGTATACTTTTAATTTAATTGTAAGAACCTTGGTACTTGTATAGAGATGATATACTTCTCTGACTCGGCATGCAATTCAAAACTTTTAGTTGTTATTGGATGGATGTCTAAAAGTTCATCATACATTCTACACTAGAAAAAAACATACTGACAATTTTTTTTAAACCTTCCAAGGTTTCTAACAATGGCGAATATTCGTCCTTTAACGGCAGCTTTGGCGAAAAAAGCAAAAGATGAAATCAACGAGAATCCAAATAATGTTGAAAGAGATATTGAATATTTGAAAAATTGGATTCTCCAACAACCTCATTTGAAAGTTCGGACAACAGATCAATTTTTATTGGGATTTTTGCGAGGATGTAAACACAGCATGGAGAGGACGAAAGAAAAAATTGATAAATACTACTCACTGAGGGCCTCGATTCCGGAACTATTCAAAGACAGAGATGTTGATAATCCAAAAGTCAAAGAAATCATCAAACTTGGGTAATAATATAATGTTATAAATTACTAAACTACACATATAACTGTACATATGGTTTTACAATTTTCTTATAGAACCATTCTTAGACTACCTCAAACAAACGGTGAGGATGGACCTCGTATAACAATAACTCGAATGGGAGCATATGATGCAAATAAATATCACTTTCAAGAATTAATGAAAATTTCAACAATGATAGCAGATGTCAGTTTAATAGAGGACGATAATTTTATGATTGCTGGGCATACCGATATCTTAGACTTAGCCAATTTTACAGCTCAGCATTTCTTTCAGTTTGAACCTTTATTTTTGAAGAAACTTATAATATTTACAGAGAAAGCCACACCAATTCGATTCAAAGGAATCCATTGCATTAATACTCCGCCTGGCTTTGAGCTACTTTTCAATACTGCCCGAAATTTTATGAGTGAGAAGAATAAGCAACGAGTAAGTTTCGTTTGTAATTGAATTAACTTTTGAAATAGAAAAATAAAATTAAAATTTTTTTCTTTTAGCTTTTTGTCCATGGAAGCGATATGGAATCGCTTTATGAGCATATTCCACGAAAACTCCTCCCTATAGAGTATGGTGGAACAAACGGTACCATTGCAGATATCGTTGACTATTGGGATAACAAGATCTGCGAATATCGAGACTTTTTCAAAGAGGACAGTAAATTTGGATCGAATGAAAATCTTCGTATTGGAGAATCTTTTAATCCAGAAAATAATTTTGGTGTAGATGGTTCTTTTAGAAGTTTAAATGTTGATTGAATTAAATCGATTAAACTTAAATTTTTCGTCCTGTTGTCTATAAATAAATGTGGTTTAAAGAGAATCTGTGTCTATTATAGATGCAAACGTCGGTCATTTCCAAAAAATAGAAAAAATTAATTTAGTGCGTCAACCGATTGGCTAAATGGAGAACTTTTCGGAGCTGAAAATTTTTTCCGACAATAACAGTTTTTCCCTCGATAAACTTATAATTAAAATAGAACTAAGTAGCAAAAGATCGCCTTTTTCAAAAGCTGTTGGTTTCAAAACCCCGCCATTTATTGTAAGTAGCAAAGCAGGTCTTTTTCCTTGTAGTCGAGTACGTTTCAACAAAGTTAAGTCCAAACTTGTTTTTTTTTCAAAAGCGCAGGAAAACTGACTAAATGAATGCGTATTTAGTACAATTTTACCAGTCTTCCTGTGGTTTCTGTACTGAGCAGATTTGTGTTACTCTTACTAGTGCTTGCGTAAAGTTGTTGCTTTTTCTGGATATTATTTAGAATTTGGTAGCAATGGAGTCGGAACAATATTCAGTTTTAGTTGAAAATCATCAAGTGAGAAAAGGGCTAAGGAAAGGAGATCACGTTGTTCAATACGTCAAATTCCTAAAAAGAAATAGTAAGACTGAATGTAATAACATTTTAGTAGCTTATGAATGCTTTTATAGCTGATATTCTGCCAATAAATTACCAAAAATATCAAAATGCAAGCATTTAGTAAGCTAAATTCAAATGCATTCTCATAAATTCAAAAGATGCGAAAAGTTCTGCGGAAAATTTCTACAGCTCAAAAAATAAATTGATTCAAAACCATTTTATTCTTACATACTGCGCAGCATCTGTACCGAATAGAATAGATCGACGCAAAGGTGGCTCCACGATATTTCTTTACAGTATTTTATCAGACTGAAAAACCGAAAGCTATTAAGAGTTTGCCGAAAAGCATTCTGCGGAATATTATCTAAATATTGAGAAAGATAGAGTTCAACGCATCTGTAAAAGTCATCTGCTAACGGGCCAATCATTTGTTGAACGTCGTGGGGGTGTCAAACTATCTTCAAGGTACAGAGGAAGGAAAGAATCCATTATCCGATTTATAAAAAAAGTTTTAAGACCTGGAAGTTCACCATTCCCGCAGTAGTGTGTGTCATGGTGACAATATTTACCTGGGGACTTGTCAGTAAATAAATTCTACCGAATATACAACAATGAAATTATTGATTCGGCTTTGAAAGTTACAAGGAGTTATTTTAGATTTGTATTCAATACAAATTTCAATCTAAGTCTCAAATATCCTTGTTTACATGTTTGTTCAACATGCGTTAGACTTAAGGAAAGAAAAAAACTAGAAAGAAATATTCAAAAGAAACAATTCTTGATAACGGAAAGTATTGTTCACAAACGTCGTGCTAAGATCTTCTATAGGCTCTTGAAGCAGAAAAAACCTGACATACTTATTGACTATAGCATTTGTTGCAAGAAAATTATGGTTTTGCTGAAGGTGCAAGATAAGGCAAGCTACTATACCCGTCAATTCTATCTTTATAATTTTGGGGTAGTTCAACGATCTTCGAAGGTGGCTCTGACTAAACAAAATGTTTTTACGTTTGGCAAGAACATGTACGACCAAAAGGATCCAATTTCAAATTGATGTGAAATAAAAAGCATCAGCCTGTTTGTAGACGGTTGTGGTGGCCAGAACAACAATTCACTTTTAATGTTTATGGTGGCTTATTGGCTAATCAAAACACTCTCCAAGAAATATAACACACATTGAAGTAATATTTCCAGTTGTTGGTCATTTATTGTTATCTTCCGATAGGGTTTTTGTGAAAATTAAAAAAAGATGTGAAATGTAAAGATACTATTATATCACCTGAGGAGTATATAGACATCTATGGAATCACGGGACCGTGGTGTATCTCGGCTCCAAGCGCGTATACAGGGCAAGGTTCACGGGGGTCATGACCCCTCCCAAAGCGCCACCTTACCTTTGCGATGAATTGAATGTGGACTGGACGTTATAAAAGTTTAACAGGCCGATTTTCGTATGGTACGGTTACAATATGTAGTTGACGCCGACGATTAATGCCGGTGCTGTAACTCACTTTTTACAATTGTCAACTTCAGTGCTGCGTCCACACCACGGTGCAAATCTGCGGCAACAGCTGTTAGCGCTGGGTTGGGTCGGGCGTTTTTTTGTCTGTTTTTGAGTAGTAATAGTGGAGTCTGGAGTTGGTATAATAATCATTCGGTCATAGCTCCTCGTCTTTGAAACGTGTATGATTTTTTTTAGAATTTTCTCGTGTTTTATATAGTGCCAACAAGTCATCTATCATACCTATCGGAGGATAGTAAGTAATTTTAGAATACTACATATTTATTTTAGTGTTTAATTGTTTAGAAAAAGGCACGCAATGCCTAGCAGCCCGGTTATTATGGATGATTTTATATTTTTGGTGCGCCAATTACTCCTATAGATGCAAAAGCACACGATTTCGACATTTGAAAGTGTAGAGAATAGAAGAATTCTTAAGAACTTTTATTTAATGATTCTAAATTAAATCATAAATACAAGAAGAAAAAAATGAAAATAAAAAATGCAAGAGGGAAAATCATCTGTCTCGTTAGCTCAGTGGTAAGAGCAGTCACCCGGCAAGCGGAAGGTCCCGGTTTCAAACCCCGGACGAGGCGGTTGTTTTTTCTTCTTGTATTTATGATTTAATTTAGAATCATTAAATAAAAGTTCTTAAGAATTCTTCTATTCTCTATCTTGACCGATTCTAATAAGTGTAGGTTCGATTCCCGTCAGGGAAAAAAATTAAAAATTTGAAAGTGTTATTGTTTCTAAGAATCCATAAATTTTTTTTTAACTATCTGATTTTCCGACATAAAATCGATGACAGGACAAGTTGGTAGGGAGCTCGCAACAGAAGCATACAAACTAACTTAAGGAATTTTGGGATTTTGGGTTCTTCCAGTAGAACTCTAGTTCCAATCATGCAATCATCAACGTATAGCCACCTGTTGATTTTTCACAGCGACACTAATTCAAGCCTGAGTTGTTAAATTTTTTTACGTTCGTTATGGAAGCATTAAATTTTTCTTAGAAATATACTTGCAAATTATTCTTAAGAATTTTAAATATCTGACAACAGTGGGGCAAGAGACCTCAAAACTTGGCATTAAATCGAAATATGAAATTCATTCCATGAATTTGCTCTATTGACCGTTGTGTACTTCATTACCTGGTGGATAAAAGGACGTGTGAAAATGAACAATATATCCAACCATCTCACCACCATTCCAATCAGTCTGTACCTTTTATCTGATGAGATTACACGTGTATTGCTTTCGTGCCGACAGAATAGTGTTAAAAATTCATTAAGTTGTTATGGAGCCGTCAAGCTCAGGTATGTATCTATTTCCTCTTGCTATTTTTTTTACCGAAAATATTGCTATAGATTTTAATAATTATTGTTATGTTTAGCCTTTCGTAAATGATTACTTAATTCAACACTTGATGGAAACTCGTACAACTTTAGTTATGTTCCGGGTCAGATCCGGTTTTGATTTTTACATATTTGTGATCAGTATTTATTGTTTCTTAAGAATGTATTGTTTTTTTTGCTCCATTTTGCCCATTATTTTTATATAATGTACTTTTCATTGGTTATCCGTGTTGATTAAATTTACATCATACAGTCTGTACAGTACAAGGTCTATGGAATAATTCCGGATATTCGCCATTCTGAGTGTTATTTTGTGCCAAACTGTCCAAATATTTAATACCATGTCATAGAATTGTCCACTTTTCATAATATACTCGAATATTTTATTACATGTACTGTGTTATTAGTTTTATAGAAATCGCGTTTCTTAGCATTTTACCTGCAAAAAAGAGTAGATGTGCTGAACCATTCCTGTCAGTAATTTAGTTTTATTTATTTTTTATTTAGATGCAAGTTCGAACACATTTTTCATCACGCGGAAAGAGCTCTATAACGTCATGAAAACCTCTGAGCGTGATGGAATTGAGGACCAACTAAAAATTTTACAAGACGAAATAGAAAAGAGATCAGGTTTTACAAAAAAACTCATTAAAAGAGATTAATCAAACGTTAGCTCGTTTTAAATCAGATTTTAAGTCTCGGTGGATGACAGCACATCGAATGGAAGAACGATTTCTCCAAAATAATCGTAAGTGGCTGGAAACATCTATTTCATTTCCTTAATTTGTCGCGTTGAAACGTGGTCGCCCGAAAGTTTCATTTGAAGAAAGTGCGGAAAGAATAAAACGGCTGAAAACCGAAGATCTAAGGAGATCCACGCCTCTAGTTGAGTTAACTTATGCCACTGAGATGAGTTTAAGAGCATCAGGACTAACTGAAGCTTCAAAATTAATCAAAGAAATAACAACATCAAGTCCAACACGTGCCAGTAAATACCGAAAAGCGTACGAGAAGTCATTGGAATCAAATGATACGTCAGGAGAAGATGCTCTAGAACTCATAATAGAAGCGGATTTATCTCGCCACCAATATAATTTAATTAGAATGAAAGCTTGAAAAATATTCCAATCCTACAAAATTGTTCAAGAAGTCAAAACGGAATGTTGTCCAAAACCTGAAGAAATTAAAATAACTTCAACTTCAGTTCATATTGATTTGCAAACGTTACTCAATCTTACTGTTGAACGTTTGCTCACCGTTCAAAAAAATGTAATTGATTTACTTGAGCCTGAAGAATTGAAAAATATGCGTTTATATACAAAGTGGGGCTATGATGGTAGCTCTGGGCATAGTTCGTATAAGCAAGCCTTTCATGGTGTAGAAGCTGATGATTCAACAGTTTTTATTACGAGCATTGTTCCTCTCCGATTAGTGTCTGGTACAAAGGTAATATAGCAAAACCCTCGACCTGGTTTAACTAGATATTGTAGGCCTTTAAAACTCGAATTTACTAAAGAAACTACCGAAGTGTCCATAACAGAGAAAAAGAGAATGGATGAGCAAATAAAGCATCTTCAAAGCAGCAATGGAAAACTCGACGGACAAATTATTCTAATCAAACACAATTTAATTTTTGCTATGATTGATGGAAAAATCTGTAACGCGTGTGAGCGAAAAAACTCTTTCATAAAATTTTCTAGAAAGTAGCGTAGTACAAAAAGGGTCTATGTACAGCACTTAGACTAGCTGCCTACGTTGAAATAAAGAAAGTTTCGATTTTAATATATAAATCCAATCGTAACTGTTATTGTAAGACATAAGTATTTTTTATATTTCAATTTTAACTGTTAAAAAAATACTTATATTATTTTACAGCGATATAAAACTCTTTGCCAGAATTTTACATATTTCGTCTATTATAAGAATTAAAAATGAGCTTTATTTTTTTCCTCAAAAAATAAAACTCATAATTCGAGTTTTATATTTTCCTCGTCTTATAACAGTTGAAAATGAGTTTTATTTTTTTCCTTAAGAAATAAAACTCATTCATAATCAGAGTTTTTTATTTTCCTCAGGAAATAAAACTTATCAATGGACGTTTTCTATTTTTGTTGTCATATATTTGTTAGAAGAACGATTTGTCAATTTTTTTAAACAATTTTTCATAGCAACCGTACGAAGCAGTTGCCCGATTGGTCCTATTTTTGAACTTAAATTTAAATTTTTTTTAAAACGGCCGATTACACTGAAAAACCAAAGCTATATATAGCAACACCAAGAAGGGGCTGCCGATTCCAATTTTCCTTTCTCTAATAACCTTACTCGGACAGGTTTATTTCTTGAGGAAAAAATAAAACTCATTTTTAACTGTTAAAAGCTGAGAAAAATGAAAAACTCGAATTATGAGTTTTATTTTTGAGAGAAAAAATAAAACTCATTTTTAAATGTTAAACCGAGAGAGAAATATAAAACTTAAGATAAGACTGTTATTTACTCAGAAGAAAATAAAATTCTCTTTTTAACTATTTCATTAGAAGATAAAATATTAAATATTAATAACAAAGTGTTAAAACCAGACTTTTAAAATATTTCATATAACTCTTTCGGGCCCTGGTTAAAAAGGAAAATAATCAAAATAGAAAACTTGGAGTTTGGTTTATCAGTATTACACGGCTGGATACGCTACTTCGAATGCCTTCTCCATTTGTCATATAAGCTACCAATTAAGAAATGGCAAGCTAGAAGAGATGATGGTAAAAAAAATAGTTGCAGAAACAAAGCAACAAATTCAAAAAGATTTTAGAGAAAGGTTAGGCTTAATTGTAGATAAACCAAAGCCGGGGTTCGGAAATATGAATGATGGTAATTCTGCTAGACGTTTTTTTAATAATCCTGAAGTCTCAGCTGAAATAACAAAACTTGATAAAGAATTAATAAAGAAAATGCATATGATATTGATAGTTGTTTCATGCGGTCATGAAGTTCACGTTGGGTAATTTCGAGAGTATACACTTAATACAGCCAGATAATTTGTAGAGAAGTACCCATGGTATTATATGCCACCCACACTACATAAATATTTCATTCACTGGCCGGAAATAATATCAAGTGCATTACTGCGAATAGGGCAGTTAACAGAAGAAGCACAAGAAGCGCGGAATAAGGATTTTAAAAAATACAGGGAGCATCATTCCAGAAAAGGTATCCGTGAAAAATCAAATACCGACATATTCAATTTCCTACTATTATCATCAGATCCTGTTATAACTAGCAAAAGAAAATTACCAAAGAAGAAACTTCAATGCCTCCCTAAAGAAGCTATAGAACTGTTATTAACTCCATCCTTACAAATATTAAGCCAAGGCGGCCGTGACGATGATGATGATGATATGATATTTTAAGTCCTTCTTCATATGTAGATTATCACGATTTTATGAAAAGAAATGGTTTCAGAAAGTGTTTTTGTGTTTTATTATCATTCCACACTAAAATACCAGCCTTGGAACTTTATTCTAATACCCTAGACACACAGCACGCGCTAATGAATCATTTGTACTAACTATTCATTAAAATGTCGTGTGTCAAATGGTATACGTCATTATAGCTCGAAAATCAGATGATAATGAAGTACACTAATGAAGTGTTTTCCTCCTTCATTATAGCTATAATGACGAAAATGTGCTAGATTTGGCATATGTATAATGTAAATCTGGAGCTCCACTGTGCATCTGCCGATTTGAAAAATAAGAAGAAGAAATGTAAAGAAATGCAAATAACAAATTATATATTGTCAATATTCCTTTTAATATAAAGTTTTTCTCATTTGTAAATTGTTAAATTGAAAATAAAATAAATAAAAACAAAATTTATCGCGTTAATTCGATTTATATCGCTTCTTTAATGACATAACCCAAGTAGCACAGCTTGACACAATTAGGGCTCGGAAGTGTTACGGTGACTTCGGGTCGTGTCAATATTTAATCCCATGTTACAAAACAGTTATCATTGGAATTACAGTTTTGTAATGAAAATGGGGAATTATTAGTACACGTTGCCGAAAGTAAAACCGTGCCAATCATTTGCACCTAAAATGTTACAATATTAACACACAAAATCGTATATGCTCCTAATTTGTTGTATAATCTGTAATGTAACCGGAATTACACAGATTAATTTCGGTACCATAAAGACTAAAAGTTTTGCATTTTGCTTTCCTTCAGCATCTTTCTCATATGTAGCAAAAATGCGCAAAAAAATGTATATTATTGGCGCAATATTGGTACTTAAATGAACCTCTGTTCTTCGTATGATAGAAAGAAAGAAATGACTCTCTTTTTTATAATATCGAATTAAATGCGATAATGAATTATATATATGCTTTGTTTTCATATTTGGTAACGCAATTTTTAAACGAAGGGCATTTTGCTGTAGGATTTGTATATGATACTTCGAAAAAATACAATGCGCCAGGCTTTGAATGCATTTATTAAAGAATAATTGACATATTTATTAATATTTCTAAAAAACTTCATGAAGAAAATTATACCCTTTCGGAGCAAAAATATTGTTTTGACATATTTTAAATCATGTACTTCCTAATTTCACTATTCATAAATATATATAAAGGAAATTTCTAGCCATATATTAGTAAATTAAAATGATTTATTTTCGGAGTCCATTTCGGAAAATGGCATATGTCATTGAGTTTCAATAATTGTTCGAGTTTCTTAAATTTTTCATATATGTTTGATTATTCGTGTCGAAATTATTACTGTAACTGATAAGAAACTTCTTTGATTAAGAAACAAATGATGTTTTTATTAACATTGAAAAATGTTACAAAAATGATCAATAGTACAAAAATGGTAAATTTAAAACATGTATCACTGAAATGTTTTATAAAAATTCCTTTATATCAACAAAATTGAAACTGAAATATTTTAATCTTAACATAATTTAAAGCTACAAAAGGTGTCTTAAATATAGCAATAAATGTTACAAATAAACACTGAAACCTTTTAGGATCAAAAGCGTTTCAATATTGAATTATTAAATACCAAAGTCACAAGTCACTGTCATATTTTACTTTTTGGTACAAACGCATTGCAATTTGTGTTATTAGTATTTGTCATTGATTAGTATTCCTTTTTCCAAAAGATCTCTCATTTCTTTTATGAGCGATGATAAATAGTTTTGTAAGTTGGGTTTTGTTTGACCGCAATATATAGCAATAACCATTGGTTACATGTCAGGAAACTCATGGATCATACAAAAAATTGGCCAGAACTCAAACTTCGAGCTCTTATGTATTGGCAAACCATCAGTATTAATGTTGAGCGAAATATTAATGGGTTCTTGCAGATAAGAGAAAATGTTTCTTAAACAGTTCCTAAGACCAAAACTCACCGTTTCCAATTGGAATTACATCCACTGTTCGCGGGCTTTCGGCAAGTATGTTAAGCCAAATCTTGATAGATCTGATAACAGATCATTTATAGCACTATGGCTAATTCTGAAACGCAATGCCCAGTCTCTTAATGTGTTCAGCAATGAAATCTTATCATCCAAAGCAATATCATCATTTATCTCGTTTTCTTCATCACTTAAAAGGCCATCATTGGTAAAATCCATATGAAATACATTTGAATTCCTTGGGTCATTATTTCGTTCTTGTTTATTAAATTCAGTTGATGTAGAATTTTCTAAGCAAATCGGTTTAGTTTGCCCAGTTATGAAGTGAAACTTGTTTGCTGATATTGTGGGGTTTTCTTTTACCAATGATGATGTAATCAGGTTTTCATAATTAGTCTGACGTGTAAAATTTATATGCTTTTGAAGGAAAAACTGCCGCTTGACTTTTCTGTAGAAAGACATAGTATACTTATAGGTTAATAGAATTACTAATAATATTTCTGCGCGACATTTTAACACCACTGAGAAGTTTGACACTTACAAACATGAATATCATTGAATCTTTTTAGATTAATTTAAGCATCAGAAAATGAATGTAAGCCAAATTATGTGACAATTTTCAAGCAATTCACTGAAAAGTAACTTTTAAGGGACATTTTTGGTAAGAAAGCTTAAAATGCTGTGGAATGGATTCGTTACATGATATTGACACAATCTCATAACAATTTCGGCACATATAAATCTTGTTTCAAAATCCACGCACATGTGGCACATTTTTGAAGTTATGAGAAAGTAATAATTCTAAACTGATTTGCAACGGATCATTGGGACAATTAAATAACTGTTTTAAATCAAAGATTACTTTTAGACACATTTATGGGAAATATTTAAAAAAATGTTCCAGATAACTAAGTTTGGTACAGATATGAAGTACGTACATAACAGTTACATAATGTGTCAATATCATCGCAGAATGCTGCTTGGAAAGTTTATCAAAACCAGTTTGACAGTGCAACTTAATTAAAGAATTAAGAGTGCTGTGTGTCTAGGGCATAAGCGTCTATGATTTGATGCCAATTTTTAGGGAATTTTGCCCCACTGTGGGACAACGGTCCAAACGAATTGATAGATTGATTCTGGTGGTTCAATCTTTCGGACAAGGGCACAAGCATTCAGTTATCTTATAAAAACTTGACATTTTTTATGTACTACTGGTGGCTTTGGTGCTTCCAAAGAGTTATATTGATTCAGGTGTCTTGGCTAGTTTTGGTCGGTTAAGATATTTATGAGCGTTGGCAATCAAACATTTTGTTCGTAGATATTTACTTAAACATTTTTTTTCGAATTTTTATACACTATTGGTGGCTGAAAACAATCCGATGGATTGATTCGAGTGCCGCTAAAATTGATTCTACAATTTTTCTTCCGAATTTTTACGGCAGGACTATACAAATAAAATCCATTCGCTTTCATCTGAGATATGTAGATAGGGTTGCTTTGCTTGCACTTTCGTATTAATTCAAGTAGTGTTGATTAATTTAACTTCACGTTTACTTTTAATTTGTAGGAGAAGGATAAACTTGCTATATTAGTTAGCGATGGAGGTAGAAATAGTAACGAAATTGTAAAGCAGTAGACTGATAAGACCATTGACAAACTTTTTCAGAAGAAAGCAAGATCAGTTAAGATTCCATCAGAAGAAATAGTCACTAACATATCATGCACTCCTACTCCCATTCCTTTGAATGTGTCTCATGGTTCAAGAACTTACTCTCAGTCAATTACTTCACCCATGACTGAATAGTTCTTCTTATGGGTATATGTAGGTGTGTTCATCCATAGCAGCTTGGAGGATTTACACGTGCATGTACCAAAATAATTACTACCAGACGAATATGGAGGACAACTTGAGCCTCTACCAAAAATAAATAGTAATAAAAACAAAAATATTAAATTTTTTTCCTAAATTTCGTTGGGTATTGTAGGCGATTTGGTAAGAAGAATCATCTCACAGAGAGACTGGTTTGTGGATGACATTAACTATAAAACAGAAGAATCAAAGACGACCGGAATACTTAAAAATGCTAATTTTTTGTTTGAAGCGGATTTAGGAAGTTAGAATTAGACCACTTTTTTTCTTTTATTAATTTTGCACCACTAATACAACCAGCAATGCAAGAGTTAAAAATCCGGTCTTGTTGATATATTTATGATTACTAATTTATTTAATTTCAATCGCATGTTGCAGAATTTTCTGTATTATGTCTAACACTTTCGACTGATGAACATTTACTTTCTCAAGTTGAGTGATTTCGCATTCGATATTAAGCTAATAAATAAATAGTTCAGTGGTGATTTTTTTTTTAATATAAAATTGTATTTAGAAAATACTTCTCGGTAGTGATAAAAAAACAATATTTCTGTAGGCAGCCACTGATAATAATAATTTTGTAATTTTTATTCTACTTTCAATTTTATAGAAAGTGTGTTAATCGAAATTGTAATAGAAAAATTGTGAAATGAGTCAACAATAAGTCAGAATATTAAAAAAGGTGATAACAGTACAATATTTTCTTATGAGAACAAATTTAGACCGAGCAGAAATATCACAGTGGGAAAAATATGATTGAAAAGTACTTTTCAATCGCTTCTATGGAAGAATAAAGCCGTTCGACTGTGCTGCAATTTCACATGTTCACAGAAGTATGTTATAACTGTCTTTAAAGAACTTTGTGAGAAATAGATTAGAAGCTCTGCAGTGTCGGCCACAAGCATTTACCAGTGTTGCTTTCAATTACAGAAAATTAAATGGACTGCTCGGTGCAAAATTCGGAAAATGAGGCGGGGCGTTAAGATTTTTGAATAAATCGCAAATTGATTAATGGAATAAGGCAACAAAATAACGTTTTTTAATTTTTAAATTTGTCCCCCTCTTTTTATTGAAAATGATTTAAAAATGAAAATTCAATGATTTTTTTTTTGTTTATTTAATGAGTAAAATGTAGGTAAAACAATTCTTTGCCTCAAATTGTCGTAGATATAAGTAGAGTTTTAAAAATCGGAAAACGTTGTTTTCTTCTTATTAACTTCAAACAGTTTATATTAAAAATTCATTTAATTTAGTTCAAATTTGTGGCAGCCCCGTTCCGCAAACCAGAGAAATTAAAAAAAATCATTGAATTTTCATTTTTAAATCATTTTCAATAAAAATTGGGGGACAAATTTAAAAATTAAAAAAACGTTGTTTTGTTGCCTTAGGTATTTAAATAAATATTCCATTAATCAATTTGCGATTTATTCAAACATCTTGCGCATAGTGCACCGAGCTGTCCTATTTATGACAGCGACCCAGCCTTAAGTACCAATGTTTTAAGATCGATGTTGGTACTCAATATCGACAAATTTGAGGTTATGACTTTCCATACGAATCACAAACAAATCACTTATGTTTATGAATTCTCGAATTCCTCGATTCGCCGTGTTAGTTCTGTTTGTGACTTGGGTGTCAAATGTGACCAAAGATTGAATTTCGTCTCCCATATAAACTTCATGGTATCAAAGAGTAGTTCTATGTTGGGCTTTATAAAACGTTGGTCCCGAGAGTTCTCGAATCCCACCAAAACACTGCGTTTGTACACTTGCTTTGTGAGACCCCTTCTTGAATACGCTAGCCAGGTCTGGTCTCAATTTTCCGGTACACACATTGACCGTATCGAATCTGTTCAGCGGAACTTCCTACGATTTGCTCTTAGGCATCTACCCTGAAATGATTCTTTAAATCTTCTACCCAATGAGAATCGCTTGAGGCTTTTAAATATGCACCCGCTAGAGAAACGTCGTATGGTTGCAGATATAACGTTTGTGCATAAACTCTTAAACGGGAATATTGATTCTCCATTTCTACTTAACAAAATCTCTTTTCGTGATAGTAGGAACAATTTAAGAAGGCTACCTTTGCTGCATGTTAACTCCTCAAGGTCTAACTTTAGCATGTATGAACCTGTTAATCGCATGTGTATTACTGTTAATAATATGGCTGAGTAGTTTGTTCTTGACGTTTCTAAGCATGTTTTAAAAAAGCGTTTATATAATATTTAATCCTTTGTTTAATGTTTTTTGTCATTGCATGTAATTTTATCCGGTGTTCGGTTTATGTTTATTTTAACATACTAATACTAACACCGACTAAATGATGAATCGCATGTATTGTGTATGCAGCGAGCTTGTGTTAAGCTGGTTCTGATAGTCATTTAATAAAATGATGATAATGTCAATGTGTATTTCTGATTAGTGGTAGTATACCGATAAGATAGTGTAATACTGCATTTGAAGTAGAATTATGCTTTTGTAATACTTTTTCTTGTTCTTATGGCAAAATGCGTTACTTTCAACTTAAAAGATACTTTTTGCATAATATTTTGTCAAATCACTGGAACAAACAGAGAAAAGTCAACGAAAGGTAGGAACAGCTTTGAATTAATCAAATCAGCTGCAGCGATAATTCGGGAGGGAGTAAGAACACAGGTTTAGGTTTGATACTTCATCGTAATCTCCGAGCAATGATTTTTTAAAAGACGTAAATAGCTGCATTCCAGATTGTCTTGATATCCTCCTGAAAAATTTTATTATGTACAAAATGTAGAAAATGTGTGATTCAACCACTGGAATAGAGATGATCTGCTATAGGCCATACCATTCTATCGGCGACTAGACCACGGTCTTTTTATCGCCACTTACAATTAACCTCGCAATATTCTTGTACTTACCGGAAATTTAGGTCCAAAGATTTATTGACTCTACTGTCAAATTTTTGGACTTTTGGATATCCAACCAGAGTTAGAAAGCACACTAGCTGCCGGAATCTGTAACACAGAGAGTTGGGAAGTTCGGGAGATGAGAATTTTCGTTTTCCCCGATTAAAACTCTCTAACTTTCCATTCGTGATTCTCTAACATACTTGGCGAGTTAGGAAAAACGTGAGAAGTGTCGCAATATTAAAGGACGGCTAACTCTGTGTGGGAGGGTCGTAAAGTATTGGGGTTTTTTCCATCGGGTCTAGAGTACAATTTTATATATATGAAAAATTTTTGTGGGAGGGGCTTTCGAGGATGGGGGGTCGTACCATCGCTCATTGGCGGTTATCCAAAATAAGTCATGTTTGGTATCAAATTTGAGAGTGAGAAGCGGGTAATAGAGTGGTGTACTTTTTCTTTGATCATTTTAATTTCATAACTGAATTTTTACAGCTGAAAGACGGATTTTTTGCACTTGCGTCATATACACCCCAGTTCCTATATTTTGCATATATTTCTTCCGTTCTTTGTTTCACATTCATTAGCACACTGTTGCGAACATTTGTCTCCTGAAAAATGAATTTCCACGACTTACCAGTTCTTCATAATGATGAGTTGAAAATTTTATTATTTCTCTGTAAGTATTGCAAGGATTTCCATAATTTGTTTTTGTAAACATAGCCAGGATATTAAGTGAATTCATAATTCATTTTGAAAGTCCTAGGTACCTAGGTATATTCACAAAACACAACAAAAGCAGACAGTACTGTCAGTTGAGAAAAATTCTTCTTACTTCTCCACAACTAACAGAGCCGAGAGTTTTGTCGAGTGGAATAGGGAGTTTGGTAATTCTCAATACAAATTCCCCGAGTTACAGAATTCCGAGTGGAGATGAGAGTTCTTTTGACACTTAACTGGATAGTTAAGTGTCAAAAGAACTCTCACCTCCACAACTCTACAACTCTCCGAGTTAGGGAATCTGGCCCCTGATGGGCCTTGCAAATTTTGCAACTCACAATACGAACTTTGACAACTTCTGTATGATAGCAGTTAATTGTGCTGTTGGCTTGATAATCTAAATTATTTTGTAATAATTTACTACAGCAGGAATAACTTCTCCCGTTAATTATGTTTCCCAAATTTTTTTTTCAAACAATTTCCCCTACAGTTTCTCCGTAAGAGCAATAGTGGCACCAAATAATAACAAAAATTAGCTGTCAAAACTGACAAAGTTCCAGCAGAGTAGAAGTAGACCTACTCAAGTTCAACTTTAACCTGGCTGGCCTCACCAACTTTGCCATTGGGAGCTTGATAGCCTGATCTCATATATTCTACAGAACTGTTAAAGCTTGTGAGCTTGGAAAAGCCAGTACTGTGTTTCTCAATATTGAGGGATGGCTAACTCTGTGTAGCAGTGTCGCAGAACATTGGAGTTTTACCTACGGATTTAGGGTCTAGAGTACAAAAATATAGATGAATACCTTCTGCGGAGGGGATTTTTGGGATGGGCGGTCGGGCCACCCTTTATTATGATTGTCCAAAATACATCATGTTTGGTATCAAATTAAAGAGGGAGGACGAGTAAGCGAGTGAAGTAGTTTGTTTTTGATTAACTGACTTTTTACAGTCGAAAGACGAATTTCTTTTGCACTTGGGTCATATAAACCCCAGTTCCAATATTTTACATATATTTCTTCCGTTCTTGTTTCATATACATTAGTTGTGATAAGTTGTGTTGTAAACATTGTTGTCATGGAAAGTGAATTTCCACGACTTACCAGTTCTTCATAATATGACTTGAAAATATACATCCATTGTTGTACCAAAAGACGGACACTTTGTTATCTTATTTAAAAAGGACTAGTTCACTTCTTTTACAGTTATCTCTAAAATCATTTATCGGATTTAAAAACTAATTACATCTAATTAACGGACAAAATGTAGATGCGATTTCATCCTACATACAAGCTTTAGCGTGCATATTTAGCAATAATAATTTAATAATTTTTTATAGTATCTTGTCTGTACTGGAAGACGATCAAATTGACTATTTTCGCCTGATTTAAAATTTTTACCTGGTAGCTTGAAACACCAAAATCCTTATTTCTCTGTAAGTATTCTAAGGAATTCCATAATTTGTTTTTGAAAATATATCCAGGATATGCGATGAATCCATAATTGAATTTAAAAATTCCTAGGCACCTTTACAAAATACAACAAAAGCAGACAAAACTGTTAGTTGAGAAATATTCTTTTTACTTCTTCAAACCTAAAACAGCTGAGAGTTTTGTCGAGTGGAGTAGACAGTTTGGTAATTCTCAATACAAAAGAACTCTCATCTCCACAACTCCACGACTCTCCGTGTTAGTGAGTCCGGCCCTAGGAGCATTTTGCCAATTTGTATTCGATAATGCAAAATTTAATATTAGTACACTGGATGGCCTGAATACATTCCATATTATGGGCGGCGTTGAGTGCTTGACGTCAGCTACTGAGCTTGTTCCAGCCCAGCCAATTGCAGAAATCACGACAACAACGGGAGACCAAAGTATCGAAAAACGATGTATTCTGTCAATGGAAACATTTGAAAACCTCTATGGAAGAGGATTGAAAAATATTGTGATTGAAGTCCCACCATGCTTGGAATTGTTCGGAAAAAATATGCAAATGCTGTCAAGTCTGATGTACTTTGGATGTGCCGAAAGTTCTTCGAAATTACTGACATCCCTGGTTGTCCCTCCAGCCAGCTTATGGAGGTTTTAACTGCCACACAAAATTTTAGTAAACTGAAGTCTCCTTGTTTACCTTTCGTGAATTCACCACCGATTCATTACGCCACTATTTTCAGCGTGTTATGCAAGGATTTCAAGGAAACTCGAAAACACGTTCTGACCCACCATATAACGCCTCTCCATTCTCCCTCCCACTCCCTATCACTCTATCTCTCTCTTTCTCTCTCTCTATCTCCCTTTATAGTTTCAGGAAATAAATTTTAAAATATATATTTCACTGATTTTACAAAAAAGGAAAATCGAGGTTACAAATATAAATATTTTGTGGTATAAAGGCAACAGAATTCAACACATTTCCTCACTTTACTGTTTTAGATTATGCCGAAAGTTAATGTTGAATATAATGCATTTTTCCATAAGAACAAATTCTAAACGAAGTACAAAATCGTGCAAAGAATTTAATATCACGGCCTGGAACATAAAGACGGAACTAATTGGGCACATTGTTTAACACTGTAAGGTGTCGTATCAAGAACTGTTTAATAAGACGAATTCGAGACGATTTCATTGGAACGAGCGTTAATTTTAATTAATTTTTCTATGTGTTTTTGTAATCCAGTTGAGACCAATGTATGCTTTATATGTATCTATATATAAAAAAATACCAATAAAACTGGAGCTTTACTTGCTATTGGATGGAGATCTGAAAGTTCATCATACATAGAAACCATACAATCTACACTAGAAAAAACATACATACATACATACATACAAACATTCGAAGGTTTTTTACAATGGCGAACATTCGTCCTTTAAACCCAGCTTTGGCGAAAAAAGCGAAAGAAGAACTCAACGAAGATCCCAATAATGTTGAAAGGGATATTGAATATTTGAACAATTGGATTCTCACACAGCCTCATTTGAAAGTTCGGACAACAGATCAATTTTTATTGGCATTTTTGCGAGGCTGTAAACACAGCATGGAGAGGACGAAAGAAAAATTTGATAAATTCTACTCACTGAGGGCCTCGATTCCGGAATTATTCAAAGACAGAGATGTTGATAATCCAAAAGTCAAAGAAATCATCAAACTTGGGTAATATACTATAATAAAGTATTAAACTATATGTATAACAGTACTAATGTTTTTATATTTTTCTTATACCTAGAACTATTCTTAGACTACGTCAAACAAACGGTGAGGATGGACCTCGTATAACAATAATTCGTCCGGGAACATGTGATGCAAACAAATATCACTATCAAGACGTAATGAAAATTGGATCAATGATAACAGAAATCGGTTCAATAGAGGACGACAATATTACGATTGCTGGACAGATCGATATCGTAGATTTAGCCAATGTTACAGCTCAGCATTTGTTTCAGTTTGAACCATTGTTTATCAAGAAAGCTGTAATTTTTATGGAGAAAGCCACAGCAATTCGACTAAAAGGAATCCATTTCATTAATACTCTGCCTGGCTTTGAGCTACTTTTCAATACTGCCCGAAATTTTATGAGTGAGAAGAATAAGCAACGAGTAAATTTCGTTTCTAATTGAATCAAAGTTTGAAATAAAAAGGTTTTCACTTTTAGATTTTTGCCCATGGAAGCAATATGGAATCGCTTTATCAGCATATTCCACAAAAACTCCTTCCTGTAGAGTATGGTGGAACAAACGGTACCATTGCAGATATCGTTGACTATTGGGATAAAAAGATCTGCGAATATCGAGACTTTTTCAAAGAGGACAATAAATTTGGATCGAATGAAAAGCTTCGTATTGGAGAAACTTTTAAGCCAGAAAGTGTTTTTGGTATAGATGGTTCCTTTAGAAGATTAAATGTTGATTAAATTAAATCTTTTAAGCTTCAATTTTTCATTCTGTTTTCTGTAAATAAAATTACACAGTTTTTTGAAGATTTTTTGGTTCAAGCATTTCATGATATTATGTACGTCTTCAAAGCAATTAAAATATTTGGTCATTCCTTAAGTAATGTGAGTAATTTTCTATTTTTTAAAAAGGATAAAATATAAAATAATACCCAATATTAGCCCGCACGTGTGGTCGATTAAAATTAACCTGAAACTGAAATATGTATCGATTGCAAGACTTGTATTTTTTAAAATATTTCTTAATGGCTTCTTGACCACTGCTTACAAAATGTGTATTTTTTGACACGGTTTTCTTTTTTAATTTTACTACAGAAAAAAAAATTGTTTTTATTACCATGTCCGGGTAGCAAAAAAGTGTTGAAAAAGTTCTTCGCGAGGCCAGAACAGAAGCCTTTCAGTTCCATTGATAAAGGATAGGAAGTCGGGAAAAAATTCAACGGTAAACACTAACACATATGATCAATATCGAGCTTTTAAATTCATTATTTGTGTATGTAAAAGTAGGACATGAGGCGCTACTAAACATGAAAAGCCAGCACATTCAGGGGAGAATCATCAATTTTTCACCACTTTTATGCTATAGCCTATGTGGGATGTATTCGGTATACTTCTAAACTAGTGCTGCCAATCTTCCTCAATTGTGGAAGATCTTCCACAAGTTTTCAAATATTTCAATTCTTCCACCTCTTCCACCCAAAGATCACAATCTTCCACAATTTTTGTCTTTAATTTATTACATATCTTTGTGGATTGACTATATTCTTTTCTGATCTTTTTTGTTGGCATAACTATGCTGGCAATAATGAAAGATCTCTGTATGGGGGAATTCATTCACTACATTCTTCGATTCCATAAACGTTTCTGTTAATTACAAAGACTCAAATGTGCGTCTACCATTTTCAAACATGTTTTTGGGATTAGAGTTTGAGGAACATATTTAAAAATACCCAGATGAATTAGATATCGGTAAAATAAAACAGAATCTTCTTCAGTATACTACATTAGACTATGAGTGACGAGTTAAAGGGACGATTTGATTTTGCGAATTTTGGCAGCTGCGTGTGCTAGAGTACATAGATCCTAAAAAAAATTCAAAAGGATGAACTTCTTATTATTCTTCCCCTTTTGATGCCCATTTAATGAAGCCTCTTCAAACAGATTGAACGATCAATGGAGGTCTTTTTCAAAAGAATATTTTAAAGGGAATTTATTAAAAGGCTGGTAAAGTTGGCTAAAGAAATTAACATATTCGAAGAATGCATATTTAAAAAACTCAGCGAATATATGTGTATTTTGGAATTTTCACCTCATAGTTTAGTGCTACTGCTGAAAGGATATATTCATCTTTAAACGAAATAGAAAAACAATAATAAAAATCATATGGATATAAAAACCGTAGAAATTAAATTTTTATTTATTTTCTTCATCTGAATATTCGTCGAGTTGATTTTTCAAAATTAAAAGAGAAAATTCGTAAATTACAGATCGTAAAAGTTACCTGTATTTATTATAATTAAACAAATGCAAGCACAGTTGCCAAAATTTATAATTATTTTTGCGAGGTCCTCATACTTAATTTCCGTTCCAAAACCATCAAATATTTTAAAGGATTTTGTGCAATCACCATCACACGATGCTAAAACTTATAATTTATTCACATTTTAATGTATGCACGTTAAAGAAGAGTTTTTAGTTTTATGCTCATGCCTATGAATATATATTGTTACGCGCCACAAAGTGATACAAGCGACATCTATTGGAAATGGAAACAACTTTAGGTTAGTGACATCCTAGTAAACTGGGTTTGGAGAATGGAATATTCAGGAAGGTTCTAGGATAATTCGTAGAGTATAAATACGGCGCTGCTCACATCCAGGAGGCGAGTATTATTTCAGACAGCGAAGTGAACGAAGTAAACTATTTGGATTGCGATAATTACAAGTACAGTACTAGCGATAAATAAAGAGTTGATTTGATAATTATTTGTGAATTTGTGAGAGTAAACAGTAAAGTTAAATAAAGAAAGAACTTTTGAATTATAACTGAAATATTGTGTTTTAAATAACGAACTAAGGCCACGCTCGTAACAACTGGTGTCAGAAGTAAAATAAAATCGCGAAATAAAGTGGTGGCATTTGACTTTGAAATTCAAAGAGTGATTAATTTTGTGAAATCGCGCAAGAATGGGACGCAAACTAGAGGAGCTTCGCATACAGGAATTGAAAGTGGAGTTGGGGAAGCGGTCATTGCAAACGACAGGTCTAAAGAATGTTCTAGTCGAGCGACTTAGACAAGCGTTGATAGAGGAAGAAAAGAATCCTGATACATACGTTTTCGAGGAAGAACCAGAAACTGAAGAAGAGCCTGCGATGAACATAGAACAGCTTTTGGATACTTTAATGACCAGAATGGAGCTTTCAACCCTGCAAGTGAAGAATGCTCTTGAGGAACAAAAGAATTCTCTAGAAGCCCGTTTGGACGAACAAAAGAATGCTTTTGAGGAACAAAAGAATTTTCTAGAAGCGCGGTTGGATGAACAAAAGAATTCTCTAGAAGCCCGTTTGGACGAACAAAAGAATTCTATGGAATCCCGTTTAGATGAACAGAAGAAATCACTGGAAACGCGTTTGGATGAACAAAAGAGTTCTCTGGAGAATTGTCTAGAAAATCGCTTAGAGGAACAAAAGAATTTCCTGAAAAACTCGTTAGACGAACAAAATTCAAAAATTGAAGGAATCGAGCAAGAAGTGGCGGAAGTTCAACAAAAAGTCACCGAACAGCTTGACAACTTTAAATCAGATTTGGAGAAGATGAAACATCGACAACCACGGCACGAAGGAATTGAAATATCCAATGCAGGCAGAATGAAACCTCCAATATTTGATGGACAAAATTCGTGGCATATTTTCAACAGACAATTCGAGGCTGCTTCCGAAGTAAACGGATGGAATGATGCAGACAAAACTACAGCTCTGGTATTAGCACTTCGAGGTTCTGCATCAGAGCTTTTACAAACTATACCGATAGAAAGGCAACGTGATTATACTTCATTAGTACAGGCGATAGAATTACGTTACGGAGATGAGCACATGCAGCAAGTATATCGCCTACAGTTGCGCAACAGGATTCAAAAACATGGCGAATCACTACAACAACTGCAGGCAGATGTAGAAAGATTATCGCATCTGTCATACTCCAGCGTGAATGCGGATTTTCTCAATGAAGTGGCGACGGAGGCATTTGTGAACGCCATTGCAGATCAAAATTTACAACAAGCGTTGAGGCTAGCAGGAAAGAAATCAACAGCAGAAGCACTAGCCTATGCACTAGCGTATGAATCTGCCAGGCAAGCTTCTCGAAGTGCAGTACGAGTGAGAGAAATTTCGGTGGAGGAATGTACTTGTAATAGAATGCAGCCATCACAGAGCAATTCTTCACGTGGTATTCTGCGATGCTGGAATTGTAATAGACCAGGACACCACCAAAGGGACTGCAGAAAACGCCGTCGAACAGAATCACCAGAAGAGGAGGACAGAACAGAATGCCAAAGATGTCGAGCCAGGGAGCAAGCTATTCGGGGAGCGCCTAGACATCAAACAGCGACTAGTCGCATCAGCTCCCCTGTTCAGCAGTCGGAAAACATGTAAAAACCAACTTCGGGGGGCAGAAGTTGGTTGGTAGAGTCGACAGCCCCGAAGTCATCATTCAGATAGCCCAGTTGCAGAGAAATAATAGCAGTCTTGTTATATATGGAAGTGTAGGGAAAAATGACTGCGTTGTCACTATCGACACTGGAACTTCGAGATCAATTATTAGAGCGGATCTTGTCAAGAACAAATGGCTTCACAATACCACTAAATATTTACTAAGAACAGCAACTGGAGCCGCAGCACAAGTTTTTGGAGAAATAACTTTGGATATTCAACTAGGTGAACTACTATTTCCTCACAATTTCCTAGTTTCAGACATAATGGATGAATGCATCCTTGGAGTAGACTTTATGACCACATATAAAATTAATTTAGATGTCGGAGAACGAATACTCAAATATGGCAACATAGAAATTCCTATGAGACTAGGAGGAGGAACAGATTATCCTGCAAAATTAAGGACGATGGTCTGTGAGAATATGACTCTCTCTGCATTCTCGGAGACGCTAGTATGGACAAAGCTTACTGATGACATCGGGACCTGCCGATTCTATCTGGTGGAGCCTAACCCTACAAAAGTAACATCGAACATCATCGTTGGTAAGACTTTAGTGAAGGCAGAAGGCGCAAGATTAATTCCAGTCAGAGTGCTCAACACATCCGAAAATGAGGTACAACTAAAAGAAGGTGCTATAATTGGAAATTGTGAGCCTGTTTATCAGATTGTTAATTTGGAAAATGGTAGTAATATTAAGGAGGCAATACGTATACCAGCTACTACTCAACAGGTTCAGAAACTTCTTTCATCTAGTGCCTTAAGTGAACAGCAATACAACGATGCCAAAGATATGATCGATGAATTTTCGGAATTATTTGCAATGAATGATGATGATTTCGGCAAAACAAATCTTGTCCAGCATCGGATCAATACAGGAGATTCTAGGCCCATTCGGCAACAACCACGAAGACTACCATTAGCCAAACAACCAGAAGTTGCAGATATGATAAACTCCATGAAATAACAAGGCATAATTGAGGAATCTAACAGCCCTTGGACATCGCCAGTTGTTTTGGTCAGGAAAAAGGATGGCAACACACGATTCTGTGTGGACTACCGCCAACTAAATAATGTAACAAGAAAGGATAGCTATCCGTTACCAAGGATTGATGACACATTGGACACCCTTTCCGGAGCGCAATGGTTTTCCACATTGGATTTGAAGAGCGGTTACTGGCAAGTGGAAATACATCCCGAAGACCGAGACAAAACTGCTTTCTCAGTTGGAAGTGGCTTATGGCAATTCAAAGTTATGCCATTTGGATTATGTAATGCTCCAGCCACATTCGAACGACTCATGGAATGTGTTTTACGAGGATTAACCTGGAAAACATGTCTTGTCTACTTAGATGACATAATTGTGATCGGAAGGACATTCGAGGAACATAAAAACAACTTACGGGACGTACTTCAAAGACTGAGAGATGCGAAACTGAAGCTCAGCACGAACAAATGTGCTCTATTCAAGAATGAAGTAAAATATTTGGGGCATATAGTTTCATCACAAGGAGTAAGAACTGATCCAGAGAAGATAAGAGCTGTGAAAAATTGGCCTGTTCCAAAGGACAAACATCAATTAAGGAGTTTTCTTGGATTGGCTACCTACTACAGGCGATTCGTAAAAGGTTTTGCAGATATAGCAAGGAGCCTACATCAACTTACAGAAAAAGGAAAGCCGTTCATATGGTCAGATAAATGTAACGAGAGTTTTGCAAATTTGAAGCAACAGCTCTGTGGAACTCCAGTGCTTCACTATCCAAAGCTGGGAAAAACTTTTATATTGGACACGGATGCCAGCAATATAGGTATTGGTGCAGTACTTTCACAGGAGGAGGATGGTCAAGAGGTGCCAGTAGCTTATTTTAGCAAAGCACTCTCAAAATCAGAGAGAAATTATTGTGCTACAAGGAAAGAGCTACTTGCCATTGTAAACTCAACCAAGCATTTCCATAAATATCTCTACGGGCAGAAATTTATCCTCCGCACTGACCATGCAGCGCTTAAATGGCTTTTGCAGTTTAAGAACCCTGAGGGGCAAGTGGCGAGATGGATAGAGCGACTCCAAGCTTATGACTTTGAAATCCAACACCGAAGAGGACGTATCCATGGAAATGCAGACGCCCTTTCACGACGTCCATGCAAAGTTGAATGCAAACATTGCGTTCGGCTGGAAGAAAAAGAAACAAAGCAACAATACAGCTGATGACTGTGGAACCATCGACAGGTTGGAACAACGAGAGCTTGCGAACAGCACAACGGGAAGACCCAGACATATCACCTATTCTTGCTTGGAAAGAAGACATGGAAAGACCACAATGGCAAGATATCTCGGAGAGGAGTGAGAAACTGAAGAGCTACTGGGCTCAATGGAACTCTCTTCACGTTGAATGTGGTATATTAAAGCGCAAGTGGGAATCAACTAACGGCGAGTCATTCCGAATGCAGATAGTCGTGCCAGCATCCCAGGTCAAAGATGTTCTAGAAGAAATGCACAGTGGATCATCTGGAGGACATTTGGGGGTGAATAAAACAATTTCCAAAATACGTGAAAGGTTTTATTGGTTACATATGCGAGAGGATGTTGAGGAATGGTGCCGCAGATGCACTATCTGTGCTTCTTGCAAAGGACCACCACACAGAAGTAGAGGAGAAATGCATAAGTATAATGTAGGAGCCCCATTTGAAAGGATAGCCGTAGACATCGCTGGACCTTTTCCAGAAACAGATAACGGTAACCGTTATATATTAGTTGCTATTGACTATTTCAGTAAATGGCCTGAAGCTTATGCAATCCCTAATCAAGAGTCTACCACAGTAGCGGATCAAGTAGTAATGAATTGGGTTAGTAGATTTGGTGTTCCTCATGAACTTCATTCGGACCAAGGACGGAACTTCGAATCACGGACTTTCCAAGAGATGTGTAAAATTCTGGGAATAAGAAAAACCAGAACAACTCCTCTGCATCCACAATCTGATGGCATGGTAGAACGCTTCAACAGAACATTGGTCGAGCATCTAAAGAAAGTAGTCGACTATCACCAACGCGATTGGGATCGACATATTCCCATGTTCTTAATGGCCTATCGATCAGCTGTACACAACACGACCGGACAAACGCCAGCAAAAGTAATATTCGGAAAGGAGATGCGTTTACCTAGCGATCTCAAGTTTGGTACACCCAGAAGTGAACAAAAGTTACCAGACGATTATGTATCGGAACTTAGACAACGATTGGCTGATGTACACGAAGTCACGAGAGCAAAATTAGCAATAAATACCGATCGGATGAAGACCCGCTATGACTTACGTGCTAACTCAGCAGGATTTAATGAAGGTGACCTTGTTTGGCTGTACAACCCGAAACGACGTAAGGGACGTTCTCCCAAGTTACAACAACACTGGGAAGGACCGTATTCAGTAGTGACTAGAATAAATGACGTAGTATATAGGATTCAGCGGGGTACAAGAGGCAAACGGGTAAATTCGTTCATCTAGATCGTTTATGTCAATACTGCGAGCATCAAGACCGTGGATCACCTGTTGTTCGGGACGAACAATTTTAAGAAGGGGACAGTGTTACGCGCCACAAAGTGATACAAGCGACATCTATTGGAAATGGAAACAACTTTAGGTTAGTGACATCCTAGTAAACTGGGTTTGGAGAATGGAATATTCAGGAAGGTTCTAGGATAATTCGTAGAGTATAAATACGGCGCTGCTCACATCCAGGAGGCGAGTATTATTTCAGACAGCGAAGTGAACGAAGTAAACTATTTGGATTGCGATAATTACAAGTACAGTACTAGCGATAAATAAAGAGTTGATTTGATAATTATTTGTGAATTTGTGAGAGTAAACAGTAAAGTTAAATAAAGAAAGAACTTTTGAATTATAACTGAAATATTGTGTTTTAAATAACGAACTAAGGCCACGCTCGTAACAATATGTATTTTGTACAATAATATGTAGGTACTATATAAAGTACAACTTACGAATCTAACCACAATACACACTTGTTTGTTTTATAAAATTGAAAATATTTTTACAATTTTTTTGAACTATAAACATCAAATACAAAACTTACAAGAAAACATTATTTCTGGATTGAACGGTTTTTGGCAATGGGCCCTATTCTGTAATTTTTCATAAAATAATATTTTATGTTATTTTATGGCGAAAAAATCCCTTCTTCATAAAATGAAAATAAAATATTTTAAAAATTCGTATTCTGTCGTGGTTCCATAAAATTATTTTATGAATTCTTTTATGAACACGTAACATAAAATATTTAGTACATTCCGCTATGTTTTCTATTACTTTTTGAACAGCTGGTCAATTGACATTTGCGTGATACTCTATCAAATCACCCACTAAATATTCATTTATGAAGGCAGCTGCTTTCTTAATAGCTCTTGAGATACTTTGGGTATAAAAGTGCTAAAATATGACAACTCTTGATTGGAGTTTGATACGAACCATGTCCGTAGAAATGCAAAGCAGCAGAAAGACATCCATTCCGTTCACTTTTAGATTCCTAACCCAAAGTAAACAGAATGGTCGTCTTTCCGGTATGAGTCTCTAGTTCTTCTATAAGTATTTGAATTTGTTTTCTTAAAACGAAAATTTTTGGATATAAATTAGCATTATTCATAAGTTTGTAAAATTAGTTTACAAATCACAATATAAGAAGTTTATTAATTATCCATTTGAAGCATAAGATTGGGCAACTCACATGGATCGTACGAATCGCGAAGATATCGTATCCTATGATCTCTTCTGCATAAAATTAAAACCTAGGCAAATATTTATTAACTTTTTATATTTTACCATACCGCACCAGTGCAAATTTCTACAATTTCTGACAAAAATTGTACTTTTTATGTATGGCGGTGGACATTTTAGTTTTTAATTAAAACAATTTTCGCACAACAAATGCTAATTGACGCATGTCATTTTCATAAAATGTGTCAAAATACCTTTAAAATGTGGTGCTTAGGATATTTTGTGTTATGCTCAATAACAGGAAATATTTCATGTTATGATGCGTAAAATAAAATAAAATTTCTGGTACAGAATAGGATTTTAGGGATATATTTTATTTTAATGCATAACATAACATAAAATGATAAAATTTTACCGACAGAATAGGGCCCAATATCATGCAATATTTTTTCAATTACATGAAGCTTTTTTCTGTTCACCTTTATTTGGACAAATTCCACTCTTTATTCACATAAGAAAATGCGACTTGCCACTAATACCCCGTAGTTGCATCTGGTAGATTACTGTTTACGGTGCCTCTGGTTTGACTTGACTAACAAAACTGAGAGATTTGATGAGACATATCCGCTAAGACAGTACATTTTATTATAGTTGGAATGAAATTGAATTGAATTTGTATATAATTTCAATACAATTTTATTCTGCAACTTTGATAAAATGATTCGGAGTTTATGCGTCATCCAATCTAATAGAATAGTACTGAGTTTTAATATAACATTTACAAAATTAGTTAACTAATGCCCAAAAAAATTGAAATTAAATTAAAATTGTTTTCAAATTATTTTCAATTATTGTCCATAATTAGTTTTAAATTCGCTGTGTATTGAAAATAACGTACAATTTTATATTTATATTGAAAGTATATTTAAATATATTTCAAGATTTCGAACCATGTATGGATTGCCTAATTCGTATTATATTAGAAGAGGTTATATCTGCATCTGACTTTATAAATACCGGTGTACCTCAGGGCACTGTTATCTCTCCGTCTCTCATTAATGATTCACAGATTCCAGACGGAATGCCACATCTGTTAAACGAGATTGCATAACTAGATTATTGAATAACGTTCTTGATATTATCGTCGCTAGGGGCAAATCGAATCGAGTCGAATTCATTGCATCTAAAACCCAAAACTGTTTCATTTCTTTAAAACAAGATCATCATTTAAACACTCCAATTTCATTTCATGGAGCCATACTTTCAGATTCACCGTCATTATCCATTCTTGGCATTAATATTTCCTGTAAATTAAGCTGGACAGACCACATTTTCTCTGTTGCCATAAAATCATCGAAATGTATTGGATTTCTGAAAAGGTGTGAGAAATATTTCAGCCCGTCAAATCTAGCTCTGCTCTACAAGTCCTACATTAGACCTAGAATAGAATACAATTCATATGAAGCTGTAATAATTAACTTTCGAATCATCTTTTAATCATTCGGAAATAACTGTTTGAATTTATTGAGGTTTATATGCTTTTGCAGGAAACTTTTAACAGCCATCCAAGACGCATATCCAAATCTAATAAAGGCTTTCCACTTAATAAATGGATCAACGGCTTTTGAATTAATTTTCAAAATGTTTTATCAATTTTTGAGTCAAAAACTAAGAATAACGGTAAACATGTTTAATTTATGATGTTGACTTATAACTAAAATTAATAGTTCTTCTTATGGATATGTGTAGGTGTTCACCCATAGCAGCTTGGAGGATTTACACGCGCATATACGAAAATATCTACTACCAGAAGAATATGGAGGACAACTTGAGCCTCTACCAAAAATTAATAGTAGTAAAAACAAAAATATTAAACTTTTTTCCTAAATTTCTTTGGGTATTGTAGGCAATATGGTAAGAAAAGTCAGCTCACAGAGAGACTGGTTTGTGGATGACATTAACTATAAAACAGAAGAATCAAAGACGACCGGAATACTTAAAAATGCTAATTTTTTGTTTGAAGCGGATTTAGGAAGTTAGAATTAGACCACTTTTTTTCTTTTATTAATTTTGCACCACTAATACAACCAGCAATGCAAGAGTTAAAAATCCGGTCTTGTTGATATATTTATGATTACTAATTTATTTAATTTCAATCGCATGTTGCAGAATTTTCTGTATTATGTCTAACACTTTCGACTGATGAACATTTACTTTCTCAAGTTGAGTGATTTCGCATTCGATATTAAGCTAATAAATGAATAGTTCAGTGGTGATTTTTTTTTTTAATATAAAATTGTATTTAGAAAGTACTTCTCGGTAGTGATTAAAAAAAACAATATTTCTGTAGGCAGCCAACGATGATAATAATCTTGTGATCTTTATTCTAATTGAAAGTTTTAATGTTTTAACCAAAGTCGTAATAAAAAAATTGTGAAAAGAGTCAGCAATAAGTCGGAATACTAAAGAAGGTGATAACAGTACAATATTTTCTTATGAGAACAAATTTAGACCGAGATTAACTATCCCAGTGGGAAAAATATGATTGAAAAGTACTTTTCAATCGCTTCTATGGCTCGACTGTGCTGCAATTTCACATGTTCACAGAAGTACGTTATAATTGTCTTTAACCCTAATCAGCCTAGGTAAATTTTCTCCCTAATCCTCCCAGGTGGTGACTCAAAGTCACCATGTTAGAAAATTGTTAATCATTACCCGACTGCGAACGCAAAGGATTCTTAAAAGAATAACACATGAAATAAAAGAATTTTAATTAGATTATTTAATATTTTTTTTATTTACATGAGTGACAAAAAATTTATTTTTCGTAATGTTCGTTACAGACATTCATCTTGCATTTGTAACATATTTGTTTCGAAGCGCGACTTTTGCCATGAGGGCACTTCACATGTAGCATCGTTTTCTTTTCCGGGAAGTGTTTGCGCTATTTTCTCCAGAATCCTGAACTGCAGATGGTACTATATCAGCAACAACATTTCCTATGGGCCGTGATAAATATCTGGTTTTCCGGCGTAAAATGTGCGGAGTTACTAATCCCATTTCTAAGTCTCTTAAATACAATGGTCTTGTTTTATTCTTTTTAGATGCTTTCCAAGCTGGATATGTTTTCATCCAAATGACATATGCAGCGATGAGGTTCTGGAAAATAACAACGGGCCACCTATTTGACTTACGTTTTGTTGAAAATGCATGGCATATCTGATCCAAAGTATTGACCGCACCTTTAGTTGAATTGTAACATAGTTTAACTTCTGGTTTGTTCTTATTGTTGGTATCGATTGTTTTGGTATGATGCTGAGTGGATAAAAATAAAACTGATTGGTTTTTTTTTTAGAACATAACTCACTAACGTCATGTGTTTCCTGAATCCAAACAAACTTGATTCTGGAGCTCTGCGTTTATTTGGTAGAAATTCTTGCGGAATGCATGTTTTATTTTTCCTCAAAGTTCCAACACTGGTAAGACCTCTGCTCAATAATTGATTCGCAAGATTAAATGATGTAAAAAAATTATCAAACGTTAAATTCCTTTTCGTCTCAGAGTAAAACTCGGAGAGCATCAACACTACATTTTCTCCTACCTACCTATTACATTGTCTTTTGTCTCCTTCTTTTCCAAGGTAAGGAATACCAAACAAAGGATAGGATGTAGCTGTATCACATATCCACCAAATCTTCATGCCATATTTATCTGGCTTTGAAGGTATGTACTGCTTGAATGACCCTCTGCCTCGGAAAGGAACCAGTTGCTCGTCAATTGTCAGATTGACACCAGGTACATAAGTTTTTCTCAACTTTACCATAACAGAGTTTCAGAGGTCTCTTATTGGTGCAAATTTATCTTTCTGTCTTCTTTCGGTTCTAGTTGATATGTCATCGAAACCCAAATGTTGCGAAATTTTGGCGAATCTATTTTTCGACATTGTTGCCCTGACTACTGGGTGGCCATGAACTGGATCCCAGAAGTCGATGAAATCAAAAATTCCTTGTTTTTTAGTGCCCGCGTAAATAATCAGTCCTATAAAAGCTCTAATTTCGATGCTGTCAGTAAACGTCCATTTTTGACCACCCTTCCCCGCTCCATGGTTATTCGTAAACTTGACTATAAGGTCAATAATTCTGCTATCGAAAAAAAGTTCGAACACAACCTCGACTTCGTCAATACTCATTCCAGGTGGTAAAACAACTTTATCTAATTGGCATTTTATGACGTTGTGACTAGCAGCTCTTCCTTGACCAAACGGCTCAGCGTTCCATTCAGTTCTATCCTTACCATAATATTTCTCAGCTATAAATTCAGCATCATTATTATCTGATGGCAACTCAATTCCATCTCGCAATTCCTCAAAAGTTTCTGTGACATCTTCTTCACTATCATTACTATCCAGATAGTCAAAATCGCTCTCGTCGCTTGCTTCAAAATCACTATCATTGTCCGAGTCAGCTTTTATCGCCCTTCTCATTTCCTCTTCGGTAACTATTTGTCTTCGTGCCATTTCTGAAGGTATTTCAATTATATTGCTAAATAAGAAAATGTAGGAAAAAGGTCAAAAAGTTACAAAAAAATTATAACAATTTATTACTTGAACTTACAAAAACTGTGCTTCTCTTTTGACAATCAGACACAGAATGAGAATAAATTCTTAAAACTATCCAATATTTATATAAGGGAAATGTCCAACGGTGTCCTCGTAAAGCCTGGGAATTGTTGAGCAGGTGCACTCCTTGGTTATAGGCATGTAAGCTCCGAACGGCAAGCGAGTATGGCACAGAAGCGTGGGAATAGTGGCGAGCTACAAGCGAGCATGAATGTTGAGTTATAGAAGCTTGGGAATCCTAGGCGTTAGGATGACGCGTGCTACATTATGGCTGTAGGCGTATGATGTCGTGGGAATCCTTAGGCGTTAGAATGATGGCGTGCTACAAAAACTTATTTTTTATACTTTTTCCATAACTTGAAAAAAAAAAGTTGATATGTACTTGCGTTGTTATTCTATAAAATATGACGTCATCCAATACAAATCCATACGATTTCCTTGAATTACAAAAAACCGTCAACTGAATTGTAAAATTAGTATACGTTCCTAACCAGTACATTTGAAATTAAAGCAAAGCGATAGGAAATTAACGGCTTCTGAGAAATATTTCGTGTTGTGTATATGTCATTCCAGAAAGGTGACTATGAGTCACTGCCTGGGTGGATTAGGTATGAAACGAAGAATAGCGGTATATTTTTCTTATAATAATATTTTGTTAAATATTTTTTTTCATTTCTAAATTGCATTTCCTAAGGAAAAGAAAATCAACGAAGGAGAAGGCGCTACCTTTTAAAAAATTCGTAAAAATTACTGTTAAAACTAAAACGGTGACTCGGAGTTACCGGGTGGGCGGATTAGGGTTAAGGCACTTTGTGAGAAATAGATTAGAAGCTCTGCAGTGTCGGCCACAAGCATTAACCAGTGTTGCTTTCAATTACAGAAAATTAAATGGACAGCTCGGTGCACAATTCGGAAAATGAGGCGCGGCGTTAAGATTTTTCAATAAATCGCAAATTGATTAATGGAATAAGGCAACAAAATAACGTTTTTTAATTTTTAAATTTGTCCCCCTCTTTTTATTGAAAATGTTTTAAAAATGAAAATTCAACGGTTTTTTTTATTTAATGGGAAAAATGTAGATAAAACAATTCATTGCGTCAAATTGTCGTAGATATAAGTAGAGTTTTAAAAATCGGGAAACGATGTTTTCTTCTTATTAACTTCAAAAAGCTTATGCTAAAAATTTATTTAATTTAGTTCAAATTTCAATTTCAATTTCCGCAAACAGAGAAATTAAAAAAATTATTTAATTTTAATTTTTAAATCATTTTCAATAAAAATTGGGGGACAAATTTAAAAATTAAAAAACGTTATTTTGTTGCCTTAGGTCATCTTAACGCCCCGCCTCAACTCGCGCATAGTGCACCGAGCTGTCCTATTTATGACAGCGACCCCGTCTTAAGTACCATGTTTTAAGATCGATTAATAAAATGACGATAATGTCAATGTGTATTTCTGATTAGTGGTAGTATACCGATAAGATAGTGTAATATTGCATTTGAAGTAGAATTATGCTTTTGTAATACTTTTTCTTGTTCTTATGGCAAAATGCATTACTTTCAACTTAAAACATACTTTTTGCATAATATTTTGTCAGATCACTGGAACAAAAGAGAAAAGTCAACAAAAGGTAGGAACAGCTGTGAATTAATAAAATCAGCTGCAGCGATAATGCTGGAGGAAATAAGAACACAGGTTTAGGTATGATACTTCATCGTATTTTCCGAGCAATGATTTTGTAAAAGACGTAAATAGCTACATTCGATAGTGTCTTCATATCCTCCTGAAAAATCTTATTATGTACAAAAGGTAGAAAATGTGTGATTCAACCACTGGAATGGAAATGATCTGCTATAGATCATACCATTATATCGGCGACTAGACCACGGTCTTTTTATCTCCACTTACAATTAACCTCGCAATATTCTTGTACTTACCGGAAATTTAGGTCCAAATATTCTCGGGCTTTTGGGTATCGTACAATAAAGCACAACTTTAAGAAGCATCAGCAACTCTCCAAGCAGAGTTAGAAATCACATCAGGTGCCGGATTCTGTAACACAGAGAGTTGGGAAGTTCGGGAGATGAGAATTTTTGTTTTCCCTAATTAAAACCCTCTAACTCTCCATTCGCGATTCTCTAACAAACTTGGAGAGTTAGGGAAAACGTGAGAAGTGTCGCAATATTGAATGACGGCTAACTCTGTGTGGGAGGGTCGTAGAGCATTGGTGTTTTTCCATCGCGTTAAGGGTCTAGAGTACAAATATATATATGAAAAAATTTTGTACGAGGGGCTTTTGAGGATGGGGGTCGTACCACCGCTCATTGGGGGTTATCCAAAATAAGTCATGTTTGGAGTCAAATTAAAGACGGAGAAGCGAGTAATCGAGTGGTGTACTTTTTTTTGATGATTTTAACTTCATAACTGACTTCTAATAGCCAAAAAACCGATTTTTTGCACTTGGGTCATATACACCCCGGTTCCTATATTTTGCATATATGAGTTGAAAACATGTCCATTTTGTATCAAAAAATGCCCATTTTTTCATTTTAAGAAGGACTGATTCACTATTTTTAAAGTTAGCTCCAAAACCATTTATCGGACTCAAAAACAAATTACTTTTCTAATTAGGGAACAAAATGTAGATGTAATTTAATCGTACATACAAGCTTTAACGTGCATATTTAAAATTTTTATAGCATCTCTTCTGTACTGTAATTTTAAAATTTTTAGCGGGTAGCTTGAGATACCAAAATCATTATTTCTCTGAAAGTATTGCAAGGATTTCCATAATTTGTTTTTGTAAACATAGCCAGGATATGGAGTGAATCCATAATTCAATTTGAAAATCCTAGCTATCTACGTACTTTCACAAAACACAACAAAAGCAGACAATGCTGTCAGTTGAGAAATATTCTTCTTACTTCTCCACAGCTAACACAGCCAAGAGTTTTGTCGAGTGGAATAGAGAGTTTGGTAATTCTCAAAACAAAAGAACTCTCATTTCCTCCACAAGTCCACGACTCTCCGTGTTAGTGAGCCCGGCCCTAGAAGCATTTTGCCAATTTCTATCGATGATGAAATTTAATATTAGTACGCTGAATGGCCTGAATACATTCCATAGTATGGGCGACGTTGAATGATTGACGTCAGCTACTGCACTTGTTCCAGCCCAGCCAATTGCAAAAATCACGACAACAACGGGAGACCAAAGTGTGGTATGCAGGCAACAGAATTCAACACATTTCCTCACAGTCTTATATTTGATATATAATATAATATATACAATTTTATTAAACAAGTACTTAGATTTTTAAACTGTTAAATGCACAAAGAAGCAAACAAAAAAATTCTTGAATCAACCATTTAGTATGGAAACTTATTTACATTATGCCGAAAGTTTATGTTGAATGTAATGCATTTTTCCATAAGAACAAATTCTAAACGAAGTACAAAATCGTACTTCTCTAATAAGTGCAAAGAATTTAATATCACGGCCTGGAACATAAAAACGGAACTAATTGGGCACATTGTTTAACACTCTAAGGTGTCGTATCAAGAACTGTTTAATAAGACGAATTCGAGACGGTTTGATTGGAACGAGCGTTAATTTTAATTAATTTTTCTATGTGTTTTTGTAATCCAGTTGAGTCCAATGTATGCCAATAAAACTGGAGCTTTACTTGCTATTGGATGGAGATCTGAAAGTTCATCATACATAGAAACCATACAATCTACACTAGAAAAAACATACTGACAAATTTTTACAAACATTCGAAGGTTTTTTACAATGGCGAACATTCGTCCTTTAAACCCAGCTTTGGCGAAAAAAGCGAAAGAAGAACTCAACGAAGATCCCAATAATGTTGAAAGGGATATTGAATATTTGAACAATTGGATTCTCACACAGCCTCATTTGAAAGTTCGGACAACAGATCAATTTTTATTGGCATTTTTGCGAGGCTGTAAACACAGCATGGAGAGGACGAAAGAAAAATTTGATAAATTCTACTCACTGAGGGCCTCGATTCCGGAATTATTCAAAGACAGAGATGTTGATAATCCAAAAGTCAAAGAAATCATCAAACTTGGGTAATATACTATAATAAAGTATTAAACTATATGTATAACAGTACTAATGTTTTTATATTTTTCTTATACCTAGAACTATTCTTAGACTACGTCAAACAAACGGTGAGGATGGACCTCGTATAACAATAATTCGTCCAGGAACATGTGATGCAAACAAATATCACTATCAAGACGTAATGAAAATTGGATCAATGATAACAGAAATCGGTTCAATAGAGGACGACAATATTACGATTGCTGGACAGATCGATATCGTAGATTTAGCCAATGTTACAGCTCAGCATTTGTTTCAGTTTGAACCATTGTTTATCAAGAAAGCTGTAATTTTTATGGAAAAAGCCACAGCAATTCGACTAAAAGGAATCCATTTCATTAATACTCTGCCTGGCTTTGAGCTACTTTTCAATACTGCCCGAAATTTTATGAGTGAGAAGAATAAGCAACGAGTAAGTTTCTTTTCTAATTGAATCAAAGTTTGAAATAAAAAGGTTTTCACTTTTAGCTTTTTGCCCATGGAAGCAATATGGAATCGCTTTATCAGCATATTCCCCAAAAACTCCTTCCTGTAGAGTATGGTGGAACAAACGGTACCATTGCAGATATCGTTGACTATTGGGATAAAAAGATCTGCGAATATCGAGACTTTTTCAAAGAGGACAGTAAATTTGGATCGAATGAAAAGCTTCGTGTTGGAGAAACTTTTAATCCAGAAAGTGTTTTTGGTATAGATGGTTCCTTTAGAAGATTAAATGTTGATTAAATTAAATCTTTTAAGCTTCAATTTTTCATTCTGTTTTCCGTAAATAAATGTAGTGTAAAGAGAATCAATTCGTTTCTTTAAAATTCCACGGTGTGTTGAAGATTTTGTTGGTTCAAGCATTTCATGATATTACGTACGTCTTGTTATGGGTCTTTCAGCCCCATAGTCGATTAAGGCTGAAAAATAAGAAGATAGGGCAATCTTAAGTAAAATACTATTACTTACATTACCTATTGTGTGTCCTTGTCCAGTGTCTTGTCACCTTTTTCTGGAATGATGCTGCAAGAGAATTCTTTTTATTTTACAGGAAATATTGTATATATTCATCTAGTACCTATGAGCGCTCCAGTGAGTACAACATTCCTCCCTCACCAGAAACTTGCTGGAACACCTTCGAAGGATTTTGAGAACGAGAATCATATATTATAGAAGGAATACCCTCCACGACATGTTGGCGATGTATTATAATTGACTGCTTCGGCACATTCCTCGATAAGATAAGTTGTCTACAATTATAAAAGATTAAAATTAGATTATGCAATTATAGCCAGTAAGGTTGAAATTATTTATTTAAGAAAATTTAAAGTACATACCCTTAAACATGTAAGGATGATGTAAGGCAGATAAGGTCCTGCATAAAACTGTGAGGAAGAAAATCAAAGACATCAGGCAGTATTTATTTTTTTTATCAGTTAGAATTATAAATATAATTTATTAGCCACTTACCTGATCAGAGCTTTCCTTTCCATGATCACTAAACCGACTCCTGGACTAGCAAAACTAAAACATAATTTGCTGTTACAAATTTCATGTTCCCGACGGTAAAAATGTAAACTACAAATTGCTCCCAACCCAACGTAAATGTCGGTTGGAAATAATCATATAAAATTGCTACTGTTAACACAATTTTTGTTTCCGAAAACTTCTGTCAAACGGAAATTCAACTCAAGAATTTCCATGCAAAAAAATTTTAAGAAGTTTTTCAACTATACCAAATGGAAGCTTAAGTAAATAAGACTATTTTTATACAAAAAATTAATAATAATAATAGTTAAGCGGACCGATTGGAAACGGGTTGTCCCAAGTGGGAAGTATTTTGGATAATTTCCAAAATAAGGGGAGATTTTCTATTAATCCGTTGACATTGGTAGGTGAAGGGACTCAGTTGTCATAAGTTTGGACCAAAGGAAGTGTTGAGTTGTAGCATAGATGGCACAAGAACTAGATGTCGCATGGCATACTAGAGCAGAGTATACAGATTGTGAAATGGGTAGTGCATTCTGGAATGGACCATAACATATTTTTATAATAGCAGTTTTGTATACATTTCATCGACTTCCTGCCCACTTCAGATACGAAAAAATATGAATCACTCGAAGTATACATCATTTCAAATGTTGTGGTCCATTCCAGAATGGACCACCCAGCCATATAAATTTTGTATGCTTTTTTGGTATTGCATGCGACATCTAGTTCTTGTGCCATCTATGGTTTTATGCTATAGCCTATGTGAGATGTATTCGGTATACTTCTAAACTAGTGTTGCCAATCTTCCTCAATTGTGGAAGATCTTCCACAGGTTTTCAAATATTTCAATTCTTTCACCTCTTCCACGAAAAGATCAAAATCTTCCACAATTTTTGTCTTTAATTTATTACTTTTCTTTGTGGATTGACTCTCGCACATGCAAGTATATGGAAATACCTAGGGGTAAGTTAAGTTGTTACCTGATCATTTCATTTATAGCTGCGACTACTTTACGTGGCTTTTTTGATTTTTTTTTATTAGCATAACTATGCTGGCAATAATGAAAGATCTCTGTATGAGGAATTTCATTTACTATATTCTTAATGTTTCTGTTAATTACAAAGACTCAAATGTGCATCTACCATTTTCAAACATGTTTTTGGGATTAGAGTTTGAGGAACATATTTAAAAATACCCAGATGAATTAGATATCGGTAAAACAAAACAGAATCTTCTTCAGTATACTACATTAGACTATGAGTGACGAGTTAAAGGGACGATTTGATTTTGCGAATTTTGGCAGCTGCGTGTGCTAGAGTACATATAGATCCTAAAAAAAATTCAAAAGGATGAACTTCTTATTATTCTTCCCCTTTTGATGCCCATTTAATGAAGCCTCTTCAAACAGATTGAACGATCAATGGAGGTCTTTTTCAAAAGAATATTTTAAAGGGAATTTATTAAAAGGCTGGTAAAGTTGGCTAAAGAAATTAACATGTTCGAAGAATGCATATTTAAAAAACTCAGCGAATATATGTGTATTTTGGAATTTTCACCTCATAGTTTAGTGCTACTGCTGAAAGGATATATTCATCTTTAAAGGAAATAGAAAACCAATAATAAAAAGCATATGGAAATGAAAACCGTAGAAATTAAATTAATTAATTAAATTTTTATTTAAGGGTACATTCAGATGCGCTTAAGCCGATCTTCTAAAACTGTACCACTAGATAATCAGGATTTTAATTAGGAACTAGGAGTTACACTAACACTACTTTAGCATAGTAAATGGATTAAATAATTAAACTAGTTGAATACAGAATCCACCTGTGGATACGTTCGAAGTAATTGTAATAATTTGGAAACACTGGAAATGACAGAATATCTCTACGATCCGTCTATCGATTTGCTCTCTCTCTCTCTCTCTCTGTTGCAAACCTCCAGATTGTGAACGTGCGTTTACTTTTAAGTTAAGTTGTAGATCTAATAAAGTCTTTATAATCTTTTATGGAGTGTATATAATTAAATCCCTACTGCATCCGTCAAGTATCATCACCAATGCTACTGAAAAATATAACAACTACAAATAAGCTGTTATGGTCGTGCATGTAGCAATATGCCGAACGCACCCAAAAAAAAAAACTATTTTGACAAGGAAGAAGAAGAATAAAAAAAGAGAAAAAAGAACGAAGGGCAGCTGCAGCCATTTTGATAGCTCCGTAAAAATTAATTTTGTTGTGATTAAAAAAGTCTGATTGATTCACAATCGAGTGGCAAAGTATACTTGTAACCTTATCCGGAAAAATTTGGTGAGGAAACGAAGGGTACATCGTAGAACTGCGAGAAATAATGAAGGGAAGAAGAAGGCACTTTGCCGGCTGCAGTACTGCGAAAATTCCAAATTAATCATCTCAATCTGAGGTTTAATAATCTTCTCAACTGTTCATCCACGAGTGACTAAAAGTCGGTCACGTTCTTTAGTGCAACATTCGTTGCTGGAAGTACCTGTAGCGCTACTCAAAAACGGCATCACGAGGGCCATATCGAGTCCTGGTGTTCAGCCACTAACCTGCAAAAATTAAATCTGTGTAGGTACGTCACCTCACTGGGGGTAATATAGGGCTCCGCTAGCATTGTTGACATCTACACTAGAGTCTGCGCGACCTATTCAAATAACAACACCGAAGTCGTCGACATTATACCTGGAAAAAAGGGCAAACGAAAGATCTCACAGGGCAAGAAGTATTTTTTACTCAATGTACAGGAAATCTTATTTCGACTAGATAAGTGGAATCGATCTGAAGTGAATGACTGTCTCATACCCTACTTGAGAACGACGTATTATAAGATGCTGCCCAATTGATGGAGGCTTTTAGAACCGTTCAGCTCATTTCGCAAATGATCGCAGGGTTGCATGGCTGGAAACCAAACTTGTTGATGTAATCAACATACTCGTCTAGTCGGAGACTCACATTAATTACGACTACATCAGAATTAATATTATTCAACGATTAAAATTTAAATTATACATCAAGGTCATCTATTAGTAAGGTCATATATTAGTAAATTATTATATTATTAGTAATATATGTATATATGTAGTATATTCGGAAGGCAGTACGTACGTTTAAGATAGTTGATATTTTGAATTCTATTTTGATTGCCTAAGAATTAACACATATTTTATTTGATTTTTGATTACGATGGTCAAGGCCTTTATGTGATCTATATCAATTGAAGCTAGCACTATTTTTGGTAGGATTAAAGACTTGGAACTTGAATTATTACATTTATAATAGTTTCAATTTGAATGACATAACTAATATCTAGCGCTAAAATCAAGTGAATAGGGAGCTCCTAAGAATGTACGAGAGTCCTGACGTAAGTTTTTATTGAGTACAATTTCTGTATTTACATTATATTGTTGTCTCGCTGTTTTTTATGAAGTATACTAGTACCAGTGGAGATATATACATAGGTAGCCTATATTTTTTTTTTGCAATTACCCAGATCAATGAGGTGAGCTAGTTTAATTATACGCCACCCATCTGGTGGCCGATGTGCTTGTCAATTCACTGTTCAGTTAAGCCTTGAACTATTGCTCACATGATATATTTTATTTGGGTGTAAGACCTTTATTGATTGCAACCGGATAATAGTCAGGTCAATGCTGGCTCCTCTTTTGGATAACGACTTGAATAAACGGAATTGTCATAACGTTATGAGTCACTAAAGTTCTGATCTCCCTCCACTCTCTTGGAGCCCTTTCTCGGCATGGTTCACTAAGGTCCGCTCTTCCACTTCTTTCAGGCCATCATAGCGATACTGTATTATATAGCCCGCAGTATCGCAGGGTGGTTGGGGAAATGGCTTTGGAAGCCGAACACCTGCGCTTCCAATTGAGTAGGTGGTAAGTAGTGTAAAGGTCCCTTCAGGACTGAGCACGTGCAACAGCCTTTGATTTGTAGGCACGAAATTGTTTTTGTATATGGCTAGTGGCACAGCGGCAGGTTTTCGTAGAGCTTCCCCACACTCTCCGCCAATAGCCGAGGCGAGCTAGCGTGCCGCCCTGCAGTCAACGCTGTCCACCGAGTGATCTGTCAGCTCATGCTGGCAGTCTGGACTTCACGTCCAAGTACATCACTCTACATAGTTCCATAACAAAGCTATGCTAAAAGAACTTACATACATAATTAGATTTGTATAGTATAAAAGAAAAAGATGTTATAAAAACAAAAAAACGTTAAGCGTAAAAGCATTCCGATGCAACACACATATCCATTCAACCTTATTCTAAATGTTAAATAAGTAGCCTCTTAAAAAAATGCGAGCCGGAAGGGTATTCCATGCTCAAAAACAATGTGTACCAAAAGCGCGGAAACAATATTTTCAGACCTCTATCAGAATTCAAAAATGTGACATGTTCATACAGATAAGTCGGCTCAGTTGTATGAAGAACTTTAAAAAGAAATAGAAGCAATTTGCGTTTCAAGAAGACTTCAAGAGAGCAGTTGAGAAGCGAAGCCTGTGAATGGGAGACATGGTCATACCTTCTGAGTCCTAATAGACAAATCAGAGACAGTCATTAAAAGCTGTATTTATTTCCCGCCAACAGCAGGAGTCGAATGATCCAAATACCACGCTGCCATTAGAAAAGTACGGAAGTAATAGAGTTTTCACAAATCTCAGACGTAAACTAGTCGGAAGAATACTAGAAAATATCCACAGTCGCCGAAGACCGGGATATATTTTTGATATTGTTACTAATATTATCACAGCGTTTCATCCTTGATCTGATAAGTATACCTATATCATGTACCCTGTCCATATATCGCAGGGATGTACAGTTAAACGTAAAATTGGGGAATGAGGTAAGCTCATCAATACAAGAATGGAACCCTATTATTTGTGATTTCCCTGCGTTTAAGCAAAGCCAATTCCAAGAGACCAATATAGATTCTCTTTAGGTAACAGTTGATTTGTTTAATACAGTCTCCAATAGACCGATTGGACTGCTCAGATAAATGCTGACATCTTTCACAACGAAAAGTAAGTCATTGATGAACAGACTAAACAGTAAGGCACCCAGTATGGATTCCTGTGGAATACCGGACATGGAACGGGACATGGAACGTAGAACAATCGAAGATACCTGCTGATTTATTCCGACCCTTTGGGATCTTCCAACAAGAAAGTTTTGGATAAAATGTAGAGCTGATTTAACGAAAGCTTCTGTAATAACATTGAATCGTTTACACTGTCAAACGCCTTTGAGAAATGTAAAAGAGTTAATACACTGACTTCGTCAATACCCATTGCGTGGCGTATATCGGTGGTTACCTTAGGAAATGCAGTCTCACAGCTATGGTCAGCCAGTCAAACAAATTGCCAAGCACTCAATAAATTAAACAATGTCAGATATTCATTTATTTGATAATAGATTAATTTTACAAACACTTTTGAAAGGAAGCACAACAAACTAATGGGTCTGACAAGTCTGACAAGTCTTTGGGAGTAGGTGTTTTTAGAATTGGTACTATGTACATTAGCAACCTTCCAAGAAACTGAAAAAATTGACATAGTGAGGCACATATTGAATATGTGCTGCATTGGCCAAATGATCGAAGGCAACATCATAGGCCACGGATTTTATAGATAGAAAAGCGTTGAAAACTTCACCACGCAGCGAAAACTGAACCCATCGATGGAATTATCAGTGGAAGACGGCAGTGTATCTACTCTTAAACAAGGTTCCGGTAATTATGAGTAAGCGCAAAGTACTTATTGAGATCGTCAGGATGAAAATGGCATATAGGTTGTACAGAACCATATCGTTACTCCCGGTTTGCGTAGGTTAAATCTACGTATATAGAAAGACCGCTTAGCGGATCGTATTTTGCTGTTCACAAGATTTCTAACAATTTTATACGCACGTTGGCTACCGGTTGTCCTGAGACTCTGAAATTGCTAAAAAAATAGGTGATCACGTTCAGCAATCAGAGTGATCTTATTTCTGAAGTAAACTAAGGACGGCTTTCACTCGTGACTTTCGTCCTACGGAGGGAACGAACTTATCAAAAAGCCCCAGAAGTAAATATTTTAGAAATTCCACTTTGTCATTTACATTAGCGAATGCTTTCTTTTCTTTTATTTATTTATTTATTTATTTCGCTAAATCTAGCTACAATGATTAAATTAAAGCTAAAGTACAGAACAATTATTAAAGATTTTTCTTAATTTAAATTAAAAGTACAGCTCATTCTAGTAATAGGCTCAAAGTGTCCACAGTTGGTGCGATTGCGATAGGAACATGAATAAATAAAATCATTAAATCACAAGTGTCGAGGTCGTGAATTGAAATTAATTTTCCCAAGCATCAAAAGGCATATCGATGCTACGCTTCACAAATTGAAGTAAAAAGCTTATATTACATATTTCCGTATGAGTCTCAAGAGTAGGATGGTGTATTAAATGTAATCTTTCATTGTAAGAAGGAAGATTAAGTCTGTCCCACCATTCGAGACTTCGTAGGGCAAAAACTAAGAATCTCCTTTGCACGTTCTCTACGGTCGGCATGGCAGTCTTTAGTCAAATGTGTGCCCTGGGTACTTTAGGATATGGGAGCACTCTAACAGCAATTATATTCTAAGCTACTTTGGGTTATCAATAGAAATGAGGGACTCAAAAGCAGAGGGATACAAGTAACATTTTATTAAAAATTGAGATAAGTGCATAAATACAAACTAGATATACCCAAAATATTTGTGACAAAGGGATATCACTAAATTCATATCCTGTGTTGTTTTATAACAGCCGTAATTTTAACGAATTTCAATCAGGCGTTTTTGTTTATAGGCAAAAAGGTACAAGTGCACTTGTACCCCTTTACTGTTCATCTTAAGGCTTAAACACAGTTGCGATGGCCGATAATTATTGCAGTAATAGGATTAAATTTCTGAAGTGGCCGTCTGCCGTGGACAACTCAATTCCCTTAATACAATTGCGACGACAAACTTAATAATACCATAAAAAAATGCAACTTCGGAAAATATTAAAAAAGATCCTGCTTCATATATTAAAGGAGGTACACTTTAGGAAAACCGATGCTGCACGAGCTACTAAGAAAAACACTAAAGATCTAGCGAGCAAGTCTTTAGATCGTATAGCATTTTACATTGATTTGCAAAGAACACTACCAACCCCTTTTTTAACTTGTGGTAAAGTCTATTACCTGAGACAATTGTGGACATATTATTTCGAAAGTCACAACCTAGCGTCCGGATCAGGAATCATGTTCATGTGGCCGGAAAATGAAACGTCAAGAGACTCTCATGATATTAAGTCATATCTCCTGCGGTTTATCATCAAGCTTACGTCCACAATTACCCACATTGATGCCTTTAGCTATAATGATGGTAAACAAAACAAACAAAAAATATTATTAAGTGCTGGTGTTACGTAGTCAAAAACACCACTATTAAATTCGTTGATTACAGATTTTTAACATCTGGCCAATTTTTCATGTAGTACGACCAATATTTTGCCATTATAGAAAAGGAGAAAAAGAAATTTTCAAACATTTTTATTCCTGATGAATGGTGTACCATTGAATCGAAGTCCAATAGGAAACTTACGGTAGGTAGGTTAAAGCAAGGGGACTTTAAATCAATTCAACCAATGACAGTGCATATGAAAGGTAACATGTCAGGCATACGACAAGTGCAGTGGTTCAAAATCCTCGAGAATACTTCCTAAGCCATGAAACAGAAATCTGTATGTGTGCGTTGGAAGTCCGTTCTCTAATATGTTCTATATTGATACTTATGGAAAAGTACCAAACATTGACTTTATATATTCCATAGAGCCTAAACTATTATCCATAAAGCCAAATAGTATTCTAGAAATTTACAGCTTGATTTCCTACCTACCAAAAGGCTACACTTACTATATACCTTAATTAAAAAAATAATCGAATAGCTTTGATTACAAAGTGACCTTACCATTTGACGCTCACTAACTTTGAGCTGAATGATGATTACATCTGTGTATGTGCAGCCGGAGTCCGAATCTGTAGGCAGCTACATTCGATATCATCAGCCCCCCACGGCATGCCATGACGGCACAGCGACATATTACAAGGATTACTCAGCTGAGAGTTTATGTTTTAGGAATCGTAGTTATTTGATTCAAATAAATTTTTTTAAAAAAATTTGTCAGGAAAGGTATAAAAATTTTATTTCGGTTCGGAAGATAAGAAAACAAGCCGAAGATTATCAAAACACAATTTTTCTGTATGAATAGTAGTTTAGGGCGGAGGAGCTATTTAAATCAAACTTTTGTCCGTTTTACATAAGAACACTGCAAATATTTTGGAATGTCAGGACTTCGTTAGGGCTCTCATGTGATAGTGAGGAAGTCTGTTTCATGACTTGTAAAATATTCTCGAGGGTTTTGAGTGACTGAATTTTGAAGCCTACACCTTTCTCATTTGCTCCGTTCCTTTTCTCGTTCTGAATGAATCTGTATTAATCGACAGAACGATGTCATAAATTAAATCTGTGCTCATAGAGAAGGAACGAAACAGAACTATTTCAACTGTTTGACATTTCTTCCATTTGATAAAACCAAGTATTAATTCGTAAAAATTGTTGTTTCTGAAAAACAACTTAAACTCAACTTATACCACTTCGTCCAAATTGTAAACAACACATTCGCGGATACAAATTAAAATCGTTCTGCTTGAATCCGGGAAAAACTCAGGTGCATTCAGAACGATTCGGAATCCGAAAAAAAGCGATGACAGATTGAAACTAAATCGTTTGGCCCGAGAAAAAAAACGACATGGATTGAAAAAATTCAATCTGAATGAGAAAAGGAACGCAACAATTATTCAACGAAGACTTTGTCAATGCATATATGCCAGTTGAATGGATTGACATGAAAAAAAACACCTGGCAGAACAACCCATGTTGGATTGAATCCACTGTAAGGGCTATAAAAATTAAATAAGCTAAGTACAAGAATATAATGGATTTCCTTTATACCTCCAATTCACTACCAATTCTTCAAGTCCCATCCCATAAATTGGGCGGTAAGAAGAGAAAACAGTGGGGTCTAATAGGGAACCCATCAGGACATGGTAACGAACCAAAAGTAGAAATGAAAGAGGGACTCGGTCAGTGAAGCTGATAATATCTTAGAATTTGACTAGAATGATTAACATAGGGATACAATAGGCATAGGGATACAAGTACGCTTTTTACAGGGAAAGGGGTATTAGTGATTGCAAGGGATTAAATTATTACCTTTTTACCAAATCAAAAGTCATCGAACATTATTTTAACCACAACAACAAGTCATTACGATACCCGGCTTATTTTTAGCATAATTACACAAAATTAAGACTTTACACAGAATTTAGGATATCCAAAAAACTTTAAAGTGTTAAGGTGCAGCTACACGGCGAGAGACTTTGGTCTCTGGAGACCCAGAGACACGTGTATACACTTCGGACATGCAAAAATCTCTAAAGAGACCTAGTCTCTAGAGACTTTTTTCGCCTCCGGTCTCCCGTCGTGTATTTTAAAACAAACAGGTCTCCAGGCTCAGTCTCCGGTCTCCGGAGTTTGTTCATTTCTCGTCTCTAGGTCTCCGGAGACTATTTGTGTGTTTTGTCACTTGTCAGTTAAGTGTTGGACTACGCGGAAAGGAAAAGGAATAAAGTGGAGTGAGTTTGACAAATTGTTACAAAGAAATTCTTTTGTTAATTTTTATTTAATATATTATAGTAAATGGAGTGGACAACAGAAAAAACTAAAATTATGCTGCAATTAGTTGAAGAGCGCCCAATATTGTGGCAGCACGAGAGCAACGAATTCAAAAACCGAAACCGCAGGTTGCTTCAGAATTCATCATTTTCGCAATAGATTTTAATGTTCTATTATATTAAAATAAAATGGATTTAATTATTTTTCATGTCGATTTGTTTTATTCAAATAATTAATTACCTTATTCTTCCTTTAATGCATTAAATATAGCAGCATATACTTCAGGTGTGATTTTCCAAGTGCAGATCTCGATATGCAGAACACATACATAAGTTAGTAAAAATAATACACTTTTAACGCTGCAGATATCAGCACTGAAAAAAGAATTAACACAGATGACAGATCTCTGGAGATCTAATGCAGAGACCAAACATAAATCTCGTGTATACACATCGGAGACGTGTCTCTAGAGACTTTTTTACTATGGTCTCCGGAGACCTAATTTGTTGGTCTCTGGAGATAAAAGTCTCTTGCCGTGTAAACATTTGGGAGATTTTAGTCTCTGTAAACCGGAGACTGGAGACCAAAAGTCTCTCGCCATGTATCTTCACCTTTATATCTCAAAAGTGTGAAAAGTGTAATTGTACCTCTCTGCTTTTGAGCCCCTTAAAATAATAACGTAAAATACAATCGCAAACATAACACAGGAAACAAACCAATTGTAAGTTCAAAGATGAATAAACTGATTTTTAGTCTTGAGAAGAAAAATAGCGTAAAGTGACGCGAAGGGGAGTTGGTTTCAACTCCACAAATATTTATCGCAAGGCTCTAGCTGGCAAATGCTTTCTTGGGCTTTTCGGTTAGGTACATCAACAGTGCGGAAAATAATTTTGGAGACTTCCGAGGATATTTGGGAAGAACTCCATGGAATATATCTTGCCCCACCTAATGAGGACGAATGGAGAAAAATTTCACAGGACTTTTACAAAATGACAGGCCTACCTAATTGTGTGAGAGCTATCGACGGGACGCATATACGGATCAAGTGCCCTCCACGGTCTGGTTCAATGTACTACAATTATAAAGGCTACAGCAGTATTGTATTATTAGCTGCATGTGACAGTAATTACTCTTTCACGGCAGTTGATGTCGGAGCATGGGGGAGCCAAAGTGACGGAGCAGTTCTTAGTGGTAGTACATTTGGGAGTCAAGTGCTGAATGAAAAGATTAATTTCCCGCCACCGCAGACTTTTCCGAATTCAAATATAAAATTTCCCTTTGATGTTGTAGGAGATGATGCGTTCCCATTAATAAAGAACCTGATGCGTCCATATCCAGGTCGGTTGCTTCCTTCAGACAAGGAAATGTTTGATAAGACTCTTAGTAAAACAAGAGTCAGAATCGAGAACACCTTCGGTATAATGACAGCAAGATGGCGAGTCATATTAAATTCAATCAACTGCTTTCCAGAAAACGTCGAAAAAATCATTAAAGCAGTACTAGTTTTGAACAATTTTGTGTTTGACCTGAGGAATACCCTAACAGATTATATAAATTCTTAATAATCAATATTGAAATAAAGGAACATTTTAAATTATATATTTTGTTTATGTTTTATTTTTTTTATTTTTTTTTCTTCATTCTGAATTTGTATCTCATCATGAACGGCAGTCAACACTCGCATTTGCAGATTTGCAAATCTCTCGAATGAAAGATTTGCACGTTCAACTTGCACACTCACGCTAAAAAAAAAATGAACGCACCTCACTGCTTCCACTAGTTCTGGAGAGAACGCTTCTTTGGCCACTCTCATTAACTCCTGCATATCTTTTCGAGCCTCTTGCACAAGCTCCTCCGTCGGCTTCCGTTTTTTTGTGGAAGAACTCACGCTGAAGTTTGCAGAAGTTGAGGTGGAGGTCCTTCCTTGATGGTCGGAAAAAACCGAAGAGTCGTCGAACTCAATGAAGCTATTAAAAGGATCTTCATCGGCACATTCCACAAGTTCCATTCCCGTCGGCTGGTCAACATCTACTTGGAAGTTGCTCACGGTCCTTCAGAAAAAGGAAAAGAATTATTATAATTAAAATATTTGGATATAATGAAACAATACCTTGGATTGAAAAATTTGTAGTCATACAAGTTGATAAAATTTCCACTCATGCTTTGGGGAATGTGACGCATCTCCGGATTTGCCCTTGCTTGCTTTCTTCTCCTTGGAGTATCTATCGCGCAAGCTTTTCCATCGCGCTTTTAACTTTTCAACTGAAAAATGTTCATAAATAAACAAAAAGAACACAACATTGTATCTTAATAATGAATTTACCTGGAACACTTATTTGGGTAGATAATTCTACCCACTTCTTATCCTTTAAATCAATATTTTTGTAACTATTTTTTTTTTTTTAAATAAAGTCATTTATTTTCAAGAAGTCAATAATTTTTTCCTCCATATTTACTTGTAAACAATTACTAATATCATTTCGTTTTTTCATGTTTTTTCATAACAGATTTAGAACTGCCATATTGGCAGCAATGGAGCGCCAGCTATGTGATGCATTTCATACATGCAGTACTGTCCTTAAATATTGTTGACATAAAACGACGACCACGTCGGCGTGGACCTTGTTAATGTAATCCGGCCATTACTGTTAGGTAGCCCAGCAGGGAGGGGGGTTACTTTTCTTTAGATTCATCGTATGGGCGCCACAAGGTTTTTTTTTCTAATTAGGATGGAAACCATGAAACTCAACAATTATATAAGTAATTCGATTTAATTAACATAGAGAAAAATTAGACACTGTTCAACCAACAAAATCTTCCAAAAATTAAGAAATGCGCAAACACTTGGGGGAAGTAGTACCTACCGTCAATCACGCTCAAAATCGAATTTACTAATATTATGTATAATCATAGGACCAGGATTTGACTATAAAAAAATGATAATAACACATCATCTGTTTTATTTTATCCCAGCTCCTAATCCGTCCTACGAATGTAGACATTCGCAAAACAACCGAAACCCTCTTTAATCTACGATGTCATAGATTTTAAAAGATAATCTACGAACAAAAAAAATCTTCTCAACCAAACTATTTGCTGCCGATGTGCTCTAGTCTCAAACGTGAAAAACGAAGGGAGCTCTAAAAAAAATGAACTCCTTTAATTTTTTTTTACATAATTGTTAAATATATAATACAGTTTTGCTTGTATTTCAACAGCTTTCAAAGAAATATTGCAATTTATCGTCGGTGAAATATCGGTAGAAAAACAAGTTACTGTTATAGTAAAAAATTTACAAAAAGCGCCACTAAAAATAAAAAAAACTCGACGATATTTTCTAGATCTAGTCTTTCTCTTTCGCCTCGTCAAATTTTCAACCCCAAAATAGTAACTTCAGTCATATGAATGACTCTCATACCGTTTCATTCACTATCCCTTCCAATTTGAGAAGAGGATATACTCGATCATATTAATTGGCTTCCAAATGACTTCAAAACTACTCCTGATGGGATCCCTCCAGCCTCTTTTAAGTCATGCTGCGTCGCTCTGGCAGCTCCGCTGAGAATTATCTTCCACAAATCGCTCGATAGTGGTTGATTCCCGCAGCTATGGAAAAATTCCTTTTTCATACCTATCCACAAAAAAGGTAGTAAAAATTAAATTTCTAACTATAGACCAATTGCAAAATTATTTTGCATGCCCAAATTATTCGAATCTATCATTTAGTGTCAACTATCGAGCTCCTGTAAGAATTTACTCTCTTGAAACCAATATGGGTTTATTTCGAGCAGGTCTACAACCACTAACTTGTTGGAATTTGTCTCGGATACCATTTGCGGGTTTGCAAAAGGCTATAAGACAGATTGTATTTATACAGACTTTAGTAAGGCCTTCGACAAGTTATCTCACTATGTGATACTCCTTAAAATGGAAAAGTATGGGTTTCCCTCAACATTTTTAAAATGGACGGAGTCTTATTTAGATAACAGAGCATATCAAATCTTATTCCACCATTCCATCTCTAGAGTTTTTAAAGGCTTCGTCTGGCGTACCCCAAGAGAGTCACTTGGGCCCGTTGTTCTTTATTCTGTCTATTGACGACATTGTCTCTGTTGGGAGGTACTTTAAGGTCTTGACTTATGCTTACTATGTTAAGCTTTTCGCTCAGATTAAATCTATTAACGATTGTGAACAAGTTCAAGGTGACCTCCAAACATTTTGCAATTGGTGCAAGAGCAATAATTTGGTACTCAATATCGACAAATGTGAGGTTATGACTTTCAATAGGAATCAGAAACCAATCAGTTATGATTATGAGTTCTCGGATTCCACGATTCGCCATGTGGGTTCTGTCTGTAACCTGGATGTCAAATGTGATCACAGATTGAATTTCGTCTCCCATATAAACTATATGGTATCAAAGAGTAGCTCTATGCTGGGCTTTATAAAATGTTGGTCACATCGACCGTATCGAGTCTGTTCAGCGGAACTTCCTACGATTTGCTCTTAGGCATCTACCCTGAAATGATTCTTTAAATCTTCTACCCTATGAGAATCGCTTGAGGCTTTTAAATATGCACTCCCTTGAGAAACGTCGTATGGTTGCCGATGTTTGTGCATCAACTCTTAAACTGGAATATTGATTCTCCATTTCTACTTAACAAAATCTCTTTCCGTGATAGTAGGAACAATTTAAGAAGGCTATCTTTGCTGCATGTTAACTCCTCAAGGTCTAACTTTAGTATGTATGTTAATCGCATGTGTATTACTGTTAATAATATGGCTGAGAATTTTGTTGTTGACATTTCTAAGCATGTTTTAAAAAAACGTCTATATAATATTTAATCTGTTTAGTTATATTTAATTTAGTTATTTATCTTTTTGTTCTATGTCGCATTACGTGTCATTTTCACCGGTGTTTGATCTATTTTTAGCGTAACATACTAATACTAACACCGACTAAGTGATGAAACTCATGTATTGTAGACCGTTTATTTATTAAACGTGTCAATGCAGCGAGCTTGGGTTAAGCTGGTTCTGACAGTCAAAAAATTGTCACAATCTAAAAAAATAAGAATGCGCACTAACAGGTTTCGATTTGTAAAAGTTTCCGAGCTAATATCTCCATTCCAACAAAATTTTTTTAATTTTTGCCGACATTATTTACTAGACTTTTTCGATACCTTTAATTTAATATATAAATCATTGTTCTGCTACAAATAGTTTGCCAGAAATTCGCATTGAAAAATATATGAAATCTGACTACTCTTTTTGCTTTTTTCATTTGCTATTGTAGGTGATTTAGTAGGAAGAATCATCTCGCAGAGAAACTGGTTTATGGAACACATTAACTATAGAACAGAACAATCAGAGAGGACCGGAGTACTTACAAATGCTAATTTTCTTTTCAGTTTGGAGCAGATTTAGAGAGTTAGAATTTGACTTGTTCGTTTTTTTTTTATTAATTTTGTCTCACTAATAAAACGAGTAATTCAGCAGTTAAAACAGGTCTTGTTGATAAATTTATTTTCAGAATTTTCTGTATTACGTTTAAAACTTTCAAGAGATGAGCATTAATTTTCGCATTCAATATTAAGCTAATTAACAAATAGTTCAATGGTGAATTTGTTTGTTTGTTTTGTTATTACAAAATTATTTTTAGAATATACTTCTCGGTAATGGAGAAAAAAAAATATTGCTACAGTTAGCCAAAAATAATAATAATAATTTTGTGATTCTTATTCAAATTGAAAGTAAGTTTTTTTAGAGAAAGTGTTTTAATCAAAAAGGTTAAGAATAAGTCAGAAAACTAAAGAAGTAAATGCGAGATCTCATGATACATGGCACTCACAATCGATTAATAAAATAATGTCAATGTTTTTTTTATGATTAGTGGAAATAATTTTCCGATAAAATTATGCTTTTGTTTTTTGTAATACTTTTTCTTGTTTTTAATGGATAATAAATAATAAAGAACATAATATCGTAGAAACACAGCACGATCTAATTAATCATTAGTACTAATTATTCATTAAAATGACATGTGTCATGTGGTATTCATAATTATGGCTCGAAAATCAGATCATAATGAAGTGTTTTTTTTCCTTCATTAGAGCTCTAATGAGGAAAAATGTATTAGAACCGAATGTATCTTGTTATACATATACTTAATATAAATCTGAAGGTCCGCTGTGATTCAGAAGTACGAAAAAGAAATGCTAAGCACAAATTATATTTTCAAAATAATTTTTAATATAATGTTTTTCTCAATTTCAAATCGTTAAATTGAAAAATTAAATAAATGAAAATAGCGTCGATTCGATCAATTTCGCTTTTTCACTGTCATAAGTATGTATGTGAAAAACAGTTTGACAAAACAATTTTATTAAGGCAGGATACCATCTTTGGCTGCTATTATACAAGAGTTTTTCATGAATTTGGGCAGAAAGAAAATCGGTTCAATGAATGTCTTTCTATATCATTCATCTTGGAAAATAAAAATTTTAACTTAAAAATAGTTTCTTGTAAGTGGCGCCAAAGTATGAGTTGTTTGAAGAGAACTCTCGGTCTGCGTGTCAAAACTATCCTTATAAGAGCAATATATTTGAGGCCAGCCCGTCCCTTTAACTCGTACACGAATTTGTCTGTCTGTATATTTCTTTTTTACTATTTTCGACACTCTCGTAGACCCACTTTTCTGAAATTTGGCACAAAAGTTCATGTCACGTGACAATTGAATCTATCAAGATTTGAACCGGAAATTTCCATGGAAAACCCGGAAAATCGGGTAAAATCATTTAAAAATTTGGTACAAATTTAATTATTGATAAATCTGTTTCAGGAAAAATGCAGAGTTTTCCGATTTGCCGGTAAAAAAGTTTTCTAAATTATGCAGGATCAAGTTCCCTATCAACTGGCATCATTACTTTCTCTCCGACAATGGTGAAAACTTGTAGAAAGAAACGAGGAAAATTCATGTAAAACGCTTTTCCGGAGTTTTTCCGGTAAAGCGGAAAAATTATCGAAAAAAATTTCATCGATATGATTAGTGATATATCTGTTTCAGGAAAAGTGCAGAATTTTCCAATTTTTCTGGAATTTCCGGAATTTTCCGACTTTTCCCGAAAATTGTCCGACAAAAAAGTTTTATAAGCTATGCGAAATAATTTTTTTTCCGTCCTACTGGCATCAATACTTTCTCTTCAACAATCATGAAAACTTGCATGAAAAATCGAGGAAAATTCTTGTAAATTTTTAAAAAATTTAATAGTAATAGGAAAAGTATGTGGAAAACATGGAAAATCGGGAAAATTCAGTAAATCAGTGTCTTTTCAGCCGTCATAAAATTGTTTTAAAATATCTCCATGCAGCACGTAATAACAATTTAGTTAACGTGAAAAAGGCAGAAAATAAAATAAGTAAAAAACGAGTTTGCAAACAAAACTGAGGCCAAACCGCATGAAAAAGGAGAAAATAAACTTTTCTTCACACATAGAGGTAGACTCAGATTTTATTCGCTGACAATCACCGATATATTTCAGTATGATCAATCAGAGGTAATCAGTGATTAGATTCATGAAGAGAAAGAATTTTCATGAGAAATGTCCCAATCAAAAATTCTGAGTCCACCCCTGTGTGTGAAGAAAAGTTTATTTTCTACTTTTTCGTGCAGCTTGGCCTCAGTTTTTTATGTCTGTACGTAGGCCCTTTTTTAGAAATTTTGATTTTTTAAAGCAAGTCATTAAAAAAAAAGTTAATTTTTCAGGGTAAAAAAAAATTCTGCTTAAGTGCACCAAAAATAAAATAACAACTCTACCGAAAAAGTCCTACTTACAGCCTTAGATTATACTATGGGGAAGAATTATACAAATTTTGAATTCAATCCGATGAAAATTGGATGAGTAATTTGACACGCAGATTTGAAAAACATCATTTCGAGAAAATCGCGTTTAAAATTTTACATATGTGAAGAAACGCGCTGGGAGCGCTTACTAATAATCGGTTTATAACATTAGAAAAAGGTTTCAGTTACCGTTCCAAAGAATACTGTCTTCAATTCTACACATTTCAAAGAATATTTTTAGCAAAAAAATTTCTTGTTTTTTTTTTAAATTTTCAAAGTGGTATCCTGCCTTAAGGCCTATCTGTTTTCCACAATTTTTATGATTTGATTTGAAACCTTATATTTTGGAAAAAGGTGTTTCCTTTTTCTTTTTATCAAAAACCTCAAAAAACGGTGTTATTTTACTCCCGGGCCTAAAAACTTTTTCATGTGCACACCAATTTTTATTATTTTTCGTACATAGGTTTTCCAAACATTTTTGTAAATGCTACCAGAGCTATTTTTCCAAATTTGTTTCGAAGGTTTTTTACAATGACGAACATTCGCCCTTTAATGCCAGCTTTGGCGAAAAAAGCGAAAGAAGAACTCAACGAGGATCCCAATAATATTGAAAGGGATATTGAATATTTGAACAATTGGATTCTCACACAGCCTCACTTGAAAGTTCGGACCACAGATCAATTTTTATTGGGATTTTTGCGAGGCTGCAAGTACAGCATGGAGAGGACGAAAGAAAAATTCGATAAATATTTCTCACTGAGGGGTTCGTTTCCGGAACTATTCACAGACAGAGATGTTGATAATCCAAAAGTCAAAGAAATCATCAAACTTGGGTATTAAAATACTGTTATAAATTACTAAACTACACGTATAACTGTACCTATGTTTTTATAATTTTCTTATAGAACTATTCTTAGACTATCTCAAACAAACGGTGAGGATGGACCTCGTATAACAATAATTCGTCCAGGAACATATGATGCAAATAAATATCACAATAAAGAAGTATTGATAATTGGATCAATGATAGCAGAAATCGGTATAATAGAGGATGACAATGCTATCATTGCTGGACAGACCGATATCTTAGATTTAGCCAATCTTACAGCTCAGCATATGTTTCAGTTTGAACCATTGTTTATCAAGAAAGCTGTAATTTTTATGGAGAAAGCCACACCAATTCGACTCAAAGGATTACATTTCATTAATACTCCGCCTGGCTTTGAACTACTTTTCAATACTGCTCGAAATTTTATGAGTGAGAAGAATAAGCAACGAGTAAGTTTCGTTCGTAATTGAATCAAGTTTTGAAATAAAAAAATTAAAATTAAAATTTTTCTCTTTTAGCTTTTTGTTCATGGAAGCAATATGGAATCGCTTTATCAGCACATTCCACGAAAACTCCTTCCTTTAGAGTATGGTGGAACAAACGGTACCATTGCAGATATTGTTCACTATTGGGATAAAAATATCTGGGAGTATCGAGACTTTTTCAAGGAAAACAGTAAATTTGGTTCAAATGAAAAACTTCGAATTGGAAAACCTTTTAATCCGGAAAGTGATTTTGGTATAGATGGTTCTTTTAGGAAATTAAATTTTGATTAAATAAAATCGATTAAACTTAAATTTTTCGTTCTGTTTTCTATAAATAAATGTGGTTTAAAAAGAATCTTTTTTGTTCGTTTGTTTTAAATTACATAATTTGTTACAGATTTCTAGATTTTGTTTTTTTTTTTTCTAAAGCGTTTCATTTAATTATCTACGTATTAAGATCGATTTAAATATTTGAATTGTGAGTAATTTTCTATTTTTTAAAAAGGATAAAATAAAATACAATTATTTCTAAACTGTATCTAATATTAACCTTCCTCGGGTGGTCGGGTAAAATTAGCCTGAAACTGAAATATTTATCGATTGTAGAACTTGTCGTTTTTAAAATACTTCTAAATGGCTTCGTGATAACTACTAACCAGATTTGTATTTTTTTACACGTTTTTATATCCTAGACAATGAAATCCATAGGGTGTACTAAGTTTCTTACTCCGTTTGTAACGCACAGAAATAATACTGGCAATGACACCCAAACATAATATTAAAAGTAATTTTGATTATTCCATGTTCGTCTCTCCGTCCTGTTGATAATGTGTTTATTTAGAACTGAAATAAAAAAAACAGTTAAGTTCGAAACTGGAACAAATTGGTTAGCTCCGGTATACAACCAACTACTTCAAATAACCAAACCCTACATATCGAAACAGCAGTACGAATTACTACCTGGTCGATTTACAATTTCAAACATATCCCTATTTACGGACTCTATTGCCTCTATCCTTGACGAAAACAAACAACTGAACTCTATTCATACCGACTTTATTAAGGCTTTTGATAACGACTTGTGTCCGTATGGAAGGACACCGTATCCTAATTCTCTTCATATTTAACAAGGAAAGAAAATATTTTTATCTCTTACGATCAGCAGTCCCCACTATTCAAACAGATTTTTGATGTACCCCAAAAACACCATACTTGGACCACTGCTATTTCTTATTTAAAAGGATATGTTTCGATTAGAGAAATTGTGTCTAGAGAACTGAATTGAAATTAACGTCAATAAATGCAAATGTATATCATTTTACTGTAAAAGAAATTTTATCTCCTTCGACTATAGAATTTATGATACATCTCTGTCTCGTGTTGATGAATTAAATGATTTGGGAATCCTGATCGTAAGCTACTCTTCATATTACACATAAACTTCATTTCATTCAAAGCTTTTCTTTCGTTTAATAGGTTTCATTTTCCGTACTTGTCAGTCATTTAAGTGAGCGTTTTCATATACTACTCTTCTTAAGTTCCTAGTAAAAAGTATACTTTAATATGCGTGTCAAGAATGAAATCCATTCTACTCCACATATAAATGGCAAATCAAGGCTGTTCAGCGTATATTCACCAGAAATACATTATTCAAGTTGGAAAACATAGGCCTATTACAGGTCTAGTGATAAAATGAGAATAAGGTGCCGGAACAGAGAGATGGTGTCAACAATTCAATTATTTTTATTCACTCTTAGTATAAATTCTCTTACTTGCTAAGCCTTAAACAACTAAAAGGAATTCAATACAATAAAGGTACAAATACAAATTATAAAATAATAAATTCAATAATAAGAAATAAGCAAAAAACCCAACGAAACGATAATTCAATGAAAATCCAATTTGCTGATGACTGTGGCGGTGTGTGTGTTTGTTTATGTATGATTACAAAAATATTATTTTTACATATAACAATTTAATCAATGATGTAGAATTAATTGGCAGCGAGTTGCTAGCAAATTAACCTGGCGCACAAGTGGCAGTATATGTAGCAGCTGAATAATGCGGCAAGGTTTTGAACGTACACATAGCAGCTTGATTTCAACTTTCAGCGTACACGTAGGCGGTTAGTATACACGAACTAGCATTTGCAGCACCGTGCGCACAGGCAGCAAGTTAATGCGAGTAGTGGTTTCTGATTATTTTTTTTTTTTTTGGTTATCCTAGAATCAGTATTTCTAGTGTTTTTTGGATGACGTATTACGATAAATATTCTTAATACGTTGGGTATACTAGAGTCAATGTGTCTAAATATATTTAGGTTTTGTGTTAAGAGCAAATTGTTAACACGTGAAATATGCTAAAATCAAGATTTTTAGCAGTGTCGAATAATATACTCTAATCAATGCTGTCAGTATGTATATACCAGATTCAATGCTTCTGGTTTTGGTATTTCAAGACTTCAGTAGGCCTCAGAACTGCAGCTCTGTCTCGGATGATGGCTCAGAACGCAATCAACTGTCTGAGTAAAAAACGCTGTATTTATATACTAGCGAGTTTGATGTATATTTGCAATATACGAAAGTAGACTAGGCACAATGCTCCTAGTAATACTAGACACAATACTTGTAGTATTTTTGAGTTTTAAGTATTAAAGTCAGTGCCCTTAATATAATTTACTAGGTTCAGAATTCTCCTAGGTTTGATTTCAAGACTTCAGTACACCGTAAAAAATATCTATTGAAAATTCCGCTACTATAATAGGCAACAAATTGCTAACAATGGTAGCGGAAATTTACACAACTTTGTGCGCACCACATAACCTTATGTAAAGCAATTTTGCACTGTATGTAATTTTACATTGTTTATGCATTTTTCAATTTCCGATGTAAAATGCGATATATGAATTTACATAATGCTGTGGAAATAAGTTACGTAAGTTTAATGTAATTTTACATTATTTATGAATTCTTCAATTCCGTATGTAAAGTACACAACATGTAAAATTACCAATAGTTATGTAACTTATTTCAATTGCCAATAAAATTTTTCATACAGAAATTAATAAATTACATGCATAAACAAGTAAAAAAGCTAGAATTGGTCTAAGAACAATTCTTATGACCATGCCACTAATATGCAAGTACAGATTAACAATCAATACGTAAAAGAAGTAATACTAGTTTCAATGCTAACTAAGCTACCTAAGAAATCATAATTTTAAAAATCAATAAATATTTGTAGGTATGCAGTATTTCCATGGTTGAGTTTTGTTTTAGCGAAATTCAATTATAAAAATACTCCGTACCTAAAAATATTTTTTGATTTTTAAAACGGTTTTTAAGGTTACGCTTAGGATCGAAACTAGCAACATTTCTTTGCATGTTTTATGATTATTAATCTATCACCAACTGCACTCCACAAAATCAAACTATTCACTGACCGGCGACCGCATTCTGATATAATTTCCCGTATAATGATTCATAGCAACGCATCCTGATAAACGTATGAGCAGAGTAGGAAGAGTGAAGGAAAGAATAGAGATAAATGCAAACGTCATTACTTATGTTATATTGAAATATCCTTTTTAAATATGGGGAATTCAATGCAAATTACATTATTGTATGGAATTTCACGCAAATTTACAGTACGATACATAAGTTTTGTATGATAAATGTAAAATCACAGTACTGTATGGAATTTTACGTAAATTTACAGGATCACATAAAAGTTCTGTGTTTAAAATGACAGTACTGTATGTAATTTTACATAAATTTACAGTACGATACAAAATGTTTATGTAATTAAATGTAAAATCACATAAAATATCTAAACAATTACTTACTTTACTTATTTTTGCAATTAAAAGTAGGAAGTTTGCAGATTACGTAAAAAGTATTTAATTTCTTATGATTATGTGTATATATTTACATACATTTTAACCATAGTAATTTTCCATAAAGTTATTTCATGATTTTTTACAGTGTAGGCTTCAGAACTACCGATCTGTCTCGAATGATGTTTCAGAACGCAATAATTTTCTTGTGTTCCCAGCGTTCTATTTATACTGTCGAAATGTACAGGTTAGATGGAACCTTAGAAAAAGTTGAAAATGGTTACGTGTAAGAGCGCTGGCGGTGCTTGGCGTCAATGTGTAAAAAAAGCAGGTACGTCATCATGACTGATGATGATGACATTTGTAATGGTGATAGCATATTTACATGGTAAGTGTTTTTATTCAATGATTGCTTTTAATTTTGTTATTTAATATTGCTTTTCTTTTTCCTTTCAGATTTTTTGATGTTGATTACTACGCCTATCACGTCTAATTTTTGTGTAAGTAGTTTGAAGTATATTCTCAGATCATAAATGTTCTAAGAATATGCTTTTTTTTTGTTTATATTTTACTAGCTTGTGTTTTCTTTTAATTCTTTCAGGTTATTCCTCAATGTATTCATAACTGAACACCGTGGAATACAAGGATAGACTAACCAAACTCAACTTGTCTACACTCGAAAACCGAAGAGCCTTTTGTATATAAAATCCTTAATATTCTTTTCCAAATAGATTTCTATATTTTCAAATTACCTCCCTGCTGAACCAATATAAAAGAAAATTCGCCCATTTTCTGAATACAAAAGACATATAACTATAGATTTAATAATATAGACATTTTCAACACTGGTCCCCTGACATTTAAAAGATTGATCGTGCTTGAGACATTAATTAAATTTTTGTTTATTCCCCTTCCTTTTTCACATAGTGCTTTGCCTTTATTGTTTCAGTTTAACTCAGTTTTGAATTTGATTTTGGATATACTATGTATTCATTTTTAGTTTCTGCTTCTTAGTTTTAATGTACATTGATTGATTTTGTATAACTATTCTTTGGATTTTAGTTCTGTACACAGTAAACAATTTTTCCCTAAAGTGAGTGACAACAATTTGTGCCACTAAGCTTCGGTATTTTTTGATAAGATTAGGGAAAGCTCCACCTTGGAAAAAGTGGACTATGTTTTTATCCCTAAAATGAACGTACATTCAAATGTAGAATAATACGTAATTTATTGAATGTTCTTCGAGAAACAATACCATTTCGGGAATTTTACGTACTACCTATATAGGTTACCTGGTGCCAAATACCGGTTTAGGGTTTTTACGGAAACTGGTGATTCGCGGGTTAATATAACGAAAAAATACATCCCCCATATGAGCTCGAAAAAACAACAAAATACAGAACCAGTTCGTGGACCATGAACGTAGGGGCAAGAGCAGTTAAGATAATTTCGTGTAAGCATAGAAAATCTTTGATGTACACCTCCCAAATAATTAAAAAAAAGATTTAGACACAAAATAGAAATTAAAATGAAAAAACAAATATATATATATATATATAACGTACACTTATATATCTACTGAGATCATATTGTTTTCAATTTAGATAACTACTTATCGTGTCTCACAATGCTTACATGAAACAAATACTCCAGACCTGTTACTATCAGATAAATAAAATATATTAAAAAAACTTTTCAAATAAATAACTTTTTTTAAATGAAATACACTAAAAAGTAAAAAATAATTTTTTTTTCTCAGTGATATAAACAAGAAAAGTTTCATGCAAAATAAGAAATGCTGGATTAAATCTTAAAGTTTGGGCATCAATAACCATAATCACAATTGTCTAAATGTAAATCATACCCAAACTTTTAAGATTTAATTTGAGTTGTAGCATTTCTTCTTTTGCATTAAACTTTTCTTGTTTATATCATTGAGAAAGAAAAAAATAATTTTTTTCTTTCTAGTGTATTTTATTTACAAAAAGTAATTTATTTTAAAAGTTTTTTTAATATATTTTATTTTCTACTTTTCAGTCATACTCTCGAAAATCGACTCTCGAAACTCGATTCGCGAAAATCGACTTTCGAAACTCGACTCTCGAAATTCGAATCTGGAAACACGACCTTCGAAACTCGACTCTAGAACATAGGTTCTCGAAAATCGACTCTCGACTCATATCACGCACGGCCCAAATTGGACAGTCCCAAGGATGATAGTTATAATCAACCAGAGCTGGGCAATACTTAAGTAAAAAAGACTTAAGTACTACTTAAGGTACATTTTCGTTACTTAAGACTTATTACTCGATACTTTTAAAATGCCCCTACTTAGTACTTGAACATAAGTACTAGCATCTATTTACTTGTACTTAAGACTTAGTTTTGTACTTAAGTACCAAGATTTTTACTTAAGTATTTCTGAGTCTATTAAGTACCTACAAAAATCTAACTCATCGTAGAAAAGAAAACACAATCTCTAGCGCACCTGCTTTTTTGTTGAGTTTTAAAGTACGCAAAGAACTGTCAAAGTATGTGCCGCACTCACGCATCAAGGCAGAACCTTAGACAAACTAATGACATACAAATAAGACTGGGCAAGTAGAACAAAAACCAGGAACGTCTCTCTCGAATATAAAATCGGCGATGCCTCGACTTGATGGCATAACCACTGACATGTAAAATATGGACTGACTGCGTTCATAGAAATACACTGCAGAATGTGGGCTCACTTCCATATTGCTGACTTTCGGTCTAACCACGTGAAATAGAAAAGTAAGCAGTCCACATTATATTCGTCAGTAGATATAACCAAGGGTAAGCAAGCAATGCCTCCCTCCAATATAAAATCAACGATGCCTCGACCTGATGTAGGCAAAGCCTCAATTTTTCTTAGAAATTTTCTGAAAATTTTTTCCTTAGAATTGTTATGCATTATTGGAGGATAATAGGTGCTTGGGCGGACCTCTAATAGTTTTTATGAGTGAAGCAATGACAGGCGAAAGTTTTACTCGACATGCAGCGAAGAAAACTATAAAAATCTATATATGGTAGCCACTGGTTACTATACATATTATATTTTTCAAAAGGTATTTATTTATTAATATATATTAACTGTACTCGATAAACTTCATTATATTACTGCCAACGTACAAAGATTCTAAAAAAGTACTTTTAAAGGTACTTTAAAAAGTACTCAGTACTTTTTATATACTTATATACTTTTCATAAATGCGGTACTTGTACTTACGCTGAAGTATTGAGGCCTTCGGTACTTGTACTTGTACTTAAGTACTTTTTCTTTGGTACTTGCCCAGCTCTGCCATCACCACCCCAAAACCCCCCAACACTTAAGAACATTTTACCACATCGGAAAGCTCACCCATTCTAAATCACAAAACTCCATGTAAATCCACCCACGATTACTACGCTAAAACTCTTTCGTCACGAACCGCACTCTCAGGCGTTCAGGCGCTCAGACACTAATTTTCTGAGTCGGAGTATGTAAGTTGATAGAAAGTTATTAAAAATAGCAATATTTTCTAACAGACCTATATACAGGCTTTTCACTTAATAAATGGATCAACGGTTTTTGAATTAATTTTCTTCTTATAGGTATGTGTAGGTGTTCATGCATAGCGAGGACATACACGCACATGTACCAAAACATTTGCTACCAGAACCAGAAGAATATGGACAATACTTGAGCCTCTACCAAAAATAACAAACATAAATAGTAATAAAAAAAAATATTGTTATAACATTTTATTTCTAAATTTCGTTTGTTATTGTAGGCGATTTGGTAAGAAGAATCATCTCACAGAGAGACTGGTTTGTGGATGACATTAACTATAGAACAGAAGAATCACAGAGGACCGGAATTCTTAAAAATGCTAATTTGCTGTTTGGAGTGGATTGATTATTTAGGAAGTTAGAGTTTGACTAGTTTTTTTTTTATTAATTTTGCACCATTAATAAAACGAACAAGTTAAAGTTAAAAAACCGGTCTTGTTGATATATTTATGATTATTAATTTTAATTTCAATTCCTTGCAGTAGAGTTTTTCTAGCAAAATAATATATTTTATCACCCCTTTTCCGTATTATGTTTAAAACTTTCGACAAATGCACATTTACTTTCTGAAGCTGAGTGATTTTGCATTCGATAATAAACTCATCAATAAATAGTTCAGTGCTGATTTTGTTTTTTTTTTTTATTAGAAAATTGTGTTTAAAAAAATAGTTCTCGAATGTTGATAAAAGAAAATATTTCTATATGTATCCAAACATAATAATAATTTTGTGATTATTATTTTAATTGAAAGTAAAATTTTTTGGAGAAAGTGTGTTAATCGAAATTTTAATAAAAAAATTGTGAAATGAGTCAACAATAAGTCAGTAAATTAAAGAAGGTGATATTAGTACACCAATGTCTAGTATTTGTACTTGTTGTTTTTTATTTTCTTATGATTTGCAACAATGAGTAACATTTTTAGACCGAGATGAACTATCCCAGCTTTAGAGGTCCTTTTAAATTTCTTGTACGGAAGTATAACATGCTTCGATTGTGCTTCAGTTTCATATTAATTTTGGCTACGGGAAATAACGCACAAAATCAATAAGTGAAATAAAGCCAATAAGTGTGAAATAACACCCACAAATTTTGGACATTATTTCACATTTGACACGCTGAAATTTATATGGACTTTCACTTAACGCTTTTGAGCGTTAATTCATTGGGACTTATTTCCCGGAGCCAAAATTGCGGGCAACCCAACCCAAAATTTTTGGGTCTTATTTCGCTTATCGCTTTTGGGCGTTATTTCCCAGAGCCATTAATTTTAACAGTACATGTCCACAGAAGTAAGCGTTTCCTCTTAGCTTCATTACAACTGCTTTTAAATCTCTTTATGGGAAACAGTTTGGAAGCTCTCCACGATTGCTGAAGCTACAGTGTCGGACACAAATATTTACCAGTGTTTCTTTCAGTTACAGAAAATTTAATTTTAAACCACGTAATTGTACGTACGGCGTCTAGACGAGAAAACTTGCATGATCACGTCCGTATTCAATTTTAACTTCAAAACAAAATTGCTTCAGATTGATTCCAGACAAGCAACTTTTTGGAAGCATATCAGTTAACTGCAAGCATTGGCGTAACTAAGACTTTTTTCTGAGGTGAGCCAGGTCCCCCAAATTTCGTACATAGGTTTTAACAAACATTTTGATTGCGAAGTATACCAGCTCATGAGTATTCTAAGCTATTGACCGACATTTTTTACTTACACTTACACTTACAAGACTGCCTGGAGCAAATGAAATCGCATAGATTAATTAAAGTCTCTCAAGTTCCAGAGAGTATAGAGAGTCTATAAGTTACAGAAGCCACAAGAAACATAATCTAAGTTCTAGAAAGAAAAAAACTTAGCAGTCAGCAACACAACAAAATTGTGCCGAGAACGGAAAAACACCAGAAAAGGAGTGAACTGACGACTTGACTGTACAACTGACAAGTCGAAATTGATCTTGTTCTTCTTCGCGTATGCTGATTGCTGCCTCCTTGTTTGCACGGGTACATCCTATAGCTAGGTTACATTTACATGTATGGCTCGACTATGCTGTGACCTGCGTTCAGATTTCTTCCATTCATTCAATTCGTAAATAACCGTACATTTGGGGTAAAAAGTGAAATAACCATACATTTTGTGTACGGTGACAGGTCTTGGTCGCATTCCGTACAAATACCACCAAAACCGTACGCTTGGCAGCGGTCCTCGATCTGTCTTAATTAGCTCATCTGATCACTTCGAATTGCTGGAGAAAAAGTTACCGAAAAGCTTGGCGCAAAATATATCCGAAAATTTTGAAGAATTCGAAGAACGCATTTCGATTAAAATTTACAACATTGTAGCTAGTACGCAGGCATGACATGGGTCAGCTTATAAACGAATTAGCAGAGGTTCGATATGAACTAAATTAACAGATGTAATGATAAGCGGTATACCTTCTCGCCTAAATGAAAGCCCCCAACAGCTAATTATGAATATTTCAAATAAAATTAATCATCCACTGTCACCGTTTGCATTTGCCTTCCAGACAATGTACTCGATACAATATCAAAATAATCGTAGACTTGTCCTACCAATTGTTAAATTCCCCAGTGCTGTTGAACAAAGAGAAAATTTATACAAAGAGATTTGATTTACTCAAACTAAATGATTTCGACCACAACTTCACGTCTGATATAAATATAAATGCTTTTGAGAGTCTCACCAACGGTACAGTCTGTCCGGAAAATAAGTTAAATGATTTATTCCTGCAAACCCGGAAGGATGCCAAATGAAGCCTAATACTTTATAGTTTTCATAAAAAAATATATCAGCACCAAACGAAAAAAAAATTGTTAATAATAGTATTTTTTTTTTTCAAAAAAATAAATTTATTAACTATTGAAGACTTCTAGCAGTTTTTTTCTTATATTTTTATTTTGAAGCTAGAAATTTTGTCTATCTAATGTGCGGCAAATTGTAAAAAATTGTTTCCCCGTACGACGGCCCCGCTAGGGGAGTTAGATACTTCGTGATTTTACGGTGGAACAGCAATTTCAAAAAATTATATTTCTCAATTGTTTTGATTCAAATGCTTTATAGATTTCATAAAAAAATACGGCAACAGCAAACGAAAAAAAAAATAAAAAAAAATAATATTATTTACTGTTGTAATTGGGGATCTGTAAAGCCATTTTGAAACCAGATTTCTCAAATTATCGACCAATTGCAATCACTTTGATTCTTTCGAAAGTTTTTAAATCTGCCATTAACTTCAAATTGATGAAGTATCCAGAAATCATTCAGCTCATCAATTATCGCCAATATTGCTTCCGGACTAGGCGCTCATCGGAAAACTTGCTGACTTTTGTTGCGCGACGTTGGAACCATAGAGTTCAAAATTTTGACCTATAGAATATAGATGTTTCAAAGACGTTTAATAGAGCATGGCATCCTGCCATTTTAAAAAAAAAAAAATTGAAAATTTTATATTCATAAGACTGGTTGTATTAGATGGCAGATGGCGTTATATTTGATGGAGAATAGATGAATTTTAAGAACTTTTATATATATACCTATATTTGGACCTGTTATCTCTCCGTCGACCTGTTTAATTTTAATTAGTGATCTGCTATTTCTTATTTTCAATCCGCTGGTGGAAGTATCCATGCTTTCACTTTTTCCTTACAGACTTCAGAGTGAATGTTGATTAGGCCTAATCAAGCGTGAGTGATGTCTAGCGAGTAGGACGTGTTTTATTTTGCACCTAAAAATTTTTAAAGTTTTCGGTGTTCTACCATTTGCTTTTGTACCGATCGCAGTTATCATAAGCCAGTTTCATAATTTGCATTTATCGGTTATTGATCTTAAGTCTTGTGGAATTTTGTTTTTGATTGCAATATTTAAAAATTTCTTTGTTAACTCTTCATATTGGCTACTAATATCAGCAGCGGTACGGGTAAGCAATCTAAACAACATGTTAGAGAAAGAGATGGATCCAACTCGGACAGTGTATCCCCTGCAATTACACGCAGCACAACCAACACTAACAAGTGTATTGATAAGGCCGTTCTATCGGCAAATGCAGCTGCTGGTGGCCTAATGTTGGCTGAATCCCAGCTTCTTGTGAATTTTGAGTGCTTACTAGCCCAGCTTGAAGCGAAAATTTCTAAAAAAATTGATGATGCAATAATGAATTTTAATGTACGTCTAACAGCCTGTGAAACTATGGTGCTTGACGTACAAGCGGCATGCAATGAGATTACCACTGATCTTAATGCTAAACTTGCGAATAGTCAGGGCATGGTTCTATCATTGATGAGATTGAGGATCTTCGCCGCTCTTCACGGGCATCTGATATAATTATCCGTGGAATCCCCGTCTTGGACAAGGAAATCCTTCTTAATATCGTAAAAAATATTGCCGATATTGTGAAACATCAGTGCTTACCTTTTGTTGACGCTTTTCGTCTTAATGCCAAGTCGCGGGATGCTCATATTGTAATAAAATTTTCATGTCCAGCAGGACGTAAGTCATTCTTCGCTTCCTTAAAACGTCATGGCAGGCTAAAGCTGAATCAGTTAAAAGGATTTTCATCGAAAGTCGTCATTTATTTCAATGAAAGCCTAACTCCTCTAAGTTCGAAGCTATTTCGGGATGCACAGGCGCTTCGTACATCTGGTAAACTTCATACTGTGGTCACCTTGAATGGATTTGTTTGTGTTAGATGGGGTAAGGATGACAAGCTATGTAGGATCACCACCGCCGAACAACTGAAAACAGGCATTTCTGTGCATTAACCTAATCTTGGGAGTTTCTTCTATGAAGTGTTTACATTTGCCTTGCTTTGCATTATATTAAATATTAGTTTTAGTTTTCTTGTTTTCTAATTTTCCTAGCTTTTTGTTCTTTGTTTTATTTTCATTTTTTTTTTCTTATTATCTTTCATTAAGATTAAGATGATACTTTTGAGCTTTGAATCTTGCAGTTTTTTACCTTCTCTTGTAAAGTCTTGCACAGTCTCTCAATTTCTTGTATTAGGCCATAGTTTCTTGTGTTTGCTTTTGATCGTTGGCAGAGGTATGCTGATCAATGAGTTCGGCTAATACTTTTTGTGAATTGGAGAGAGTGAGATCACTAATTAATATTTGTTGTAAGCGCCTTCCGGGAATGCATATAGCCTCGATTATTGCTAGAAGTCTTTGTAATAAGATGGATGAGATCCGGCAAATCTTTGGAGGATCCGATTTGCATGCTATTACTGTTAGTGAGACTTGTCTGCAGCAGCATATTCCTTCTTCGTTTGTTTCCAAACCTGGTTTCAATATTCTACGTAATGACCGCAAGGGCCAGAGGGGTGGTGGTGTTGCCATTTATTTGAAAGATTCTTTTAAATCTAAAATTATCGAATTTTCGTCGAGTGGTGCTATCAAGTATTTATGTGTGGAGGTTGAGGTGGGTCTGAAGAGGTGTGTATTATGTGCTGTTCCTCCTGGTAATTTTGTTGATGAATGTCTAGAAGAACTTTCTTTTTCCATTTCACGTATTGCGCATCGCTACAGAAATGTTATTATTGGAGGCGACTTCAATGTAAATTTACTTCACAGTAATCCACCCACTGAAAGTTTTCGATCTGTAATTCAAGGTCTTCACCTCAATGTAGTGAATTCTCTTCCCACGTACTTTTGTTGTGCTAATCCTTCACTACTGGATCTCTTTATGACAACGGATAAAGATGAAGTATTATTCCATAATAATATTAGCCCTCCGAGCGTAATTGATCATAATATACTATTCATGACTTATAATGCTTCGTTTGATAACTCTAATCAGCTGAACCAATTTTACTATCGAGATTTCAAGCATATCGACGTGTTTAACTTGGCTAATGAATGCCTGTCCCTTACATGGACTGATATCTATGTCTGTCCCTCTGTTCAAGGTAAGGTTGACATATTGAATGAGCTAATCTCCTATTTGTAAAACAAATAAGTTCCCCTTAAAGTTAAGCGTGTTAGTGCTAGTAGCTCACCCTGGTTTAGTCACACAATTTGTGCTCTAATAGTAGAAACAGAATTTTTATATCGTCAATGGAGGCGACTTAGAACTGAATATGCCCGATCTCTATTCAGATGTGCTCGGAACAAGGTAACCTCTGAGATTCGGATAGCAGAGCGTCTATATTATAACTGCAAATTTGACCCTTACCTGCCCCCCAGAGTTTTATGGAGTAATCTGGGGAAAGCTGGTATTTTCTCTAACTTGAGTCCTGAAAAATCATTTGAATCAGAGGCCTTTAACAATCACTTTACAACATGTTCTGGTACCGCTGTTACTCTCTCACAGCCCGCGTGTATTGAGACCTATCCCTTGCGCGAGCAAGACATGAATTGTTTGTCTTTCCGGGGCGTCGGGCATGATGAGCTTTACAAAGCTATCTCTTGTGTAAAGTCCTGTGCTGTCGGTTTTGATGAACCAATCCCCGCTTTGTAAAGCTTTTGTTTCCGTACATATCCACAATATATATTGCATATTATGAATACTTGTTTGTCTTCCTCCTGTTTCCCTGACATTTGGAAAGTTGCCAGGGTCATACCTGTACCTAAGAAAACTTCCCCTGTCAGCTTGTCTGATTTCAGACCTATTAGCATTCTTAGCTTCCTAGCGAAGGTCTTGGAAAAACTTATTTGTTACCAAATTCAGGAGTTCTTAGATCAAAATAATCTGCCCACGAGATATAAATCTGGTTTCCGTGCAGTGCACAGTTGTGAGACTGCCTTGCTAAAGGTATCTAATGATCTCCGTTTGGCTCTTGATGCCGGCGAAATTGGCGTACTTGTCTTATTGGATTTTTCTCAAGCTTTTGATAGCGTTGTGTACTCTATACTACTCCGTAAATTGTATGTTAACTATTGCTTTTCTTCTTCTGCGATCAAGTTAATAAGTAGTTTCCTCACAAACCGTTTTCAACAAGTAAATGTCAATGGTATTCTCTCCTCCTTCTTACCTTTGTCTCAAGGTGTCCCGCAAGGATCTGTATTAGGACGTCTAATTTTTAGTCTATACATTAATGTTATCGGTAATATCGTACATAATGTTTAGTTAGATCTATATGCCGATGATGTTCAATTGTACTTGAGCAAACCTCTTGGATTGATTGAGGATTGTATTTGCAGAATCCATGATGATCTTGCTGCAATTCACAGATGGTCAAATGACAATAAGCTTTCTCTCAATCCTAGTAAATCACAGTGTTTGGTGTTGTTCAGCTCACCTCCTGATTTCGATGATATACCCTCAGTTATTGTCAATAATGTCTTGTTACCTTTTGATGACTCGGTGGCTAATTTTGGGAGTGAAGTTCAACAGTCGCCTGAAATGTTGTGATCATGTTAAGAGTATGTTGGGTAAAATTTATGGTGGCTTGCGAAGACTTTGGCCATTTGCTAATATCTTACCAACACATTCACGTTTGAGATTGGTTAAGACGCTTTGGTTGCCTCATTTTACTTACGGCAGTCTAATTTTCCCAAAGCTTGACTCCCTGTGCAAACGTAAGATGGAAGTTAGTTTTAATGATTGTTTACGATTCATTTTTAACCTGCGCAGATCTGCCCACATTACTCCTGTCAGGTACTCGTTACTGGGATGCTCAATTCAGACTTATTTAAAACGCAAGGCATTAATCTTCCTATTCAATTTAATACAGACTAGGAAGCCCATGTATCTTTATGAAAAAATAGAATTTCTACATTCTAGGAGAGGAATGAGCTTATGTATACCGCGTTTTAGTACATTGACTTATGAGGGATCTTACTTTGTCCAAATTGTTCGTCTGTGGAATTCCCTCCCTCAAAATACTCAGTGTGCGGCTTCTGTCAGCGAATTCAGGAAATATTTGGATAATTGTATACTTTTAGTGCTATGCGATGTTGGGTATGACTGTGCAAGATTTTCTTATTTACATACTTCTTATTTCTTTTATAATTTTTGTTATTAATCATGTTTTTATTTAGTTTTAATTTTCTTTTGCCTTATGTTGATTGTCTTCATTTTTTCTTAGTCATAGTAGGCACTTTCTAAAAATTTTATTGTTTTTTTTACATTTTTCTCTAATTTCTTCTTTTCTTTTTTGATTTCCGAGTTACTTGACTAATTTGTATAAAGTACTATTTAAGATTAACATCTTGTGTACTTAATTTGTTTAATAAATGAATTTAAATTTGAATTGCGTTGAATTCAATGCATCTAAGACTAAGTTATCTCGTCTCCTTAAAACAAGATCATAATTTGACTACAACCGTTTCAGATCCTTCGAGCTCATTGGTGATGCGGCAATAACTTCTTATGTCGACACGCGCGAGCACCGTTGTAAAGTCGAATACCTTTCACTCGTTTATCGCCACGTCTTTGGGTCACTGCTCTTAACTAGTATCTAGCCTGATCCCTTGTAAATGTAAATTAATTCCTGCACGAAATACTTGCGCTGCAAACCACGCTCATCATTTCACCCTTCAAAATACTTTCGGCTGTACAGTAAGATTACGTGATGATTTTACAATTTGCTAGGGTTCAAGAGTGACATATATCAGCACTTCCGCCACTCTTCTTATGTCCTCTAATCCCTTGTCTATCTCCATCCTGCCATGTCGTAAGCTCCTGAGCTTGGCTAAATAATATAGAAAAAATAAATAAAATATGGGAGCAGCCGAGCATCAGTACATTTTTTCAGACAGGGATAGAATAGACTTCTGGCTCCAAAATAGAAATACAAAAAAGAGTTTTACAAATCCCCCAATTACAATAGGAAATAATAACAAAATACATACTCTTACTAACAAGAAAATTTTCATTCGCTGTTGCCGTATTTTATGTATGAAAAATATAGAGCATTTGAGTCAGAAAAATCGGGAGATATGATGTTTTGAAATTTTGAAAATGCTGTTTCACCGTAAAATCACGTGGGGGGGGGGGGTCAAAATCAAATCAACCGTTTAGAAGTTGCGGTGTGATTAAGAAAAAAAGCTAGATTTTCACATAACACCCTGTATCTCAAAAACTACAGGGCGTGCGGTTACAATTAAAAGCTTAGCACTTCATGGCCTTTCCAACGACTGCTCAACCAGCCCCATACCAATCTCCTATCAACAATTATGGATGTCTAAACTAAAAATTTCGGATTTTCTTACCTTTTTTTTTAATTTGACCTCTATTATTTTTGCAAAAAGTTCATTAACATAAATTTTTTTTATAAAAACTTGTAGACTCTCTTCTTTAATTTGACCTATTACATCTCGTATGTGTTTGGTGGGAACTAAAATATTTGCAGCTTTTTAGAAAAACACAAAAATTTTATGATAATAATATTAATAACAATATTTTGATTACACAGTAAATACTAAGAGTACAACCCTTGTTTCATATAAATAATTTGTTTTTGATCAGCACGTAGATCATGAAGTGATCAGCACCTTGATCTGGACCTGCAGCGGTGAAATATTTCTCGGTATGATATCCGCTCAGATATCAAATTTGTCGATGATTTTATGGGATGATGTAAATAATTGTAACGCACCACTTTATGCAAATTTACAATCCATTTATTTAGAAAAATAATAGTTATTTTAATTTTACACTTATGTTCTACTACGGACCACTGCACTTCTTGAAATCTGAATACTGATTTGGTGGGTGCATGAGAAATTTTTAGTATGCCACTACTTCTAGTTCTACTAGACCTTCCACCTACTCTATGTCTCGTCAAAAGTATATTTTCGCTGTAACACAGTGTAATTTACCGATAAGTGTAATATTGAATTTGATATGATTATGCTTTGTGTAATACTTTTAATAATAAAATTAAAAATTAAAATTAAAAATAAAATAATAAAGAACGTTAGATTGTTGCACCAAGTTAGTTGCCGCTTAGAGAAGAGTGGAAGATTGTTAAAATAATTTTTCACTTTATCGCACTATTACATTTTGAATAACTTCTGGCACCATTTTATAGCTTTCAAATAGCCCTAAGAAAATTAAAAAAGAAAAAAAAATTTAATTTGATCGGAGGTGAGTTTCAGTGATCTGTGATGCAACGTAAAACAATTATCGTTTTTTTTTCCCGAAATTCCACAAGAACCTTATATTGATCTCATTGTTTTCGTACAACTTTAACGATTGCAGATCACCATGTTGGTCACCATGGACTTTTTTATTTAGAATAATATTTTGAATAAAATGGCATTTTTAATTTTTTTAAAAATTTCACCACTTCCGGTCCACACGCATGCCAAATTGATTATGACGCGTTCGGGGGTGTTTTTATTTTTTTCCACCCCTTTGTTTTGGCCCTGGGACGCCACATTTTTGTTACAATACTCCCAGGCCCACCCTACACCAACCCTCCAAATTGCAGCCTGAAAGGGAATTAAATACGATCTTTAGCATTTTTTCGACTTATTTGACTGGACTACGTTGGACAGTCGAAACGAGAATGATGTCATCAATGGTATAGTCCGGTAGATTTGGACAAAAGAATCAAGGTGATTTCTGACACACTCGCAGTGTTTTGTGTTTAGGGTCTGAATTATTTTTAGAGCTTATTTTTTGCTCTTTTGATTTGTTGTGTTGTGAGTTTAAAGCTTGTTTTTATAATTTCGCTTTTTTTCCAGCATCAAAGATGTCTAACAAGATCTTTCCTAGTAAAGTTGTAAAAATGCTTTTACTTTTAAGTTTGACAAGCTTGTTCCGATAAATTTTTGGGAAATGCTAATCATCTCTGGCGGCTAATAAAACTTGTATGGCCTGTTTTTTGTGGAAATGTCAAAGATAGTTAACTAATGATCCCCTTTCCGCCCATGAAACTTGAGATACTGCATTTTTTTTTTTTCGAAAGTGTCAGTTTATACCGCTGACGTGTTGAAAACTAACATTGAATGAGCTTTGAAAGCACTTTTGGTTTTTGGGTACCGCATGTGATAGCTTTTTAAATAGACGGCTTTGAGAAAAAAAAGTTCCGGAACTTTGACATTATTGAGTCCTAATTGGGTAGAGGGTGGAGGGAATGGTACTGAAGAATTTGGACTAAACATTTTTTAAATGATCATCTTAGGATTTATTGATAAGATGTTATAGGGTGATTAAAAAAAATATGAAGAAAAATTTTGTTAGGTTTGATCTGTTATCTGGCCTGATCAGCTTCTCATGTTAATACGAGAATACTATAATCGAAATTCAGCATAATGAAATTCTATCTGTATTAGATGCAGTCTTAGTTGATGTCTGTGTTTTTGGCTGAAAACTATCAGTACAGAAATGAATTAAGAGAAAATTTATAGAAAGAAAAATAATTTACTTCAATTTGATTTCAATAAAGCATAATTGATTAATTAAATAATTAAATAATGTTGTATATATTGCCATTGTGGAAATTCGGCGAATGTTTCCAATTACATGTTAAAATTATTTATTTGATCCCGCCTACCTCACGAAGCATCCATTTTAGGAGATATGCTGATCTGATTTACAGCAAACCTATCGTTTCCCTTAATCGAATAAGTTTGTCATGCTTCAAGAAATACTTAAAAGCCGTTATCATTTATACGAATTTTAACCGTCATCATCATTATTTTGTTCTATCCATATTCTCAAGTCTTCATACTGTCCTTAAAGTGTATTCAAATTTAACACAAACCGATTTGAGTTGATATAACAGTTTGCACAAATCTTAGAATGAAGCTAAGTTTGATATTTGATAAAAGAATATACCTATTCGAGTAAGCTTAATAACGCGCCAAAACAATAGGCTAACCAGATGGACACAGTCCCAGCGAACCAACTTTACTTTAGAAAATGGAGACAACATTACATTTCAACCTAGGGTAATTAATTGTTCTACCAAAGATTATGTCTAGGCTATGCCCCATATTTAGTTGTTAGTAATAAAGATTTGATAAACTTAGCTATTCATGCAGATGCTGCTCTCCCAGATGAAGAATTAGAAGGCAAAGTAGAATGTGCTAGGTTAATAAAAGAAAATAGCTTGCCTCAGCTGAGTAGATCTAATGAAAAAATAGTTTTACGCGACTTAACAAAGAAGATCAGTGATAATAATTTTATTTTAACGAAAGCCGATAAGGGTAATTCAATTTGCATATTAGAAAAGAATTTGTATTTTAGAAAAAATGGAAGATAATTTATCAGAAATGAGCCTGATAGAAATTAAAGAAGATCCAACAAAAAAATATAATAGAAACGCAAAATCAGTTATTAATAAAAGTAAATTAATTTTCAATGAATCTGATAGATACCAACTTAAGGTTAGTAATCCCTCAATCCCGATATTATACGGCTTACTGAAGTGTTACATAAAAATGGTGCTCCAGTAAGACCAGTTTCTTCTTCATTCAACTCACCGACACAGAAACTAGGCAAAAAATTAAATTCGATATTACCACAACTCATCGAATTTAACAACAAATACTCCATAAAAAATACAATTGACCTAGTAAACAAAATTAATTGCATTGCTTTACCACCTAATGCCAAACTCGTGTCATTTTAGGTATGTAACCTATTTCCTTCGATCCCAGTAAATAAGTTAAGGACAATTTTGTACAGTCGAATTCGGGAAAAAAATTTTAAATAAAGAAAAAGTCTCGCAACTTATAGAATCTTTGAATACGTACTTAAATCAAAACTACTTTTACTTTAATGATAAGTTCTATTCCCAAATAGAAGGCTTAGCCATGGGTGCTTCTCTATCGCCTTTTTTGGCTGATTTCTACATGGACTTCATAGAACAGAACATTTTTAATAAGGACTGTGATTTAGTTAATAAAATTTTATGTTGGTATCATTATGTTCATGATGTGTTTTGTGTATGGACGGGCTCTGAGCGACAACTTAATGTTTTTTTAAATATTATTTTAAATAAATTAGACGACAATATTAAATTTACACTAGAATATGGAGGTACAAAATTAAATTTTCTAGATATCACAATGTCAGTAAAAAATAAAAAATTTGACTACAAAATATATCGCAAACCAACTTTTACTGACACTGTAATTCCATATTCTTCTAATCATCTTCTTAACATTAAGAGTTCTGCATTCCAGTCGATGATTGACAGATTAGTTAATATTCCTTTAAGTGTGATCAACTTTAAGAAAGAACTTAATTTACTTTTTAAAATAGCAACCTGTAATGGTTATTCCAAAAGTTTCATTTACAAGATATTAAAACAGAAATCTAGAATATCTGCTCTTAGATTAGATTTGGAAAAAGATCCCTTATGTTGGAGGAGTGTCAGAAAAAAATACACAGAACGCTATCAAATCATAATGTTCAACCTGCTTATTTCACTAATTCACTAATACAACAAATAATAAAATAAAGCCTACAGTTGTGGATATTGAAAAAATTGGAGTATATAGTATAAGTTGCAACGATTGTGACGCGATCTATATAGGAAAAACTAAGAGGTCACTAAAAACCAGATTTTCTGAACACGTTTCTGCAGCGAGAAACAATAGGGCAACTTCTGGTCTATGTAAACACTTAATCGACCTAGGTCATACTACATCAATTGACAATGTAAAACTATTACGTAATTTATGTGGAAGTAAAGTTCTAGATAGGTATGAGATATTAGAAATTAAAAAAGTGAAAGATAAAGGCTCATTTTTGGTTAATGATCAGCTAGATTTCCGTAACAACAGCCCTTTAATTAAAACAAATTTTATAACGAAATAAAAATTACGGTACTTACACTGACTTAAAATGTTATTGTAATACCACTTATGTAAGCATATGTGTATAATCGATAATTGTCGGCTTTAATTTTAATTTATACTGAGTCAGTCTTATAATCTTTGCAAGATCTTGAGGATGCCTAGATTGGGCGAAACGCTTCGCAAAAACTTTAATTAATTATTAAAATTAAAAAATAAATTATTTTGTGGAACGGAAACAAGTATTTCATTTTTTTTTAATATGTTTAATAAGCTTAACTGTTATACTTGTGGCCTAAGTATGCTGCCAGAGATATGAATTAGGTCATTGCCGCCTTTATGTTCCAGGCCACAACACAAAGGAATTTTATTACTAACAAAAGTACTAAAGAAGTACGATTTCGTACTTCTTTTAGCATTTATTGTTATGGAAAAGAAAAGAAAAAAAAATAAGTAACAAAATTCCTGAATAAACGTCTTAGTACGGAAGCTTATTTAAATTATGCAGAAAGTTAAAGTTAATAGTAGTGCAATTTTCCATAAGAACAAATATTAAAAAAAGTGTGAAATCGTACTTCTCTAATACGTTCAAACAATTTTCTGTCTGGAATATAAAGACGGCAATAATTAGGCTCACTGCTTGACACTATATAGGGTGTCGTGTCACGAACTGTTATAATACGACGAATTCGAAAACAAAATTTGTTTGGAACGAGCCTTAAGAAATTAAAATTTTCGATTTACTAACCTTTTTTATCGTGTATTATTAATTCAGTTGAGACCCTTGTATATTTTTTATATATATGCACTTAGCTTATATAAAATAATACAAATATAAAAAATACAAATAATAGAAAAAAAACATATTGACAAATTTTATCAAACAGTCGAACGTTTTTTACAATGGCGAATATTCGTCCTTTAACGATAGCTTTGGCGAAAAAAGCAAAAGATGAAATCAACGAGGATCCCAATAATATTGAAAGAGATATTGAATATTTGAAAAATTGGATTCTCAAACAACCTCACTTGAAAGTTCGAACAACAGATCAACTTTTATTGGCATATTTACGAGGCTGCAAACACAGCATGGAGAGAACAAAAGAAAAAATTGATAAAACTTTGTCACTGAAAGACTCGATTCCGGAACTATTCAAAGACAGAGATATTGACAATCCCAAACTCCAAGAAATGATCAAACTTGGGTAATATACTATAATAAAGTATTAAACTACATGTATAACAGTTCTTATGTTTTTATATTTTTTTACAGAACTATTCTTAGACTGCGTCAAACAGACGGTGAGGATGGACCTCGTATAACAATAATTCGTCCAGGAACATATGATGCAAATAAATATCACAATAAAGAAGTATTGATAATTGGATCAATGATAACTGAAATAGGTTTAATAGAGGACGACAATATTACGATTGCTGGACAGATCGATATCGTAGATTTTGCCAATGTTACAGCTCGGCATTTCTTTCAGTTTGAACCCTTATTTTTGAAGAAACTTATAATATTTACAGAGAAAGCCACACCAATTCGATTCAAAGGAATCCATTGCATTAATACTCCGCCTGGCTTTGAACTATTTTTCAATACTGGCCGAAATTTTTTGAGTGAGAAAAATAAGCAACGAGTAAGTTTCGTTTGTAATTGAATCAACTTTTGAACAATTTTTTCTCTTTTAGATTTTTGTTCATGGAAGCAAAATGGAATCGCTTTATGAGCACATTCCACAAAAACTCTTTCCTGTAGAGTATGGTGGAACAAACGGTACCATTGCAGATATCGTTGACTATTGGGATAAAAAGATCTGGGAATATCGAGACTTTTTCAAGGAAGACAGTAAATTTGGATCGAATGAAAAGCTTCGTATTGGAGAACCTTTTAATCCAGAAAGTGTTTTTGGTATAGATGGTTCTTTTAGAAGATTAAATGTTGATTAAATTAAATCTTTTAAGCTTAAATTTTTCATTGTGTTTTCTCTAAATAAATGTAGTGTAAAGAGAATCAATTCCTTTCTTTAAAATTCCACAGTTTATTAAAGATATTTTGGTTCAAGCATTTAATGATATTACGTACGTCTTCAAAGAATTAAAATATTTTGTCATTCCATAAGTAATGTGAGTAATTTTCTATTTTTTAAAAAGGATAAAATAAAATAAAATTATTTTTGACAATACTTAATATTAACCTCGCTTGGGTGGTCGGTTGCAGAGCTTATAGTTTTTAAAACATTTCCAAATGACTTCGGGACAACTACCACAGTATACAGGGTGTTTCCCACTAGGAGGTCAATAGAGCGGAGGTGATAGTACTCACCTAGATGAACCAAAAATTGTAGGGCAGGGGTGGGGGCCATATCAACCGTTTAGTAGTTACAGGGTGATTAAGAAAAAAAGCTAGTTTTTCACAAACTGTGAACTGTAGACTCTCCTCTTTAAGCTAACCTATTACACCCAATGTGTTATCTGAAGCCCTTTAAGAGATATTAACTCTGAACTTATTCTCAAACCTATTCTCAACAATAATTTGTTCCCTTAGTACCTACGTCATTTTAAAAAATATCGTCTAATTTAGGTGTGACCGGAATAGGTTATGAGTTAATAACTGTTTAACGGCTACAGTTAACACACAGGGTGTAATAGGTCAAATTAAATAGGAGAGTCTACAATTTACAGTTGTTATAATAAAAAAAGTTATGTTAAAGACCTTTTTTCAAAAATAATAGAGGTTAAATTAAAAACAGTAAGAAAATCCGAAATTTTTAGTATAGACAACCATAATTCTTGATGGGAGAGGGGTGTGGTACTAATTGAGCAGTCGTTGGAAAAGCCATGAAGTTCTGCATACAATGAGTTCTTAACTGTGACCGTACGTCCTGTAGTTTTTAAGATACAGGGTGTTTTATGAAAAAACTAGCTTTTTTTCTTAATCACCCTGTAACTGCTAAACTGTTGATATGGCTCCCCACCCCTGCCATACAATTTTTGCTTCATCTAGGTGAGTACTATCACCTGCCGCTCTATTGACCTCCTAGTGGGAAACAGCCTGTATTTCTACAGTAGAACAGCTTAGAATAAACTACTGAAAAGTGTATTTTAGAATTTTAATTTAAAAAAAAACTCTAAATATCTCCCATACGAGGGAGCTGTTAAGTATGAGACGGAAGTAAATGGGCGAACACTAACTATGTACTTTATGTAAGTACCCATCTCGGTAAAAGTACTTACACATATATTGTTCCATAAACTAAACAGCTGTTTGGTGTTAGTTCATAAAGATGCCATGGACGGTGTAATATGCGAAATGGCTATAACAATGCTTGTGATTGTTTGACAGTTGTAACAAGCCGAATGACATTGGAGATAGAACAAAATGTCATTATCTTTTTTTTTTCAGAAATAGTTTGGCTTGTCATATTACCCCCTTTGATCTAGTACAAGTTTATGCATGCTTAAGTTCTTTTCTTCCATAGATGATTTACATAGGTACCCTTTTATTAAAACTTGACTAGTGTTTTAGTTAAAAACTGCTGAAAGAGAAAGTATAGTCACATATACATAGAAGGACATAGAAGTGACAGTTTTGACAGAGCTTTTCTACTGTATGAATATTCTGTGTAACTACTAACAAGGTATCTTTTTTTTTACACGTTTTTATACCCTAGATTAGATGTAATCTAACGGATATACTAAGTTTGTCATTTCGTTTGTAACACCTAGAAATAATGACGGTAGAGCAAAATGGATAAGAAACCAATGCATAAAATTAAAGGCGGCTTTCAACAGCGTTTAGACGGAGATTGTATATAACGGACTGAGAAGGGTGGGACTAGATAAGGGTCTATGTGACTGGATCAACTCAATGCTTCTTAGCAGGAATATTAGCTCTTGCTCAGGAGATGTTGTTATGAGAAAAGCAGTCTACTCCTTTGGCTACTAGTAATCTATAAAAGCCTCAATAGTGCTTTTACAAGAAAAGGCTGGAGCTAAGTTTCAGATTTCCACCAATGCTAGGTGAAGAGTATATTACTCTCTGCAGCGAAAGTATAGTATCTTGTAGTCATACTAGATTCCAAGGTGAGCTGGAAGGCTAATTTAAGAGTGCGTTAAGAAGGCCACTATGGGCTTCTACACGTGCAATGCAAGATAATTTTTGGTGGCAACTGGAGGGTACATATAACGTATCACCATGGGTTTTAACATGGTCATACGTTATATGTACACAACCATAGCTTGGCTGATTCTCTATTACGGCTCCATGGTCTTGCCGACGGCACTGTCGAGGAAATATAACCTGGATATGTTGTTAAAACCCCAGAGGGCCGCTTGTCTAGAAATAACTATTGGTTTACGCAAAACGCCCACAGCAGCACTGAAATAACTAATTTAGTTCAACTAGATCTCCACATCAGAGTGTAGCGACAATTATCGTCAGAAGGCTTAGAGCGGCGAGTTGGTGGATGGAGAGGGATTTTGGGAATTCCAATATACTCCAGAAGATATACTGCAGTGATTGCATGGAAAATGCAGGCTATCCAATACCTTTCTAAAATTTTGATGCAGGTAAATATAACTATTTTATTAACTTTCGAATCATTTTTTATTCGTTCAGAAATAATTGTCTGCATTTATTGAGGTTTATATTCTTTTCCAAGAAAATTTCGACACCCATCCAAGACGCATATCCAAATCGAATAAAGGCTTTTCACTTAATTTTCAAAATATTTTATCAATTTTTGAATGAAAAACTAAAAAGTGTAAACACGTGTAATTTACTAGTTCTTCTTACATATATGTCTGTGTAAGTGTTTATGCGTAGCAGGTTGGAGGATTTACACGCGCATGTACAAAAACTACCAGAAGAATATGGAAAACAACTTAAACTAGTACCAAAAAATAAATAGTAATAAAAAAAATATTGTTATAACATTTTTCTTCTAAATTTTGTTTGCTATTATAGGAGATTTGGTAAGAAGAATCATTTCACAGAGAGACTGGTTTGCGAATGAAATTAATTAGGTATAGAAGAAACGATTCCCAAGAAGACCGGAATACTAAAAAATGCTAATTCACTGTTTGGAGCGAATGGATTATTTGAAAAGATAGAGTTTGACTAGATCTTTTTTTATTAATTTTACCCCATTAATAAAACTATAGTAAAGCCCCAGTTAAAACTAGTCTTGTTCATACATATATTTAAATATAATTTATCTTATTTCAATTGCTTGTTGTAAAATTTTGTGTATTACGTGTAAAACTTTCGACAGATAAACATTAATTTTCTTCTTAATAAATAGTTCAGTGGTGATTTTTTTATATTTATTTTTTATTACAAACTTTGTGTCTAGTAAATAGTTCTTGGTGGTGATAAAAACAAGAATATTTCTTTAGGTAACCAAAGATAATAATAATTTGGTGACGTTTATTATGATTTAAAGTAAAATTTTGTAGGGAAAGTTTTTTAATCGTAAAAAATAAGTCAAAATATTAAAGAAGGTGATACTTGTACTTGTTTTTTATTTTATTATCTCAGCGGGTTCTTTTAAATCACTTCTACGGAAACATAAAATGCTTCGATTGTGTTTCAGTTTCATATAAATTTTAACATTGTATGTCCGCAGAAATAAGCACTTCCTTTTAGCTTCGTTATACATAAACGCTTTCAGAGCACTTTATGGGAAGCAGATTAGAAGTTCTGCACGATTGCTGATGCTACAGGGTCCGGCACAAATATTTACCTATCAGTGTTGCTTTTAATTACAGAAAATTAAATTTTGACTAAACAGGTGCACTCTGCAACAACACAATTTATAATTTTATTTACAACCTTAGCAGTTTTCTAACAACAAGTTTTTCTCTGCTCTATAAACCAAAACATCTGTTTTGAAACTCTTCTAACTACGTATGCACGGCGCATGTGCGAGAAAACTTGCTTCAGCTTGTTTCCAAAGAAGCAACTTTTTTGGTAGCATATCGGTAACTTGCTACAAGTGCTTTGAATTTGCTTTTTTGTTTGAAGCACTTGGATTTTTTACCACTGGGATAAAACTCTCAAGACTCTGGCATGGCTCTTACGATCGATTAATCATGTTTAATTATTATGATCAGTGGAGATAAAATATTGTAATAACACATTTGATGAAAATTATGCTTATTATGTAATACTTTTGCTTGATTTTAATGATAAATAATAAAGAACATAAGATTGTTGGATGTAGTTAGTTAAAACCTATTGCCTAAATTAGTTGGTTGACACTTAGGAAGGAGTGGAAGATTGTTGAAATCACTGACATATAGTAAGAATAGACTGAGCTCTCTTGCTTCAAAAATAGCACAAGTATTGAACAGGATGTGAAGATCCTTTATTACGTACAATTGCACAGTTATTTATAATTAATTATTATTTATCAACTGGAAACACTAAAGATGTTGAAAAATAGTATTGCATTAAATGAAAATTATTTATGAAGTTAAACCTGTTTTAATTAACACAAAAATTAATTTTTAATATTATTGAAATATGTGCTCCTCAGCAGATTTGCTGTCAAATTTAATTAAGCTTGTAAGAGATAGACGTATATAAACAATATATTTGTCTGAATTTTTATATCAATTCGAATGCCATTCCAATTAATACAGCCGTACTGTTTCCAAAATTGGGTACAGTTCAGAGAACATTTTGAGCTTAAAAGAGACAAATAGATTTTAGCTAAAATTTGTGCCATTTTGGACTATAAGAATTAGATAGGATAGCTCAGTCATTCTTATTATTATGTCATGGGTTGAAATAGTTTTTCACTTTTTTCACAAATGGACGTAAAAATCTAAATTTTTCTACGGCAACCATTAATCTAAGATGTATAGAAGTATGTAAATAGTGATTGCGAAACGAAATTTGATTAGTACCTTTGTTGTATTGCAGAGTGCGCTGCTACTGCAGAGCAGACGTAACCAAAGGGTAAGCCACCCAGATAGCATCCTGGTGATGAAATTCTGTTACAATACTGATACTTGAGTATCAAAGTATCGATACCTTTCAGTATACTAATATTGATGTTTTTATATGAACGATTTAACGCTTTTTAAGCAATTTGATTGGTCGAATTCTTGAGAAGAGGAAATTTATTTTTGATGCCTTGCATCAATGGTATATCGGAGGAATTGCATCGATATATCTCTGACGCCCATATCGAAAATTTGTATCGACCCCGTACTGATGATTTGTATTGATCCCATACTGAAGAGTTTTTATCATAGAAGGAATTATTCTTGACTTTTTTATTAATAAGATAATTATAAGTTTAAAAATCTCCATTTTTCATGTAGAAAGGTTTTATGAGTGTATATAATTATGGTTTGCCACAATTACAAATAATTATCTTATTAATAAAAGCTCAAGAATAATTCCTTCTTTGATTACAATAATAAGAATAAAAATTGAGAACTGAATTGCAATTAGTTTACAAAAGCTATAATGTATTTTTCCTTTTTTTTTTTTTGACGCAGCCTTGTTGATTTTCACTTTTGCAGCGCGAAGCGCCTCGTCTAGTTCTTTATGGAATTCAATAAGTCCGAAATTGTTTCGTTTGAAGCTATGCTATCTGAAATTTGAATTTAAAATGATAAATTTATTTGAATTGACTACATTTACCAAAAGGCAGCTACAAATGCTTTCATATGTGGTGAACTTCTGCTTCCCACGAACGCCTCGCACATTCTCTAATGCATGAAGGATACCAGGGATCAGAAAGACATCAATACAACATCAGTACCGCCATTCTAAAATTCTCCGACTTTCCCCTTAAAATTATGATGCTATAGCTATAATAAAAGGATAATTGTATTGACTACAGGAACTGAATTGGCACATCGATACCACTGATCATTTTCACTTTTTTACCCCAATTGGCGTCCAAACCACAACAATCAATTCGTATTGATGGTGTGATTCATAAAATCTTCATTAAATCATCATTAGCGAATTGAAAGAATTAATGAAGGCTTATTGATGCTTGAGTATCGATCCAAAATGTTATCTGGGCAGCAATGCCTCGCTCCAATATAAAATCAGCGATGTCTGGACCTGATGTGGGGAAAGTCGCAATTTTTTCTTAGAATTTTACTGGAAATTTTTTCCTTAGAATTGTTAATGCATTGGAGGCCGACAACAACACACAGTGTATGTTTGCATTTGAAAATAATTCCAGTCTCCCGAAATATTTTCTGTAAATTTCATACATTAAATGAATGCTATTTGCTCATCTACGGCAGATGTGACATTATCCGAAATTTCAGTATATACTGAATTCCAGAAATTCAGATTACTGAATTTAAGAAAACCGAAATACACGCAATCAAATATAATAGTCACAGTTCTCTGAAATTCAGTTTTGTTGAAAAAATACAAAGACCCCTTCCGATTTTTCAGTGTTAAGTTTACTGAAATATTTCAGTATGCAGAATTTTTTTCAGTTTGCTAATGTAGGTAAAGCATTGTAGCCTCTGAATGATGTCACATTATCCGATTTTGAAGATTGTGCTGAATTATCAGTGGCGTGGGTAACTTTTCGAGTACAAATTTAGAAGGTTTTATAAAATGTTCACCACGGAGTAATTTATTGCAGGTATCGAGAAGAATAGTTTTGTGGAATATAAAGTGTCAAAACTATAGCGTCACGATATTAAGGACAAATCTTGGGATGAATTTGCGGTGATATAGAGTAATTTTCAAACTTTTCTCGATACTTCTACCACCCTTACGCACTGGACAATCTAATATTCAGTTTTGAAATTCAGTAAAACTGTATCATACCATACTGAAACTCATATTCAGTTTACTAAAATTCAGTAAACTGAACTTACGGAAAATATGATATCCACCTACAGGTCTATGCTCATAAAAATTGTTAGTGTCCCAATCAACCGCGTTCGTCCTCCAATAATACATAACAATTCTAAGGAAATTATTACCAGTAATTTTCTAATAAAAATTACTGCCTTCTCTACATCAGGTCCAGCTATCGTGGATTCTATATTCTTTCGGGGCATTGTCTACTTCCCAGCCTTTGTATATTTTAGTTTGGCTATGTTCTTACGGCTTACTCTTGAGCCCCTTGTCCATACTTCAGTTGCACAGCGAAAATGGTACAAGTGGAGCCATCTGACATTATAACAAGGAAACATTTTTGCAATCACTAGATAATTCTACACACAAGGATTATACTCACCTTGTAACTATATCACGGACTTCTATGATATTTCCATAAATTCAGGATTATCGAGCATCAAGGTATTTCCATTGAAATGTTGGTACTTGTTCTGTGCAGTGTTACCAACTCTTTCTCTCAGTTACTGGCTAAAACTACCGATGAAAATGGCGAAAAAATAGTATAAACTGGGCTAAGACCTTTCAAGGTTGTTTGCATTGAGATTTTTCTTCATTTAAAAAGCAGTATCTATCAATAAATTACAAGACAAACCATATACAGGACGATATTGCCCCCGAAGGCAAAGGATAGGTCATGCTTATACAAGCAGCAAATTGTATGGGTGGGGGAGACGGAAATCGTTTATTGGACTTACATATTTGGGTTATTTTTATAGATGAGAAATTATAATGATGATTTAAATTTCGTTAAATTTATAATCGTTGGATCTTTCCAATGGTCTATAATTTTTTCCCAGCCACGGAGCAGAGGCTGAAGTTATGGCTAAAAAAATTAAAATTTTGGAATTTTAGCTCGGTTTTTCTTTATTTAACTCCGATTTTTATCAGAAAACATGTCATCAACCAATTTTTCATATTGGATTTCAGAAACCCAAAACGCTTAGCTTTAAAATGACCTATTACACTCTGTACCCAAAATATAGCTCTTTCTGATTTATTTTTGCACGTTTTCTAATAAGAAAGTAGTTTTAAAAATCATTGAGGCACCACGACGATATCTTTAATTTCGTCGAGTTTAGGTCATTCAGTGACCAAGTGAATGAAAATTAACTGAATTTCAAATTGAAAAAATTATTGAAGATTAAAACACAAATGGCTAATAGAGTGGTAATGGCTAAATTGAAATATTCGTCGCTAAAATGAGTTTTAAATTACTAAAATTAACTATAAAAGAATTAAATTGGTAACACTGGTTGTGTGACGTATTTGCGTGACTAATGTAATATACATTTCTATACGAAAGACAGAGAGAGCGCAGAGAGTATTATGTTGACGACAATTGTCACATAAACAATATTTAAGATTGGTTACAGTAATGGACATTTGATTCACAGAAATTGTTGGCAATACCACTGTGTAATAATTCATCACTTATATTTATACCTTATATTGCTGGCATTCGTGACAATTGGTTCACATATAGACGACATTTAAATGTCGCCATTTTGCCAAAATGTAATAAATAGTATATAATAAGTATTCAAGCCGATGTTTTAAAAATACACAAATTTTCGACAAAAAAGACTTATTATTCAATTCCATTGTTATTACTACTATTGTTGTTAATAGACTAGTAAGTAATTAACATCCATTTATAGACTTAACACTAGATTCAAGTACCTAGAATCACTTAAAATGTATACTCAAACAGGTGTGATTAAAGTAAGATCGGGTCTTGTGGAATACCCTTTATATGTGTATTTAGTAATATTTTGGAATCAAGATTTAATTCGTCAAAACCTTTTCTAGTATTTATGGAAGTGTTTTCGTTTTAAGTTCTGTTTAAATTATTAAATTTATTATGAATAAAAATTACATTAAAAAGTTTTTAAAAGTCTACAAAAATTTCAATTTGAAACAAGTAAAAGTAAAAAAGAAGAGGGTCCCTACTAGTCATCACCGATTGGGTCCAAATTCATAGTATATGTTGTTGGGCTTAACTAGAAATAAAAGTGACGCAAGTGGGAACTCTAAGTAATGCATTAATGTAGGCGAACTCGGGGTTAAAATTAACACTTTTAGAAAAACTTTGATAATTACCATCTTGGGAGTATATTCACAATTTAAGCCAGTTTGTTTTCGTTACAATTATCTATAATCTGTTATCTTCCATATGCAGAAAAGCAGAAGTCATTACCCCAATTAGTTTTTGTAGCATTTTCCAAAATAAAATTGCAAGGTTTACTTTCAACTTACATTAATTAGCAGTATAATAATAAATATTATTAGAGGAAGGGGGGGGGGGGGGCTAAGACGCGTCTTGTCGGTGGTAGAGGGATTTTAGTACCTCTTCCACCTTACACCCTGTAACTTTGCTTGATATACACCCTATCAAACCTAGCAAACAATCTCAGTTTTTCTAATGAATGTCCAGCCTTCTGTCATTTTCCATCGGAAGTTGTAGGACTTCCAAATCAAAAAATATGAAAGAAATTCATAATTTTTTTCAAATTTTTACGATTTTCTCTCCAAATTGCATAATAACTATACAGTGTTATTACAAGATTTAGAAACCTCGGAATGTTACCTTTAATTTGACTATACACATGTATGTACCTAAATGCTACCGTTTTTTAGACATTCCCGTTTTTTATGATGGATAATTTCATTAATTTTGCTAATAACAATAGAAATCTCGCCTAATTTTAAGCAATTCAACGCAAAATTAGCAAAATTCATGAAATTATGAATCCTAGAAACATTATGGATCTGTTTTACTAAGAGATTATCTGTACGAAATTTCAGGAAGATCGGATATAGTAAATCTATCAAAATTTTGCATGTCCACTTTTCGCCATCTACCGGAGATTTTTGAAAACGCACGGAAATGCCAGAGTTATTCTCGATTGGAAAAGCACTAATTTTATCAATCCTATCATTTCAAGATACATCCTCAGCTGAATGAAGAACTGAATGAACATTATACATATATCTAGGTACTATAAAATTTTCGCCATATAATTTTCCGATGCTTACCACAAAGTTATACAGAAGTTTATTAAGATTTTAACAGGACAACAAAATTTGTTGTATTACTTTCATGTATTAAAAGTAGATATAAATAAATCAAGTTTACTATGAGAAAAAAATTATTAACAAAATCATTGAAAATGGCAGACTGACTCCTTAAAGTGAATTATTAGGATTTATCCCTCTTTGTAGCTTGTGGTTTTGTTATACCCTAAATGAAATCTAAAGGGTATACTAAGTTTGCCATTCCATTTGTAACACCTAGAAATAATGATGGTAAAGCAAAATGGATTGGATGCATGATATTAAAAGTTATTTTGATTTATGCATGTCCGTCTGCCCGTCCGTCCGTCCGTCTATTCGTCCGTCCACACGATAGCTCGAGAACGCGTTCACTTAGAGGGTTGAAATTTTGCACACGGGCTTTTTTAAAAAAAAACAAGTCAATTTACGTTCGAAAATGGGACAAATCGGGTAACTCCTCCGTAGGATTGCCATACGAAAATTTCTTTTTTTTACTATATATTTGGACAGTGCCTAACAACACATCGAATTTTGGCATACAGATTTTTTTTGTGAGTTCGAAAATGGGACGAATCGGGCCCTCCTTCGTAGGGTTACCATAGAAAAATTTCATATATATCTCATATATATTTGAACACTTCCTGAGAACGCGTCGATGGAGAAACCTGAAATTTTGTACACTGTGTTTTCGTAGTAATAGTAAGTAAAGCTTCAAAATTCGACTAAATCGGAAATGCCCCTTCTTGGTGCTGCCGTATAAAAGTTTTGGTTTTTTAAATAGATACTTTTAGTGTAAAATGCTAGATTTCTTTGAAAGTTTATTTACCGCCTGGCAAGGTCTGCGAGGCTCTTATCTATACGCCATTGTATATAAATAATTGTAACTTGAATAAAGACGCACACAATTAATCTCGGTAATCATATAGGCACAAATGTAGCAAAATTCGATGGCCCTTTCGTTTTCACAATAATTTCCTCTTCTTTGTGACAAATTGTCGAAATTGTTTTGTAATGACATTACATGGCTCATTTTTTCATACAGCTTGAACGGTTGCCGATCATCCATTGCACAGTCGAGAATGCTGTCATTACCATCCTCATTGATAATTACGAATAATCCGGTAGATTTAGATGAATAACAACAAGCATCTAACAAAATCGTTTTTAGTGAGTTTGTAAAAAGTTTATTAAAAAGTTTACAAAGCTTGTTCTCATAAATTTTTGGGAAATACAAATCATTTCTGGCGGTAATAAAACTTGTATGGCGGAAACGTGAAAGATAGCTAACCAATGATCCATTTCCCTTTCTGCCCAGAAACCTAAGATACCACTCTTCTTCTCGTATGTGTCAATTTATACCCCTGTCGTGTTGAAAACTAAAATTGTACAAATACAATGAACTTTGATACCATTTTTGTTGGGTTTTCTTCTTTCTTTTGGATACAGCAGAGTATCATAGATCATTTTAAATTAAAGGCTTTGCATTTTCTAATCTTGATATTAAAACTAAGTAAAAATTCCGAAACTTTGATATTGTTCGAGTCCTAACTTCGGAGGCGGAGAGCATGAAAAACTATGGACTATAATTTTTTTAAATGATCATCATAAGCCCAGGCCATCCGTACCAGCACGAAGCACGTGGATTTTGATGCACGCAAGAGAAAATTTAAAGTAAGAAATATAACTAACTTCAACCTGATTACAATAAAAAAAAATTGATTAATTAAATAACAAAATAATGTTATCTACAAATATTGCCGTTGTGGAATTTCGGAGAATGTTTTTAATTACCAGTTAAAATTATTTATATCCTTATGAAGCATCCAATTTAGGACATGGGCTGATTTATAGCCAGCAAACCAATCGCCTCCTTTAATCGAATAAGTTCTGTCCTGCTTCAAGTACTTCTAAGAAACCGTGGTCATTTATGCGAATTTAAACTGTATCAGCATTTTTTATTCTGTCCTTAAATTAGATTAGATTTGTGAAGGGGTGTGTAGGCGTTAGCGTCGCTATCACTGCGACCTGAAAGGTCTATTGTGCGTCCCCGTTGCATTTACTCCCTTTCTAGGTTCAGACTGTTAATAAAGTCTAGAACCATTCTGGAATTGAGGTTCCACACGTATGTTGGTGGAGGAGAAGCATGTTCGAGGTGGAGTAGTCTCCGCCTGTCCACTGCTACGCAGTTGCAGAGCAAGTGCTCCGAGGTATCGTAAGCATCCTGACAGAAATGGCAGGATGACGTCTCAGCCAAGCACAGCTTGTTTAGGTAATACCTTAAGGTGCAATGGGCTGAAAAGAGCTCAGTAATCATTTTGAGCTCTGTTGTTCTAAGGAGTAGGAGTTCTTTTGTTTTTCCGCCAGAGGTGTTGATAAACTTTTTTGCCTGACGAAGTCCTTGTAGCCTTTCCCACTACAGGGATTTTTGTTTATTCTCCCAGTCGTTTAGGGCAGCTCTGAGGTAACACCTTCAAGTGTCACAAGATGGCTCTGGTCCGACAAACAGAGTTTTCGCTCCACTTTTTACTAGGCCATCAGTAATTTCATTTGTAGCCCTCATGTTCAGGTACCCACGTGAGGATAACTTTGTTTCTCCTTAATAAGTTTTTGAGGGTTTGTAGACATTCCCAGACTATCCCTGACTTGACAGTGTAGGACTTTAAAGCCTTGAGGGCAGCTTAACTGTCCGAGAGAATATTAATGGTTGAGCCATTGAGTCTGCTTTAAAGGTATTGACACATTCTATTATGGCCAATACCTCGACCGTATTCCAAGGTAGGAGTAGAACCCAGAGCATTTGATTTATGGCATTTGGGGCCGTATACGCTCAGTCTGACTCCATTCTTCGTTTTTGAACCGTCTGTATACCACACCATCGATCCTTGTTGGAAGGACGGTTTAGTGGAACGCCATTGCTGTCGGTCTCCCAGAACCACTTGGAATGGTCTTACAAAATCAACGCTGGGTGTGATTATATCAGATATCGTCGTCATTTGCTCGAAACATATCTGTTTTAAGATACTTAAAAGAACAACCAGATCCCCTAGCTTTAACTGTTTCTCCTTTTGTACTCTAACTGCACTGGAGTTCACTTCCTTTTTCACCCGCAAATGTAGGGGTGGATGGTTTAGTAAGGCTTCCATGGCCGCTGTAGGACATGTTCTCATGGCACCAGTTATTCCTAAACAGGTAAGCCGCTGTGTTTTTTGAAACAGAGCCTCAGCCGTTTTTTGATTTGTCTTTGGCTACCATGCGAGGGTCGCATAGGTGACCATGGGTCTAACAACCGTGGTGTACATCCAGGACATCATTTTTGGCTTGAGACCAGTGAAGCGACGACACATGTAGAGAGATCGCTCCGCTCTATCCGTCACTCTGGACAGATCCGGGTTCCAGGTAAGTATCTTATCTAGAGTTAGTCCCAGATATTTAACTTCGTCTGAAAATATCAATTCCGTCTTATCTACGTTAGTGAAAGCTTCGATCTTCTTGTAAACGGAACGATAACCGTCTTATTGGGGTTTATGCTAAGGCCTTCGTTTAAACATCACGTGCGGAGTTTGGAAAGGGCATCATCCGCGTAGCCTTGCGCACTAAAACCTGAACTGGTCAGTTTCTCTAGCAGGATCAATTACGATCGACCGTAGGAGTGGAGAGAGCTTCTCCTTGTAGGCAGCCTTTTACTGCGGTGATCGTGATTGGACAGTTCCCTAGAGTTCTGGTTATCCTCCTGCTTCTAAGCATGGAGTCTATCCAGTTTACCGTGTAGGGCTCAAAGCCTTTATCCTCGACAGCTGATTTAATTGCATCGAAGGAGGTGTTATCGAAGGCTCTTTCTATGTCCGCAAATGCAAATAAGGCCACCTCTTTTGCTTCGAGAGCTTTTTCGAGGACTTTGACTAATGTCTGAATGGCAGTCTCGGTAGGCTTGACAGGTTGATAAGCGAACTGCTTAGAATGAAGTGGTGATTTAATCAATCCTTTAAGTGTATTTAATTCAAGTTTTCATATTGCTATGACATCACAAGTCGACCTGAGCTAATATAACAGTTTTCACGAAGTTAAGAATCATGCTAACCTCTTTTAATTCGCTTATTCAGTTTGATATTTGATAGCAGAGCATATCTATTTAACTTAAATTAACTGTTATACTTATGGCCTAAGTTTGCTGCCAGATATATGAATTACACTGTAAAAAATAGGACAATTCCCTAAATTTGAGACACGTTCTTTCGTTATTTTCTCTGATATAAAGGGAAAATCAGTTTAATTTCCCCATGGAACATTCAGTGGATGTAGGAATTTGGCACCAGAAAACATACGTAAAATTAACGGAATGTTAGGCTTTCTCAGATAAAAGGAAAAGAACATTCAATAAATTATGACAGTTTAAGGATAAAACCCCATTCAAATTTTTCCAAGATGGAGCTTTCCCCAATCTTATCAAAAAATACTGAAGCTTAGTGGCACAAAATGTTGCCACTCACTTTATGCAATTTCTTTTACTGTGTAGGTATATTGCCTGACTCTGTCGGGTGTCACGAACTGCTGTTATGAAAAGATGTCGAAGACAAAGATTTTGATTGGATGAGCCTTGGGAAAAAAAATGTCCAATTACTAACCAGTTTTACTATGTATTTTTAGAAAAACACATACTGACAAATGCTATCAAACAGTCGAAGATTTTTTACAATGCAGAACATTCGTCCTTTAAAGCCAGCTTTGGCGAATAAAGCGAAAAAAGAACTCAACGAGGATCCCAATAATATCGTAAGAGATATTGAATATTTGAAAAATTGGATTCTCAAACAGCCACATTTGAAAGCTCGGACAACAGATCAATTTTTATTGGCATTTTTGCGAGGCTGCAAGCACAGTATGGAGAGGACGAAAGAAAAACTTGACAAATACTACGCACTGATGGAATCGATTCCGGAACTATACAAAGACAGAGATGTTGATAATCCAAAAGTCAAAGAAATCATCAGACTTGGGTAATATACTCTTATAAAGTATTAAACTATATGTATGTATAACAGTACTAATTTTTCATATTTTTCTTATAGAACTATTCTTAGACTACATCAAACAAACGGTGAGGATGGGCCTCGTATAACAATAATTCGTCCAGGAACATATGATGCAAACAAATATCATCTACCAGAAGTAATGAAAATAGGAACAATGATAACAGAAATCGGTTTAATGGAGGACGACAATGTTATCATTGCTGGGCAGCTTGATATCATAGACTTAGCCAATGTTACAGCTCGGCATTTCTTTCAGGCTGAACCAATGTTTTTGAAGAAAATTGTAGTTTTTGCAGAGAAAGCCACCCCACTTCGACTAAAAGGAATCCATTGCATTAATACTCCGCCTGCCTTTGAACTACTTTTCAATACTTGCCGGAATTTTTTGAGTGAGAAAAATAAGCAACGAGTAAGTTTCGTTTGTAATTGAATCAACTTTTGAACAAATTTTTCCTTTTCAGCTTTTTTTCCATGGAAGCAATATGGAATCGCTTTATCAGCACATTCCACGAGAACTCCTTCCTAAAGAGTATGGTGGAACAAACGGTACCATTGCAGATATTGTTGACTATTGGGATAAAAAGGTTTCGGAATATCGAGACTATTTCAAGGAGGACAGCAAATTTGGATCGAATGAAAAACTTCGTATTGGAAAACCTTTCAATCCAGAAAATGATTTTGGTATAGATGGTTCTTTTAGAAAATTAAATGTTGATTAAATTAAATCGATCGAACTTAAATTTTTCGTCCTGTTTTCTATAATTAAATGTGGTTTAAAGACTACCAATCTATCTTTAAAATTCTACAATTTGTTATAGATTTGATGAATTTTTTTGTTAAAGCTTTTCATGATATTGTATAGGTAGTACGTCTTCAAACAGATTAAAATATTTAGTCATTCCAAAAGTAATATGTGAATGATTTCCTATTTTTTAAAAAGGATAAAATAAAATAAACTTATTTCTAAACTGTATCTAATATTAACCTCCCTCGGGTGGTCGGGTAAAATTAATCTGAAACTGAAATATTTATCGATTGTCGTTTTTAAAATATTTCTAAATGGCTTCGTGACAACTACTAACAATGTTTTTAATTTTTTGCACGTTTTTCTTTTTTCATTTTAGTGCAGAAGAAAATAATTTTTATTAGTTGCATGTCTGGGTAGACATAAAATCCACG